>CAJQUW010011186.1:0-600000 GCA_907163375.1 Prostheceraeus crozeri
GTAAGAAAACGGCGAACACCAGATAGCGCAAGATGGCCGCCATCGCTGAGTCCCCCCCCCCTCTGGTCCGCCAGTGTCGTGATGTGCCGGCGAGGTTCCGCTGCCGTCCCCCCCCCTCTGGACCGTCAGTGTGTGAGTCTTGGGTGTCTGTGTCCGACCGCCTGGTGGACTTGGGCGACCGTCTAGGTTGACGTGGGCGACCGTCTAGGTTGTCTTGGTTAAACTGTGGTATGTTTTGGTGTGTAGTGTCCAAACGCGGCCTCGGATGTGAAAACGGAGGCCAGATTCGGATTCAGCGTGAAATTCTGCATCTGTATGGTGAATTTGAAAGCAATCGGAGATAAAAATTTTTCGCTGACGTCCCCCCCCCCTCTGGACAGCTTGCTTCGATCTTGGCTTCTAGTGGACGGATTTTGTCGAGTGAGGTGTCATTTGAAAGCTAAGAGTGAGACAAATTCACTGAAACAAACGGCTTGTTCCTATCTGTCTTCGTTTACATGTGAGACGCCATTTAAGATTTTAGGTCGGAGCTCACCTGAAAAAATCCTAAGTGTCAGAGTGACTTTGTATGGGAAAAATTAAAAATTTTCCAAAGTGTGGAATTTCGACCTGGGACCTTTACCAAAGTTTGTTTCATCAAATTTCGCTGACCCCCCCCCTTTGTTCTAACTTTGGTTCTAGTGGACGGATTTTGTTCGTTCGACTTGCATTGGAAAGAGGATGAAACACTGCTCGACCGCATTTTTCGTTGCGAGTCAATCGGAGCAGCCGTTCAAAAGTTAGAGCGGTTACAAGATTTTAGGTCGGAGCTCACCTGAAAAAATCCTAAGTGTCAGAGTGACTTTGTATGGGAAAAATTAAAAATTTTCCAAAGTGTGGAATTTCGACCTGGGACCTTTACCAAAGTTTGTTTCATCAAATTTCGCTGACCCCCCCCTTTGTTCTAACTTTGGTTCTAGTGGACGGATTTTGTTCGTTCGACTTGCATTGGAAAGAGGATGAAACACTGCTCGACCGCATTTTTCGTTGCGAGTCAATCGGAGCAGCCGTTCAAAAGTTAGAGCGGTTACAAGATTTTAGGTCGGAGCTCACCTGAAAAAATCCTAAGTGTCAGAGTGACTTTGTATGGGAAAAATTAAAAATTTTCCAAAGTGTGGAATTTCGACCTGGGACCTTTACCAAAGTTTGTTTCATCAGCTTGATGTTATTGTCCAATGAGGATCATCATCCAATGAGAATCAAGCATTTCTTTATAAATAGCGAGCCTTCCACAGTGAGAATCATTCCATCGTTGAATCACACGAGTGACGGACGCACATTTTCTCTCTCTATTCTATTATCCAACTAAAATGGTAAGTCGCTACTTCCCTCCCTCTCCTCCCTTGAACGTAAACTTAATACAATCTTTTTTCATTTTCAGGCATCTACTCCATCTGCTGCACTAGTAGGACAAAATGACGGTCAAACGTTACAAGGTTCGCTCCGATCAGATCATCTACAACTGAGGCCAGTGGAAGAAACAACCAAGGTACATAATCCTACACCGCTACAGCGTAAATTTAAACAAGTCTTGCGTTATGACGATCATAGCGTAGTACTCCAAACGGGAATGCTCCCTTCCACGGATGTCAAGATAATGCGCAATCAGTATGGGGACTACATACTGATCCCCGTGAGTACGTACATTCGCCGCCAACTCGATATTATTGAGGAGTACGTGACATTAAATATGGACATTCCTACTCCTCTTGCTCAAGAGTGGAAAGCGAGAGATGACAAGGATACTCCCTATAGAAAGATTTGGGATGGTAATCAAATTTGCCTACCGGTATCACATTGGTGTACTTACTATAAGAAGGAGGGAGATCATTCAACAATCATCACATGCGACGAGCTCGGAGAAGGTACTTGGGATATCCTTTTCAAAGTGAATGGACTATATTATGGTCAGCACAAAGATAATAAAATAGCCTCTCTCTCCATGCATATGGAATCCATCCTATATATTCCAAAACCAGCCAGCGTAGATGACATACGTGCCCGTAATTGATCAAATCCTCAACAGCAGTGGTACGAAGCGCAAGTCGGAGAAGAATGCTACATCAAAACGCAAATCAAAGAAGGAGAATTACTAGTCCTTTCCTAACTCTACCCTATGACAATTCGCTTATGTGCTTTGAGTGTCATAGACGTGGTCTTATTAGATACATTTTACTTCTTCGTTGCCATCATATCATTTGTGTATTTTGTCGTGAAAAGCATCGATGTAATTCTTCATTTTGTAATATGTTATAGAACGCTTCCTTAGATGTGTAAATTTCCGTTTTAGGCTTCTATCATCATTTTTATGGATTGTGAGGGTGAACCTGTACAGGAGCTCAGTGCTATTGCTATGAACAATTGGACATATCAGATTGTTAGTGTCTATCATCAACATGCCAACTGCGATCCCAATGTTGATCAATGGGCGAGAAAACACATTCATGGACTTAATCTGAAATATTTGCAAGACTATGGCTTTTCTTGTGAGAGTGCTCTTCTTATTGACTTTAAACGATGGTTAGCTGCTTTCAATGTTATACGCATCTTTTGTAATAATCCTGGTAAGGAGAGGAAAGTATTTCCCAATCTAATCATTGATGATATTTTGCTCCCGCCTTGGGATAGTAGAGTGAATCAACATTATCATGAAGTCACGAAACGTTTTAAGGATTTGTGTGTTCCTATTTTGTCTGTTCGTTGTAGTAGCTACGTTCATAACCAATGCTTCTTTCCTCCTTACCTCAACACTGCCAAAGTCCTGTATGGTTATCATTGCTCGCTGTATGATAGTTATCAGCTGTATCTATTTTATCTCTTTCAAACCATTGATTTATAATGCATGCTTGTTACCGTTATTCAATAAATGTTACTATGAGAAGAGTTGTTGTTTTCATGCAATGGATGGGTTAGATAAAGGGCGATCATGTCTTTCTCAAACGACTGCGGAACATTACGTTTTCATAGGCAAAGTTTAAAAGGAGCTGTTCAAGATTATGTGATAAATTTTCATAAAGATGAGACTGACATCGAAGCAGTGCTCGATGATGCTAGCACTCTATTTCTAGAGTTAATGAATACATTCTCTGATAGCATTGTCATGGCGCGATTAGTTGCAAAAATTAAGTTTAGTCATTTTGGAAAGGAAGAGGTGGAAACTCGCTCTTTCCATTTTACTTCTTATTCAATGGAAGTGGTAGATCACCCCGAAGAATTTTTTAAAAGACATATGATAAAAATTGCTGAACGTCTTAACGCATTTAACCATCATGGTAGCAGTCTAGTGATTGAAGCGATTTCAGATATTCACATTCAACTTTCCATAAAGAAAAATTGAAAATGCAGTGGTACTTGATTGTAGCACAACTGGTTTTCGAGCTATGTCTGCTCACTCTCGAAGTATATTCCTTCTGTACATGCGTCTATTATTTAGAAAAGGCTAGCAAATTCATATCTTCAAAAAGACTTGCTATAGACATCAGTAACGGTGAAACTATGTGTTGCGATGTATGTAAACGAAAGGATGGAAATGAAAAGCGCATCTTCAAGAGATGTAAGCATGCTTTTTGTCAACGCTGTTTCATACGTAATTGCATTCAACTTTGCCAATGTAACCACTGTGATATTGCTCATTTCGAGTGTCACTTATGCCGCAATAGTTAGTACCTATGCAAATGTGGTAAAGATAGGTTTTAGCAAAGACTAACACGGAAAATGGCGAAACGTAAAATGACGAAACGTAAAAGTCAAAAGTTTTCTTCAGCCATTCAAGCTCTCCGACGAATGAAAGCAAATCAGCGATACAATGCTATACGACATGCTAACGATAAATTCATTTGTGAAATTATTTCTCATGTGAGAAAGTTGAGGACGAAGAAATTAGCACCAAAACAACGAAAGTTACTTAAGCGATATGCTACAAAATTGCGTTTCATCTCCAATCCTAAAGTCGCCCTTCAAAGAAAGAGGAAAACTCTAACACAAAAGGGCGGTTTCCTTTCAGCAATACTTCCAATGATAGCTCCTGCCGTGGGCAACCTATTGGGAAATATCTTTGGCTCTAAGCGTTAATTATGCAAATGTTGAGTCTCAAAGTAATAAAATGGATTTCAGACTTCAATGCGATAAAGTTCTGACTGTATCAGGTCCATCTCATGCAGGTAAAACTGTTTTCACGCTGAATTTATTGGATAAAAGAAGGGAGTTGTTTAGGGAACCTATCAATCGAGTGATTTGGTGTTATGGTATTTATCAACCGTCGCTGTTTCAGGAATTGCAAAGTCGCAACTTTATTCGACATGAAGGAATTATTGCAGTGGATAAACTTCAGTCTAATGATGTTGTTGTATTGGATGATTTATTAAAAGAAAGTAAGAATTCAAAAGATGTTACAGATATGTTCACTCGCGCAGCACATCATAAAAGGTGCTTTATCATCTATATCACACAAAATTTGTTTCCTGATGGAAAAGAAGCTCGTACACGAAACCTGAATACACACTATTATGCTATTTTCAAGAATCCGCGAGATAAAAGTCAATTTGAAATTTTAGCGCGACAAGTTGCACCAAGAGGATCAAAAGCCTTAATTGAAATTTTTCAAGCAGCTACTGAAAAACCATACGGTTACTTATTCATTGACTTTACGCAAGAGTGTCCGGAAGAATTTAGATTTCGAAGTGATATTTTGAAAACTCCCATGATTATCTACAAACTATGAGTTCTTATTCTCGCATGATTGTTATTCCTCAGGATGAATATGTACAATTGACTGCCATGCAGCAAGTAAAGCAACCTCTTGCAAATCAAATGTATAGGAAAGAAATAGATTATCAGCAAAATGTTCACATCAAAGATCCACATCGTGCTGTATTATTACAATCGGAAACTGTTGAGCAATTGAAAAACTTGAAGAATAAGATGCGTGACTCTGTATCGACTGCTACACCTTTAGCATCTCGCGCACATGCCATATCTCTTTTCAACAGTATTGAACCCCATCTCAATGTAAATGATAGAGGAGAAATCATTACAGATGAAAATAAAGTGATTGATGCTTCACGTTATGAAGACTTGATTCAGTATGCGACACGTAGAAAGCGCCGTCAGGGCTATGTTCCACCTGGTTGGTCATACTTTCTTAAACTATTGAAAAAGCATAATGTGCCAAAATTTGCTTTAAATAATGAGACATTGAAAGAACTTGATTCAACAGTGGCTACTACTCCAATGCTTCAGGCGATGAAAATGCCAACAAATTGGTTTAAGACGTCACCTGCTACATCCCCTCCCACACTCACTAAGCAAACAAGAGGAAGAACTCGACGTAGATCTACATCGCCACTAAAACTGGTAAAAGGAAAACGTAAAACAGCTCCTCCTAGGAAATACATGTTCTCAGACTATTAATATGAAGCAGATGTGTTGCTTGCCATGTAATGAGCCGCCAGAGGTGAATGTCGTTGTCACTTGCACTTGCTGCGCCAGCTCTCATAATGAAACCCCTAAGCAATGTGAACACGATCGCAAAACCGCTAAAGCTAAATGCTGCAGTTGTTGTAAATGTAGAAAGGCAAGAAAGAAAAAAGATGAGAAGGAGGAAAAAGAGTCAGCCGTCATCGACTGAACGTTTGAAGTCAATCTATTATGATGTAAAACATCCGGCAGGATTTGCATCTATCAAGAAATTATCAAAAGCGAGTGGTCTTCCACAATCACAAGTGAAACGATGGTTAAAGGGTCAGGCTACCTATACACTCCACAAACAAGCGAAAAAGAAGTACCGCACCCGCCATTATATTGTTCATGACATCGATGAACAGTGGCAAGCAGATTTGTGCGATGTTGCCTCCATTTCAAAACATAACTCGGGCAATAATTTTATTTTAACCGTCATTGATATTTTCTCGCGTTATGCGTGGGCTCAACCTTTAAAAACTAAAGAAGGGAAAGGAGTAGCAAAAGCATTCCAAACAATTTTTCGAGAAGGTCGCATTCCAAAAAGAATTCAGAGTGATCAAGGAAAAGAGTTTGAAAATCAGCATGTGACAAGATTATTTGAGAGCCATGACATTGAGTTGTTTAGTGTAAAGAGCGCTTATAAAGCTGCACTCGTTGAACGTTTTAATCGCACATTAAAAAATCGCTTGTGGCGACATTTTACTGCCAACTTGACACAAAATTGGACAAAGGTTCTACAAGATACACTCCATGCCTACAATCACTCTATCCATCGTTCTATTGGACTCAGACCAGTAGATGTAAATGCTGACAATGTAGATAAAGTGCGCGAATCATTCCAACGTAAACGCACTCATGTGAAAAGTGATGTGAAAATTGGCGATAAAGTTCGTATCTCAAAAGTGAAAAGTGTTTTTGCTAAAGGGTACCTTCCGAATTGGACAGAGGAGGTATTTACAGTATCAAGGATTAATCAAAAAGACTCTCCGACCACCTACAAGTTGAAAGATTACGATAATGAAGAAATTGAGGGTAGCTTTTACCGCGATGAGATTGAGGTAGTCACTGAAAGTGAAACATATTTGGTAGAGAAAATCATTCGATGTAAAAAACGGCAAGGTGAAGAATGGTGTCTTGTTAAATGGACTGGTTATCCTTCAAGTATGAACTCTTGGATGCGTCGTGCCGACATCTTTCATCTAAGTGATCGACAGTGATTCATGCAAAGTTGTAACTAACAATGTTTAGGGTTTGAGCTATGAATCCAACTGCCTCATTTTATTCACGACCCTCCTATGTAAGTGGCGGAGGACAAATTTACATCGGTGCTCGCCGCCAACGTGGAGGTAGCATACTTGGTGCACTGAAATCTGTTGTAGCACCTCTCATATCCAATGTCGGTAGATCTTTAAAACGAAATGTTTTAAGTAATGCCGTTGGCTTTGCTGGTGATGTTGCTAGTGATCTTTCCAGAGGTAGAAGTTTTAAGAGCAGTTTGTTGAATCGTGGGAAGGAACGCGGTTTAAAAACATTGAAGCAGACCATTGCTGGTGTTACTCAAGGAAAGAAATCACCTAAACGAATGAATAAAGGAAGGAGGAAACATCGCGGAGCTGGTAAGGTGCGATCTTCAGTCAAAAGGCATTCACGCAAACGTCGCAGAGGCTCTAATCATTCATCAGGCGCTAAACGACGACGCTGCTATAACTTCTAATCATGGAGTGTAAAACTTCCGGTTTTTGTTTGTTCGATCAACAAGCCATACAGACAGATATTCTTAGTTCAAGTATTGTAGATTATCATCCTCGAACAGCTGAGAATGCTGGCCCCATTGAATTTGTTATTCCTGGTGGTAGTGATGACTACATAGATTTGAGTTATGCGATGCTTGATTTGAGGTTTAGAATTCAGCAAGCAGATGGAACTGCTATTGACGATGCACATAAAGTTGGACTGAACAATTTACCATTGACTACATTACTTCGTGATGTTTCTCTAACGATTGGAGAGCAGCAAGTGGAAGGTGGTCAAAGCGATTATCCCTATAAATCATATTTCAATCATGTATCACAGTTTCATCCAGCAGCACAAAAAAGTCATATGGAAGCCATGGGATGGTACAGAGATGAAGCAGGAAAATTTGATGTTGAAACAAACAGTGGCTTTGTAAAGCGATCTGCTATGATTAAAGATAGTAGAGTATGTCAGCTATATGGTCCGCTGAATTTAGACTTCTTTAGACAGTCAAAGTTTTTACTGTGTAATACCAGCATGCGACTCAAGCTGACATTGAATAAGCCTGAATTTGCGCTGAATGCATTTGCTAAAGTTGACAATTTTAGAATTCATGTGGAAGATATTGCACTTTACATTCGTCGAGTAGTACCGAATCCAAGTGTCATTAGAGGGCATGCTGAAGGCCTTAACCGCCAAAATGCCATTTACCCCATTCAGCATACAAAGCTTCTCACCTTTACAATTCCGAAAGATCAAAAGAGTTTCATGAAAGATGGCCTCTTTCCATCGGAAGCACCGAAGCTCCTCATGGTGGCAATGGTTGAAAATGATGCATTTAATGGTAATATAAAGAAGAATCCTTTCAATTTTAAACACAATCAGTTAAGTGAAATTGCTTTACGTGTAAATGGTGTGAGTCATCCTGGTCCACCCTACAAACCAGATTTTGCTTCAGATCAATTTATGCGCAGTTATGTTGATTTTATGGATGTTTTTGGCTTTTACAATACGGATGACACCAACGGACTGACTATGAAAGAGTTTAAGAGTGGATATACTATTTATGCATTTGATTTGACTGCTGACAGCGATATTAGTGCACCCTATCGTCAAGCGAACGTGCCTCATAATATTCGTTTGGATTTAACGTTCAAAAGAACACTACCTGAGACGATCAATGTATTAATTTATGCAGTCTTCGATTCAAATATTGAAATTACAAAGTATCGTGACGTGATTCTTCAGTATAATCGTTAATGAGTTGGTTGACTGCTGACGATATTAAGACTAAAGTGCAGCGTAATGCAGACGAAGCGACGTTGAAAGCTTTCGATAATGTCTATTCACTCGATACCTTACCACCTGCAGTAAATCACTATCCCATCTTTATTGTGCTAAACACTCATTCACAGAATTTAGGCGGTGAGCATTGGAAAGCGATCTTTATTGGAGAAGACCGACGTGGTGAACTATTTGACTCTCTTGCTCAACCTCCAAATATACCAACACAGCAGTGGTTGAGAAAACATACGCGTCAATATCAGCGAAATGAACGCATACTACAACATCCACTTTCATCAACGTGTGGTGCTTTTGTACTGTACTTCATCTTAAGACGTTTACATGTATCTCGATTTGTATCTGTTATTCAAAACTTTTCATGTAATCCATCCTCTAATGAAAAAATGATTTGTAAGTTCTATCATGATTTGAAATAAAAACATCATGTTGGAAAAATTGTTTTTTATTTTACAATCCGCTGGGTACGTACATACTCAATGAGATAGTCTAGGATCATATTTGCTTGTACATGAGATTTTAGTCCAGTAATGATCACTTTACTATTATGAAAGATTGCCACATGCACAGGTAACCAACAACTAATGAGAGCTGCAGGAAAAAGTTCGGGTTCATAACACAAACTGTAACTGCTGGTACGAATCTTCAAAAATGATAGACTGTCACTCAATTGAGTAGAGATCACCATATTGTCCACAGTCAGATTCGACATCACACACCTCTCCCTCTTCCATATCCGACGTAGTAGTCTTTGTAGCTCTAAGCGCATTGACTGCGCCGATGAATGAGAAAGGGCGCCGAGAATCTGTACAGTCCCATTTGGGAAGAGTTGAAGATTCCGTGAATTGTTCATCTTCACCACTAACATTTGAGGACGACCCGGGTAATACTTGCTGTTTGGAAGCTGTTGGTGTAATGTTGTGAGATCGATTTTGGTGTAGAGTCTGAAGCGACGGAGAATGTTGACGATGGTGTAGCGATGGCGCTTCATGATGAAAGAATGAGTAAATTGAGCGATGTACCTTCCTTTTATACTTTTCCCAACTACCTTGATGAAATGTGAAGTTAGTATGAAGTTGGGAATGATAGAGTTGAATTCGCCGATTGTTGACGCGCAACCAGATGCGATTTCCAATACGTGAATGTCTTTTCATATAGAAGTATTTTAAATCCTTCATGATATGATGTAGAGATTGAAAATGGCGATAAGATAAAGCAAACTCTCTTCTCACATTTCCAGTTGAATCTTTGAAATAGACGTTTCGATCATGATCCGTTTCAATACGTTGTAGGGAATCTAATTTCCAACTCATGGTGCGTGATAGTCATGTCTGATTAAGATTTGCATAGTAGGGCGATGAACTCACGACGAATAAATGTCATGATGGAGCGATGTATGTATCTTCTATACTTCTCCCAATTGTATTTGCGAAATGAGAAACAGTTTGCGGAATGAGAATGGTAGATTTGAATTTCATTTCTGTAATGTTGAAGCCAAACTTGATCACCCAGGGAGATGAATCTTAATGTTTCAAAATATTCCAAATCCCTCATGATATCATTGAGGTTGACAAATTGTCGCCATGTTAATGTAATTCCTCTTGATGTATGACCATGAGAATTTTTGAAATGTACGTTTCCATCACGATCAACTCTGATATATTGTAGAGAGTCCAAAATCCAAGTCTTCATGATGTTATGCAAAGTTGCAGATTAGCAATATAAAAATGTCGTTTTATCATATTTTGCTTAGCAATGCGGCTACAAAGAGATTTACTAGTAATCGAGCCGCAGTCTTTTCTACTCCCATTGATCATGCACAACAGCTAAATGGGAATTGGGAAGTGGGTGTCACTCAACTTGTTTATAGCAACTGTGTCTATACTTTTGATCATGAGGTGATGACTATTAATATGAGACGTACAGCTGCTTACCAATGTGAAAAGGGCTGCCGAGTATACATTCCACAGTGGCCAAAGAAAGATCTCTTATCATGTAAAAAGTTTATATATGATTTCTTGAATAAAGCGTGTAAACATATTGCCCAATTTACTCCACACAATGATGATTATACTTATATACATCATGTAGTTGAGAAAGATTGGATTGTTGGTTTAAGTCCAAGTTTAAGAAATGATTTAGGTTACCTCGCTAGCGCCTTGACAAGCTATGATAATTTTAACGTTAATTACCACATAAGTGCTCATAAACAGTTAATATATCGAGAGGAAGCTTATTATGTAGATCTTATTCCAAAAAATGAGAAGACGTTGGTGAAGAAGATTGTGATTAAGCCAAGAAAGACAAACATGACTCCTGAAACATTATTGAAGAAATTTAATTATCTCCTTCGAGTTGATGGTAAACAAGTGGCAACATTGACTTATATTAAATCATCTAATCATATTGCAATAAGTAAATTAAATGATGATGATCTAGTATTAATTTGTTCAAAAGATTTTCATCAGTTCTTGCGACATCATTCTGCAGCTGTTCATGGAAAATTTAATATGCAACATTTACCATGTGAAAGGTCAAATCAATTTGATACAGAATGGAGCGTATCTTTATACAGAAAGTGTGTAGAGCCTTTCGGTGGTATCTTACATGAAACAAGAGTGCTGATGCCTCGCATCATTACTTCAGTTAAATTGGTTGTAGATTATTTAAATGAAGTGATTAATGACCAACATATTTCATTTTCTGAAAAAGAAGGTACTTTGTCTCTCACTATAAGTGGAAAAGGTATTGAACTAATTATGGATAAAACTCTAATGGACATTTTGGGTTTTGACCAAAATATCTTTAAAAGTGGTACTGTAACCAAAGCTAGCGCAGACATGTCGCTATCGCGTCGTATTAACTATTTTCAGATATATTCCAATATTGGTGAAGATGTACGTGTGGGAGATGTTGAAGCTCCATTGTTAGCAATGATACCATACCAGCCAAAGAGCTGCAGTATTTTATCTGAGCATACTTTCAAGAAAGTGCATTATACAAAGCTGAAATCAAACTACATCCCACAAATTGATATTGCCATTTATGACGATGCTGGTGCGTTGATTCCTTTTCATAAAGATGCTGTGACAAGTATCACACTCCATTTCCGAATGAAGAGTTAATGCAAACGTATGCTAATATATTTTTCCAATGTGAATAATATGGAAAGTGAAAATAAGGACTCGTTTCTAATCTACTTGCCCAGTAATGCTTCTATGAATAAATTTCCCAAAAATAAACCATCAGACTATCGAGTAGAATTAAATCGCCCACTGCATTTAGAAGGTGAATGGGAGGTTGGTGTTTCTAGTATTTGCTATGATAGCAATATTCAGAATGTGAATGATTTGGAAGAAATGATATTGACTCCTCGCACCCATGATGGAATAACGATGAATAATGCATTTCAGTTCCCATACAATTTAACATCAGATGGAAAGTGGAACTATGAATGGATTCAGATAAAATCAGATTCTTATGAGCCATTTGGGAATGAGAAAATTATTAAGGCATTCAACAGTGGTAATACTTCCATCATGAAGAATAAAAATCAGAAAGCTTATGAGTTTACTATCTATCATTGGAGTGGGAGACAGTTCCTCCGCTTTCATTCTTTTACTAAAGGTCTTACGCTGAGGTTGGATAGTGAATTCTATCCGCATCTCGGTTTTGGTCATGGACTACATCTAACGTCAATTGCTACTGCAAATGTTAGAAAAGTTTATTCAAATCGAATCAACAAATTTCATTATAGATTTAAAATATTTGATGAAGATGTTGTAGAATGCGAAGAACGCATCATTTTGAAAAAGCGTGGTGTTCAACCTTTATCACTTATTGAGTTAGTAAAACGATGGAATGAGACTGTGGGTAAGAAGTATGGAGAGAAAATTATGGCGGACAAAAATAAGTTGGTTATTCAGAAATATAATGACAAACTTACAGTTTATTTCTCTCCAACCTTGCGTCATTTTGTAAGACATTATACACCTATTATTGGAAGCGGTGTGGTATATGCTTCTCATGAATATCACACTAAAGCTGATTCAGTTAATGATGAATGGTGGGTGGACATCTATGGCGATCGCATCAAGAAAATTTACCAGTCTTATGAAGAATCTAAAGTTGCTATCAATATAATGCCGCGTCTATATCATACAGTTGAAAGCTTCATTCATGTAGTAAATCCTTATATACAACAGAAGTTGAAGCATGTGATGAAAAGTAAATATGATGTAAAGACACACCACATTTCGTTTTCAATTGAAAATCAACGCGTTGTTCTGAGACTGGGTGATGACATTCAATGTCAATTGAGTAAAAATTTGAAAAAACTCTTTGGTTTTTCAATGCTACAAACTGTGTTTGCTGCTGCGCATACGATTGGTATAGAAACACCAATGACACTTGATAAACATGAACAGCACCTTTACATTCAAAGTGATTTGATTCTACCTATTTCTGTTGGTGAGAAAAAAGAATACATTTTACGTGATTTCATTCATGATAAAGACGCTTCATATGGAATAGTCGAGAAGATGTTTGAATCTATTTTCTATCATCCCGTCGTCAAACAAACTATACCCTCTATTGCTATCAAAATTACCAATGGTTTACAAGAGTGCATCCATGTGAAAGATACTAAATCCCTCATAACGTTAGTGTTTCGGAAAACAAAGTGAAGTCTTTATACAACATTTATTGAAATATGTACATGAATGTGAAGGAATAGACTTTATACAACATCCACTGAAAATATATACATGAGCGCACTTCAATAAACATTGTTATATACAAAAAGTCTTTTTACTTCGTGAAGGGTGGAAATATACAGGGATAGGAAAAATGTCTTTCAGTGGAAAAGTCATCACATGGGGAATGTACAGATGTGGACACATATTCACAAGGAAAAAACAATCTCATGCGATACATAAAACAACAATGTTTATCTACAGAAATCAACATCAAAATACTAAGTTAAGGATGATTATGCTAAGACGTCTCCTGAATGTGGTAGTGTGAGTTTAATTCTTTTGGGTGGTGGTATGTTTGTGTCAGGATGTCCATGTGGAAGAGATATGTTGTGTTCTAGCCAGCACCTCTTATCCTCCCATGCTGAAAGCGCCCGTTTCCTAAAAGTATGAGTTTTGATCTCATGCGACTTAGATTTTAAGATTGTCATATTGACAAACGTTATATTTTTATTTCTATAGGCTTTCCTGAAATTCTTATGTTTCATGTTAGAGACCAATGATCTTGATATGCCTTTAGCGCGCTTAATGCTATCATCACTATCCTTTAATTTCATAGAATACATTTTAGGGCGGAGGAGAATCATTTCAGCTATCTCCTTCCCTGCTGTCTCATCCTTAAAGCAGCCAAGTTTTGCCTTATTTTTGATGGAGTATAGTGGATGATTAGCAGGATAATTTGATGTATCAAAATATCTTTCTAAAGATTTTCCTACTTCATTAAAATTTAAATCTTTTTGAGTGGTAATACCTAAAAAGAAACTATCTGTGTCACCACCCAACAAACGAACCTCTTTTACGAGAGGACACGGTTTTAGTATTTTATAGAAGAGTTGATACATTTCAAGCTTGGAGTAATCTAGAACAGCTTGACCAATATAGATGGGTTTGCACAACTCAACTTCAGATTTTATCATTTTAATACCTACAAGATCCTCATCGATTATGTCTCTATCGATGAATAGAGGTGATGAGATCAATTTGTGATACTTTTGATCATCATTAACTAGTTTGTAGTTTACGCGCTTTCCAACATCCTCCATCGTCTTACCAAATAGACTGTTGTTCTTATATTTATAAAAATCTTTTTCAAAATTATTTTGGGCTAGTGCACGTTTCTGACTGTTACTATCTATGTAGGGTTTGAGGAAGGCTTTCTGTCTAAATTTAATAATGCGGTGAACTCTTTTTAAAATCATGCCCATTTCTAAATAAAATTTTAAGATGCTAAAGTGGACTAGATAGTTTTCCTTATCATATTGAGTGAGTAAAAGTTTGCGACAAGGCTTATAGTCGGGTTGTCCACATGATTCTAAATCTTTATGAAATTGTTTCATAAAGTCGGAAAACATATCTTTACTCACTTCACCTGATTCGGGTGCGAGTGGAAAATCTACGGTTTTATGTTTAATATTATTTGGATAGATTAGATCTATCTCAAAATAATATCCCCAATCACCTTCATCTGGAATTGCTAGTATGTTGGAAGGGTTGGAGAAATGTTGAATTTCACTATCATCTAACCAGCTAAACTCAGAGTGAGGTAGCGGTTTGGATAATGAACTACCATACAAATTATTTTGGTCATAATACTTCAGATGAGTCTGGTCATTACCTACTATTTTTGATTTTAACCTATGTTTATTTACAAATGTGAGACCACCGCGAATTCCTCGCTCAAATAAATTATACATCTCTGGATCTTGTAAGAGATGAATGGTCTCACCAGTCATTTTAAAAGCAGACTTAAATGACATGGCTGGCAGACTGACAAAGTGGACGGGATCTAACTTATCTTCTTCTAATGCCACTCGTCGAAACTCCTGAAATACATCAGCCAGCAAAAATACATCTAACTTAAGGTAGGCAATCATATATTCACCAAATGTATGGCAGTCAAATTTTATCCATGCATCTTGTGCATGATCATAATCTTCGGTCTTACATTCTGCGCCGCTCAAATCATTTTTAAATTTATCTATGGGCGGAAGAGAAGTCTCGCCGAGTTTACTAATTGCATCAAAATATGCATATGGAAAGACTCCTTTCCGTGTGATGACTTCATCGGTTAGATTTGGATATTGTTTCTTAAGATTTTGTGTTAGTGGAAGAGACTTTAGATTTTGCACGAGAGAGGCCAGTGATGCAGTCATAAATTGGTAGGAATCTAAAAATTTTATATCAAAATAGACCGTCTTATTTTCTTTAGTTTTATCGACAGGCACTTTTGCTGTCATGGCCATAAACTTCTCTCTCGTTTGTGCTATTACATCAAGCTTCCACTCTTTCATTTGACCTAAACCTCCTTTTATTATCATATGGCTGTCGTAGCCCTTGAAATTATGGAAAATGACGGGTAATGTACGCCGCTTCATCCTCAGCGAAAAATTACATTTTGAACAGAGTGCGTTTCTAAATTTACCAGTGATGTGGTCATGGTCGCGCACTTTCTTAATCTTATCATCGTCAAATGTTTTCCTACATTTGGGGCAAACGTTGCAACTATCAAATTTTGCTTGATCATCTGCTGTCATATGCAATGATCTGCGATAGAGTTCACCATCATACTTTTGTTGAAATTTTACAGCCTGTTCGAGGAATTGTAGGAATTGGTAAATACAATCCTCACCTTGCCAGACGTGCATTTTATTTTTTCTATTTTGGAAATGGTCATGCCATACTTCATAGCAGGAAATGGCTGCTGGTCGATGGATGTTATCATCGATATAACATTCGATGTCAGCATAGATGACACGAAGAGGACTTAGTTCATCGCCATTCTCTCTATATGAAAACTCCTTATCTTTGGGCATGCGTTCCATTTGCAGTTTACCTCGCTTACACCACTCATAATGAGTTTCAAATTTGTTTTTACTCCTAAAGTTCCGAATGCATCTGTCACAGTAATAAATCTCTGATGAGGTAGAATTTCTTAAGTGGTGGTATAAGCGAGAGATTTTGGGAATGCCGCAGTAGTGCCATTCCTCACTATCATCCTGTCTTACTAATAAAAGGTTGACAACATGATCATAACAACTCGAACGCGAGTTGTAGCGCACACCCTTCAATCCCTTTTCCCAAACATGGAGAACTATTTTAATGTTGTTCAATTTTTCAAATTTTTCTATATCTTTAATTTTCATATCGTCACTATTACAGTCATCGAAGTTTAATTCATTCTCCCACTGCCTATAGCTATATGTACGATTTCGATTCGCATTGATGTCATTATAGTGGAGAATGGAGAGGACAGCATATTTAAAACATTGCGATTCGCAATCGACATTGATGACTGCTGTTTTGTTTTTTAAATTTTTTGGAAGTTTAAAGGAGCCTCGACCACTATGATTTCCTAATAAACTGATTTTAAATAAGGCGGACTCAATGCCGTCAAAAATGAGACCGCAATCGCGCTCGTTAAATTTATCAATATTTAATTTTAATCCTTGGATGTGAAAATTTATCCAAGACTCATAGTCTACAACCTCGGTTGCAGGAGAGGAGGGTATGTGAAACTCCAACCTCTCTATTATTTGTCCAGTATGGTGGTCGATTTTTACATATTTTATTTTAAGATAGATGAGCGCCTTCATCCTAAAATTGTCTAAATTGTTGAAGAGCGCTTCTATCAATGATGAATTTTGATGAAACCATTCCTCAAAGTTAGCAATGGTTTCTGAGGAGTCCATCTGGTAGTTCCTCACTAAATTATTTATGGACACTTCAGTGAGTTGGATAGAGGAGGTACCGTTGGTGTAGCTATCGTTCGTGTGTGTATGTTGAAGTCTGTGCGAAGATAGTTCAAAACGTGTCTCGAAAGACTGAGCGCACAAGTCGCAAGAAAAGGAGACGACGTTAACAGAATCATCCCCACCTCCGGAGATTGATGCCGGCTTAGGTCGACAAACACCTCGCTTGATGTGTCGGGTGAGATCCCATTTCCTCGTGAAGATGTGCCCACAGTCAGCACATTCCCACTCGTTACCATGTCGCGACAGTTCTGAGCTGGAACTCACATCACCTGAAAGAGAAATCATTCTATCATCTCTGTTCAAGCCTCAGTGTATTGTTGCAACCTACCTTGACTCAATAACTCTAAACTTTCCTCGAGAAGGGAGGGCGTTGGTGATGAAGTTGATGCCTGAAATTGAGGAAGATGCTATGAACCACACGTTTGAGGGAGATGAGAGAGGAAATCTTCAACTTACCATTTCAATGAAATCAAGTTTAAGGTTGATGCTTCAATAAGATAGAGACTTCACTCAATTAATATGTCTCAAATTTGGAATTCACTTGTACACCTCAAATAATAGCAGAATTCGCTAGAGAATACTTCACTTATACGTCTCAAAGACAGAGTGAAATGACACGGATGTCACTTTGCTTATATCCTTTCATGCTCATCATTCATTGGCTGTTCATTCTGATTGGTTGCTTGTTGATACTTAAGAATTAGAAAAATGTTAAAGTTATCATTATTCAAAGTCAGCATTTCAAAGACAACATGACAAGTCCTCCAACAACACCAAATGCCGCATTGGAGTTCTCCTCTCCATGCACATCAGCAAAGGTGCTCGTTACACCAAATGCACCAAGAAAGGCGAAGGTGGAGAAGACATACAATCTCGACAATATACGAAAGTTATCGGAGGACGATGAAGAGAAGTTGCCCGACCTAACAGGCATACGGTGGAAATATTTACAATATGATGTCGAAGGGGTGATGGAGATGACCAGCAAGTCGCAGTTGCATCAAATATGGGAGTGGTACACCCCTAACTCCCAACCGCGAACCGTGGCGGAGTGGGCGTACATTGACAACGTGAGGGACGCTGCAGAAGAACGTTTAAAGCAGCTCAACTGTTTTTGTGATCTATGTGAAGTCAGACTCTGGGACGATATTGACGATGAAGACCTTTTAAAATACATGCCATAATAAATGTTTATTTCGTATTATCTTTGCTTTCATACTGACTTACTTGAATGGGGCTTTAGTGAATAATTTAACCATGTATACTTTTTCATTTGGAAATAGTAGCACGCTTAGTTTAACTTGCAAATCTTATAACATTTCATATGGGTGATAATGGTAGATGAAATAGTGTTAAATAAAATTAAGATAGCTTACATGATTCTGGGATAGCAATCGACTGCGATCCATGTGTAAAGAGCTTGTTAGACTATGGAAGAGAGAAGTGTGTTATGTTGCGTGTGGCGCGTGAGTGTCCTCCCTTTCATTCCATTCATCAATTCGTCTCATTGATAGAGACAGGTAGAACTCATGGCTCTCATAACGTATGCAATGGAAAGTTTTAGGCAACCTTCGACAGTTGGCTAAATGTCGCCCTGGCGCGAATGCATGCTACGTTGAGACAGAGGCAATCACTTGCAAACATGACGCAGAGAGGTTTAACAAGATTGACCATTGCCGAATGTCCCTTGCGGTATACATAGCTACGGGTTTCACCGCCGCCCTTTACAGGAACGCCCGTCGAAAGGAAGTATTACACCGAACTTCATTTGCAACGTTCAAGTTGACTGATAGCAGATTCAACTTAATGATAGTATTCGCCAGTCCGAAGACTGCCCAGGGCAAACCGCGTGGAGGTTCTATCATGTCTTGCCCCTAGGTGGCCCTTAAGAGAGCCGATGGTTCATTCTCGGGATAATTCAAGGACTCAAGCTTGCCGCTTCGCCTCCGGCTCGTTCACGGAAGCAGGTGGTCGCTTCTCTTTGATATCTGTAAAGAAAGAAGTTGTTAGTTATTATCTTGAACTCTAAGTTACTTGTTTTAAACTTACAGATCTTCTCAGGACGTGGCTCGAACAGGAATCCTGTGATCGCCTCCTTGTGGTCGAATGTAAAGTGAAGGCATTCGATACCTTTTTTAGCCCTGCTATAACACATCTCGTCTCTGCCACGTTCACAGAGGAGCGGTCTTGCGGGCACACGTCCTTTCTTGTCAAGGGGAATGTGGAGGCGACTTGATCGTCGAGTACTGCTACTCATTACTTGCTGGTGCAGCTCCTGATTAGTCGCCACCACCTTCCCCAACTGCTTTCGCAGCCCTTCCACCTCCTCCCTCATCTTTCTTAACTCCTTCTCCTGACTCTCTCTCTCGATGAGGAGCTGCTCTTCTTTAGCCTTACTAGCGAGGTGCGAGAACCTCTCGCGATCGAGCTCTCCTTCTTTCTCAAAAAGACTAGCTTGAGTCTTCTTGAGCTCCTGAGTGACTCGCGAGAGGTTCTCGGAACTCGCTTTATAGAAGACACAGTCCCTCTTCCACACCTCCAACTCATTCTTCAGCTTGTCATAGTTATCAACCAGTGGTGGGCGCATAATGAAGTTGCGACATTGAGCCGCAATCCCACCACTGGTTGATAACTTAGCCGGCTGCACCTCGCTATCGAGGTCAACGTCCCTCACCGCCTCTACCTCGCTATCGAGGTAGACACTCTCGACTAGGTCAACCTTCGTCGAGCCTTTATCCTCCTCCTCTTCCTCACTGTCGCTGCTACTTGTAGCCGACTCATCGCTAGAGGAGGAGGAGGAGGATTTACTCGACTTCGGAGAAGACTCAATCGGAGTGGGTGAGAGAGCCTTTGCTGGCATGCTAGAAGATGGAGCCTCTGCTGTCGTGATAGACTCGACAGCAGACTGAGCCTCTAGAATCGGGGTGGGCGAGAGAGCCTTTGCTGGTGCACAAGATGAGGGAGGCTTTGCTGACGTGATAGCCTCGATAGCACACTGAGTCTCCAGAGCTTTCAACTCTGAGCTGAAGAGACTTTGCTTCGCCTCCTCAGTCAGCTCTGGTTGACTGCAGCTGCTATGCTTGGCATGCCACTCCGGTAGCGTCTCGACAAGGCGAGATGCATTATGGCTGCTACAAAAGTATCGAATGCCCCCTACCATTCGCTTATGTGCACAAGAATGCTTCTTAAAGGCATCGCTACGAAAAATCTTTGAACAGACGCAAAGCTTAAAAGCCGTCTTTGCATTGTTGTAGTTAACCATTTTCTGAAGTGAAAAGGGGAAAACAATGATTATAATTCCGTAAACGTTTGATAGCAAACGATTGATTCCTAGTTTATAAAAACGGAAAAGAATGATTTTACACTTAGTGAGGAATGATAGATTTGAGTGTAGTGAGTGGCACTAGATCCCGTCGACAGCCCGAAGGCCTTGTACTGATCACTAGGGAAGTGAGAGATCTTCCCCGATACCCGCTCTTTACAGCTGAAGACATCATTGTCACTGCCCCGAAGTGGTAACAGGAACGCCGAGTCAAAGGTAGTGATCAGTAGCTGGGATCCAACCCCTCAAAGCTGCCTTAGACTTAGTTACATTTCAAATCTGATAGCAGATTTGAACTCAGCATACTTGAAAACCTTAGTCTACATGTTAAAACTTTGAAAAAACTGAAAATTAAGAATTTTTAAAAAATTCCGCATTTTACTACTCATACTACTTTTAAAAAATTTTATCAGTAGTAAAGACACTATCAAACTCTATCACACAAACTTTGAAGTAAGAAGATAGCTTGCCTACTTCAAAAGATAGAGTCCTTTGCAACCCGATATCGGGAGCTCAGAGCGACGACCGTCGCTTACCTCGTCTTTCGATGAAGTGATCAGACTTGCGTTGTCGGGGGTTTATATATGCTCGGAAGAAAACTTAAAATGGCTCTATCTCCGAAAGTATTCATCGTAGCGACATGCGGTTTGTTGCAAACGATTTGTCTCATCATTCTTTACAATATGACACCTGAACCATTCTCATATGACCACGGAAAGTTGGTGTGTCAGCACATGACCATGTAACATGCCACAAGTGAAAAAATTCCTAAGTGTGGGAGCTCCAGTGTGGTGAAAATTTTGAAAAATTTAAAACTTCCGAATTTTGACCTGGGACCTTTACCAAAACATTTTCCATCAAATTTCGCTGACGCACCCCCCTCTGGACAGCTTGCTTCGATCTTGGCTTCTAGTGGACGGATTTTGTCGAGTGAGGTGTCATTTGAAAGCTAAGAGTGAGACAAATTCACTGAAACAAACGGCTTGTTCCTATCTGTCTTCGTTTACATGTGAGACGCCATTTAAGATTTTAGGTCGGAGCTCACCTGAAAAAATCCTAAGTGTCAGAGTGACTTTGTATGGGAAAAATTAAAAATTTTCCAAAGTGTGGAATTTCGACCTGGGACCTTTACCAAAGTTTGTTTCATCAAATTTCGCTGACCCCCCCCTTTGTTCTAACTTTGGTTCTAGTGGACGGATTTTGTTCGTTCGACTTGCATTGGAAAGAGGATGAAACACTGCTCGACCGCATTTTTCGTTGCGAGTCAATCGGAGCAGCCGTTCAAAAGTTAGAGCGGTTACAAGATTTTAGGTCGGAGCTCACCTGAAAAAATCCTAAGTGTCAGAGTGACTTTGTATGGGAAAAATTAAAAATTTTCCAAAGTGTGGAATTTCGACCTGGGACCTTTACCAAAGTTTGTTTCATCAAATTTCGCTGACCCCCCCCCTTTGTTCTAACTTTGGTTCTAGTGGACGGATTTTGTTCGTTCGACTTGCATTGGAAAGAGGATGAAACACTGCTCGACCGCATTTTTCGTTGCGAGTCAATCGGAGCAGCCGTTCAAAAGTTAGAGCGGTTACAAGATTTTAGGTCGGAGCTCACCTGAAAAAATCCTAAGTGTCAGAGTGACTTTGTATGGGAAAAATTAAAAATTTTCCAAAGTGTGGAATTTCGACCTGGGACCTTTACCAAAGTTTGTTTCATCAAATTTCGCTGACCCCCCCCCTTTGTTCTAACTTTGGTTCTAGTGGACGGATTTTGTTCGTTCGACTTGCATTGGAAAGAGGATGAAACACTGCTCGACCGCATTTTTCGTTGCGAGTCAATCGGAGCAGCCGTTCAAAAGTTAGAGCGGTTACAAGATTTTAGGTCGGAGCTCACTCTGACACTTAGGATTTTTTCAGGTGAGCTCCGACCTAAAATCTTGTAACCGCTCTAACTTTTGAACGGCTGCTCCGATTGACTCGCAACGAAAAATGCGGTCGAGCAGTGTTTCATCCTCTTTCCAATGCAAGTCGAACGAACAAAATCCGTCCACTAGAACCAAAGTTAGAACAAAGGGGGGGGGGTCAGCGAAATTTGATGAAACAAACTTTGGTAAAGGTCCCAGGTCGAAATTCCACACTTTGGAAAATTTTTAATTTTTCCCATACAAAGTCACTCTGACACTTAGGATTTTTTCAGGTGAGCTCCGACCTAAAATCTTAAATGGCGTCTCACATGTAAACGAAGACAGATAGGAACAAGCCGTTTGTTTCAGTGAATTTGTCTCACTCTTAGCTTTCAAATGACACCTCACTCGACAAAATCCGTCCACTAGAAGCCAAGATCGAAGCAAGCTGTCCAGAGGGGGGGGGACGTCAGCGAAAAATTTTTATCTCCGATTGCTTTCAAATTCACCATACAGATGCAGAATTTCACGCTGAATCCGAATCTGGCCTCCGTTTTCACATCCGAGGCCGCGTTTGGACACTACACACCAAAACATACCACAGTTTAACCAAGACAACCTAGACGGTCGCCCACGTCAACCTAGACGGTCGCCCAAGTCCACCAGGCGGTCGGACACAGACACCCAAGACTCACACACTGACGGTCCAGAGGGGGGGGGACGGCAGCGGAACCTCGCCGGCACATCACGACACTGGCGGACCAGAGGGGGGGGGGACTCAGCGATGGCGGCCATCTTGCGCTATCTGGTGTTCGCCGTTTTCTTACTACTGATACCAGTAATGTTGTATATGTCATCACCTGCCCCGGTTGTCAAAATTATTATATCGGAGAAACTGGGACATCCTTAAGAACCAGAGTAAGGGTTCACAAACAACAAATTTTGAATGCCAATTATAGACAAATTAAATTAAGTGAACATCTAGAAACGTGTGGTAGGGGCAACATGTCAATCTTTCCTTTTTACAAGCTTTTTTCTGAAAACAAAATTGAACGTAAATGTAAAGAAAAATATTTTATCGATCGCTTTCATCCAAAATTAAATTCATGAATCACTTTTATACGTTTCTTATGAATTCGTTCACTTTTGATATGAGATGCATTTTATATTAGTTCGCATATATGTTCTTCTATACTTAAATCTATGTTTCAATCTAATACATAAATTAGATATCGTTGATGTATTTTAGCATAATAAACTATAACAAAGTTATTTTTCTAATGCATGTGCATGTACTACTATGTAAATTACTTTGCAACATCCATATCTATGATGAATGTATATTTGAAATTATGATGATCTTGCTTTTTGTTTCACTTTGCACCTGAAGAATATAGAAAGCGCTTGTGCATTCCATGTGTTTTCACTTCAATTAATTTAATATATCAAACCAATTGCTGAGATTGAAAAAATTTTTTTTTACATATATATATATATATATTGTCAAAGCGTACATGTTACAGAAAGTGATCATTTTATATGCAAGGATTTGCTATTTCTCTGTGTTTGTACATTTGATTTCCATTTACTTTCAATAAACGCATTACTTGCTTACTTACTTCACAATATAGACTTATAAACTGATTCACATGTTTCTAAAACAGGAAGCTTGCTTTCTAATTATACAGTAAAACTCCAAAATTTTATAAACATGTGATGTACGTTATTAAGTTCTTGATATATCCAACTAAAAGGCCTTTTATAGCTAGATTTCAAGATAACTGCCTTCAATTAATATAGCAGCTATATTGACAAACTACGTTTTGACTTATTTAGTCGAGATGCTGCTAGATTTCACAGTATGTAAATTCTAGCAGCAGCTCCAGTAAACGAAATCGCAAAACTTGGCTTCATATAAATAGTTTAGAAAAAAGCTATTTATGGATACAAGTCAGTAAAAAACCAAGAAAAACAAATATTGAATTTCTAAGCTATTTGTTTCTAAATTTAACAAGTTGAAATATTTTCTTCTGATTTTGTTTCGCTATGCCTGCATTTTGGTTGTCTAATTCCCAACAACAGCAGATTTTCGGAATTTCAATATTTTAAAATCAGTTTTCTCGATGACGTTGGAGACTTGTGTCGTTAATAGGATATTTACGACATACTCGTGCCTCACATTTTCGCCGCTGCATAACTATTGATTTTAACAAAATAATATAACTTAATTGCAAACAATATTTTATGTATTGCAGATGCCAACTACAGATCTGTGCATTCCTACCTTGATAACTTGACAACATACGACATGAGGGTACCTCCAATACCAAGCGGCAAAAAACTTGATTCCCTTAATGTGGTGGTTGCCTTCGACTTATTCAAAATAATTGAAGTTTCAACTTCGAAGGGATCATTCAGGTTCAGTGGAGCTTTGATGATGGTATGTAACTTTATCACTGACAAGTAAAGATTTTGTTCTGACATTATTGCAATTCAATGTATTACATGTATATGTCAGGGAACAAATTTTGGGAATTTCGAATATATGCAGCGGTAAATTTTGTATTCTGAGTTGAGATATTTAAATGGTACTTGTCTGAGATTTTAGATTGCATGCAGATGAGTATATCGATTTTTCCACATTGTGCCTATTCTTTTTGACAGTTCGGTGGCAGAAGCATTCGCAATAATTGAGATTGAGATGATTACATAAATGCACATAGTCTATTCAAATGTTAGTAATAAATCAGTACAGTTGACTGATTGATGACACCAATACTGTCATTGACAGTGCCTTCAATGCTGTTATTAAGTAATTGCAATTAATTGATTGTTTCCAGCTATAAGTAAAATTAATTGATTTCTTAGTCTAATTTAGTTGCAATAATGCTTTGACGACCCCTGCTCTTGAAATAACGATAATTTATTCAGCAATAATTGACATAACAATTATTAATTTAATTTACAGGAGAGTGAAGGAACTCGGTTGTTAGGCCTATGGGTTCCAAGCATAAGTACATGTTACATAATATTGCTTTTCTAAGTCTTGCAAAATACGATGGATGTTCAAATGCAAAGGAGACTCCGGTTGTGAGAATCTTCTTACGACTTCCGCGCTCTTTTTATAAACGTGATTCGTGGCATCTTTCCTCAGTCTGACTCAGGGCCTCCTCAGTCCTCATGAGTACAACATTTATAGATGAAATGCATTATGGTTTATTAGATTGTATAATGTATAATATATGTATAAACATGCTAATTGTATATATTTCTAGTGAGTAGTTGTGTAAATCGTGTATTTTCTTCTCATCCAACAGCAATGGGAGGATACCAGACTTGCATGGGATTCCAGTACGTACGGTGTAGACCATCTAAAACGACCTGCTAATACAGTTTGGTGTCCGGTAGTTGTTCTAAAGAATGGAATGAATGGAGATGTCGAATTAACACCTTTAAGTACTCAAGATGTTCTGCTGTTCAGTTCAGGAAAGATAATATATGAACTTGCCGAAATTTTTGAAGTTTCCTGCATAGTGGATGTGACGCGTTTTCCACGAGATGTGCAAACTTGTCCAATAGAGTTGATGATATCAAAACTCGATTTTGGAACATTCAGTCTAGCAATGATCAACGAGTAAGTCAATGAATATGATTAATAGTAGTAGTAGTAAATGTTTATATTGTCAAATAAATGAAAATGATCAAGTACAAGAAATCATTGCATAAAATCAAAAAAAAACATGTAAGAGAATTTTGTCAGAAATTGGTTTATGGGACAGTGAAGCAATTAATGGAAACCATACCATGAATGATTCATAAGAGACGCAGTGAAAGGAATGAATGAGTTCTGGCGGCGCAAAGAGTGGATGGTCGGTAGAGAAAAATAATAAGTAATGAGTGGACTGAACGGACTTTTATCTAGCGGAAATTCCATATATGGGATTTATATATTTATATTATACGACTATTTATTATTTACATATTCCATACTTGGCACCTGTGAAATACAAGTTAAAATCCATCAAAAGTGTCATAATATGCCCACAGCAGACATTTAAATGTAATCATTCGCCACGTCTTAGAACCATACATAAACCATTAAAAGTACTTATCAGCTGCATGTTTACTATAGATAAGTCATGTGCTATGATTCTCACGAAATTCTTTAAACATAGTAATGCAGTCGGATGGATTTTTCCAAAATAACCAAAAAACTGTCAGTGTATTGCTCTGTTTTAATAGAAATATTTACGTCGTGGAACATTTGCTTTTGGAAAATTGGCCTATGAGCAGTAGAAATCCGGTTGTTGATGTGTATTGCTTGTATTCACTGTAACATATGCTTACTGTCGTTAAAGCCAAATACTGATAACCTTTCATTCGCCTATATAAAATTAATGAATCAACAAACACTTTATATTCAAAGCAACATTAAAATATGTTGCCAGGATATTATGCAATATTGGCACAACATATTACATGAAATTATTAATGAAAATCTTATTGCTACGTATTTCTTACCATACCTTCTATACTTTGCCAATGACTTTAGTTTATCAACAACTTTTATTTTGATACACGCTCAATCAGAATCCTGTATGTCGGACATTTTCATTTGTTATTACTGATACATTCTTACTGAATAGCACCTATACTCCTATATTGCATTCTGATGTGAATCTGTTTGAATCGAATTTAATGATGATCATGAATTTTTCCGATCAAAACTATTTTTACGTTATGTATGTTATCAAATAATGATGTTTCGTTGCATTTCACTGATAGTATGAAAGTTGAGCTACAAGCTTTTTTCATCAGAAATAGAAATTCAATGTAGATATCACTCGCAAAATGTTCTTGTTACTTTCTGCACCTTATATTAGGGCGCATCAGAGTTGGGACCGGCCCCGTTGCCGGGCCGGCGTTTTTTACAAGTAAATTAATAGCTTTGAATCAGAATAATGACCTAAGCAGGCATAGCAATGATACAACAAGATGAACAATATGATTACACTGAGTTCTAATGCTACGGGCGAATTGTTTTCTCTCCAAAAGTACAAGTGCATCATCAAGCTTGATTTTTTGCTAAAAGTGATATTTACTTATTCGCTGATGAGGGAATTGCAGCGTCGTGAGAATTCTTTACACCGTAGTCTAAATTCAAGTTTTTTGAGTCTACATTGATGACTATGAGTTGACGTATATGGGGCTGAAACAAAGAGCTAGCCAAATATATCACTGATTTTTCATCTCAGTAAGTGCAGTCGGAACAAGAACATAGTCAAGTGTGACATTTCCACGCGTAGACTCAGAAGCAGTTATTTTGCTATTCAAAGCAGCTTCTCATAAATTTGATCGGCAACTTGTTGAAATCACCACTGTGATAAAAATATTGTAATCAGGGTGATAAGGAAACTAAATATGGGATGTTTAAGCTAATCTCTTTTCAATTTCGAGAAGATGCGAATAGGGGGGGTGTTAAATATGGCGATCAAGATCATCTTACGTTGAGAATTAATGAGCTACAGGGAATCAAAGAACCCAGGATGACTGTTTTGGGAAGGATCTCCTCACCTTGACATCAGATCCCATACAAATGCTTCGCCATGTTTGTCTTGACGGTCCCTCGGATAGAGAGCATAAATATTTATTGGAAAGATAGAATCCATCACAAACTCCTTCAACCATGTTCCGGTGAAGCATGCATACTCAATTGTGAGGTAAAAGAAGCCACAACTAAAGACAATTCATAGCATTTATTAGCCAATGACTTAACGCTAGACACGATTAAGGAGAACAAAACATTGGATGAGCTGCTTCTTGCGAGTCACATTGAAGGAAGTCTCAGCGACATCGGCTGCTTTTTCAGTCACAGAATGATGTAAACACTATGCCTGCTACGAATCTGCGCGTCTGCCGAGTTATAGCTAGTTCGTCCTCTTATCATAAAGAATCAAAGGAAAACGCATGTTAATCCAATTGGTCGCAGATTGCAGTATTTGGCAAAAATGGAATGTTATATGTTTTCTCTCATCAACTGAAAAAGACTAAGTTTAGTGCCATAGTTTTCAGCATGATATGTCTCGAGATCATTTTCTATCATGTGCATGTGATATTATCGTGCTTCAGATCGGTGATGTATGCGAGGATGTGATTCAATCTGGATAAAGTGGGACAACATGTTGGTGCTTGCCGACAGTAGGAGGCTTGCCTAATCTGAATGTGTGTAGCTTCATAGATAAATGTTTCAGAAAATGATAAGAAATGGCCTGAAGACATTCCATGCCAAAAATTGTGGCTCTAGACATACTACTTTCCAGTTGATGAGAGGAAACATAGAACATTTTATTTTTGCCAAATACCATTGGATTAACATGTATTTTTCTTTAATCCTGTCTGACAAGAAGAGGAGCTGAGTAGAACTCGGCAGACATGCAGATTCATAGCAGGCATACATCGTTTTGTGAAAGTCTCATTTTCAGCCTCGATCGTTCCATGGAGAAACTCGTTCTGCCTGTCGCACTATTTGTAGTTCTCATGATCCAATAACTGTTATCGGATCGGCTCATACTCACGACTTTTTGTTATCAGATCCGCTCCGGATCAATGATCCGATAACTTCATAGTAGGTTTTCCTCTCCTGAACCAGTAAAAGAATTATTCAAGATGAGTAAAAATTATTAGTATTTTGACTTAATATGACAAAATATGCCGTATAACACAGTTCCCACGTCTCATTCCATTAACTGTTAGCGGAAACATCACTTTTTTCATTTACAGATAATTTTCACTTACCCTGTAGGTGACTAGTAGGTAATTTACACGCTTATTTGACTTTCTACGCTTTTTTGTGGGCCCTACTCGCATTACAAAATTTTAAATCAAATTGAGATGGATTCTCTGTAATTTGTTAACGGTTTATTATATTTTGTTACATTTTTGAAATACAAATGATTTCTGTGAAAAGACAATTCTATGTTATAAAATAGATATCGGCATTATATAAGGTGTGCGTACTGTGTATGAGGCTAGCAAAGAATTGGAAAATTATATTTTCACATAATATTATTCAAATACTTTCAGTCATCAAAAATAGGGAATTTGGGCTAACATATAAAATGATTTAAAATGGAGTCTAAGGCAGCAGAAAGCTTGATTGAATCGGTAGGGTCTTGTTTCTCATCCATTGTAACTCACTTACATGTATTTATGTAGCAACGTTTTTGATGTATTAAATTGAATTTAGAATTATGTTCATTTTGAACCTAAGCCTACAAGTAGTTCCAAAAACTTTCAAATATTCATTACAAAGAAGACATTCACTATTTACTCTTTGCTTAACTTATTATTCTGATCAGTCCTTTACCTACCATTATGCTTTTGACAACTCACTCTGAATGGATCCCGAATTCTGATGATGGCAATGGGTATTTATTGTGTGAAGCGACCGAAAATATTTACTTACTTGAAATTAGGAATAGGCCTACATACTAAATATAAGAATTACAACTACGAATACTTCTGTTGATAATATGTTAGTATCATGTAATGTAACCTGTATTGTCTCATAAATTTATATGTCTAGTAGGCCTAAATTAGGATTCCTCAAATAGGTATTAGTATTTCACGATTGCTAGTTTTGTAGATTATGCCCTAAATAGGCCCCTAGAACTTTACAATGGAGTGTTCATTTTTCAGGTGGAAGGTTAGTGTGGGTATTTATTGTGTGAAGCGACCGAAAATATTTACTTACTTGAAATTAGGAATAGGCCTACATACTAAATATAAGAATTACAACTACGAATACTTCTGTTGATAATATGTTAGTATCATGTAATGTAACCTGTATTGTCTCATAAATTTATATGTCTAGTAGGCCTAAATTAGGATTCCTCAAATAGGTATTAGTATTTCACGATTGCTAGTTTTGTAGATTATGCCCTAAATAGGCCCCTAGAACTTTACAATGGAGTGTTCATTTTTCAGGTGGAAGGTTAGTGTGGCACTTTTGGCTACAAAATATAAATAGTTAGGGTAAAGCACTTGATTGTAATCATTGAACGATTAAAGGCATGTATTTCATTACCGGATCACATTGGATCTCGGATCATCTACGAATCATTACCCATCGGATCACGGATCACGCATGCAGTTATCGGATCGGATCCCGTAGGAGCCCTAACTATTTGTGAGCTTTGTGAGCAAAGAACGATCAGGATCAACGAAAATTGCATGAATTTCGGTTTTTCGTTTTCTCCAACATTCAGCAAGATTCATCAAACATTCTGCAAATCATTATTGCAGGTTCTAATGATGTCGACCTCCTTGATTATTCCAGATTTATTACCATAACCTTCTTAAGAAACCATCCCTACCATAACTTCAGAAGAAATACTTTTTAACAACTGGGTAATTTTTGATTTTGTTTGGTCTTCAGTTTCATCAACTTCTTCGCCTACAACTCGCACAATAAGAGTGCATGCTAACTCTGCGCTGTTCTTTTTACTTATTAGTAGAACATTCACCTACTTTGGAATGTCAATTTCCTTCCATTTCTTCTCTATCACTACGTGTAACATTGATAGCTCCACTTTCATAGTCTGATGTATTGTTCCGTTAATAACTCTTATTACTTAATTTTTAAACTGAAGTTTCAAACTTTGAAAGTTCTTCTCCAAATTATCAAAACCATTTCACAATTTGTCACTGATTGATGATGTTGAATCGTTGTCATTGATGGTAGCATATCCCTTGCGTTGTGTAGGCATTGTAACAGAGGGGATTGACAATTTGAATAGTATTGGAAACAAGCACTGAAGCAAAAATAAATCTAACTGCCGAATTCGAACCCCGGAACTCGCATTGCAACTGGAAGCTACTAAACACTTGAACAACTTCGTCACCGGAAGAACCGCACTTAATAATGCAGAAATACACCTTCTTAACCTTCTTAATCAGAAGTGTCCGACTTTAATATGAATTGTCTATCATTGTTTGGATGAAGCGCCCTTTATCCATCATAAAATCTTTCATTTGACTCAATCATGTCCGCGAAAGATAAGACCACAAATATAAATTAAATATCGCGTTGTACCATTTTTATAATGTTTCGTCGTGACAACGTACATGCGAACATGTTGAGACCATTCTTATTTCTTTTTCAATTCGACTTCCTACTTCAATTGCATTTCGACAAGTGTTTACGGTATCCACATCACTTACAATAAGAACTGTCTATCTCAATTCACAATATTCTGCTAAATTCACTAAATCCACGTCTTCATTAAATATGACGTGTTGCTCCTAAAATTATTTCTGTGAATATCATTTCGCGATCAGGACAGTTTGCTTGTCCATCTCCAGCATTAACATCGGTTGTCATGACGTTTTCATTATCTTTAACAGCATGTCAGCCAAGCTACCGGCGACGAGGAATATCGCCTTTCTGCCTACTCTGGAGGATGTCTGCTCTAGTTGTGCAACCATTATCATGAAAATGACTTATCTGATTTTGAGTGATCAAATGAAAGTTAGATAATTACGCTATTAGGTGTACCAAACTCTAAAGTACATGGATCTACATAAACAGACGGGATTTTGCGATGTTTGACGCTCTATTACTTACAAGACTACTGGAACTGTAGCTTAAAAATGGTCGTTTTACTGATGCTGGGTGAGAGTCAACACATTAAAAATACAGTAATAAGATGCTTGTGCGCGAATTTAGGAGTACAACTTCAGTAGCTCTCGGACCATAATCTAAAGAAGGTGGTGCGAATCTCACAGCTGCGATGATTAGTTTCCGCTAATGCCATCTTTCAATTTGAAACATCGTAAGCTGTCTTACCTTTTAAGGAATTTTAATTGAGTTTACTTTCCAATGTTTTGTAACTAAAAATGCATTGTTTTTTTAGATATAACTCAACTTCTATGTTGGAGAAAAGCAACGAGTGGTCTATCACATCAACATCACAACAGCTTACAAATCGGACATTGTTGCTCGGCATAAATGAGGTCATGTCATTAGTCTACAGCTTGGAAGTGGCTATGGTTCGCGTTGAAACGTTTTACATCTTAACAATTGTTATCCCAACATATCTTTTAACGATCTTAGCACTTGGACCATTCCTCATGCCACCACAAACCGCGCCTCATAAATGTGTCATTCCTATCTCTATCCTACTGTCATATAACATTTATATGCTTTTATTGGGAAGGATACTGCCAAAAACAGCATCCTTGCCTATCCTAGGTAAGTCTTTGATATTAACGGGATGTAATTGAAATGCGGTACCTATTTCAAATACTGAATGGTTCTCAGTTTCTTACATGCATCTGTTGAGCTACAGCTTATCAGCTCACAACACGATTTTAGTTTAAATATTCAATTACAGAAAAAAGTATCTACTTACTTATTTTAACGTATTTTAATGTCAAGCAACACTTATGTTCTGATTGGTAAAATTACTTGATTGATTCGTTTGTTGTCAAACTTACTTTCATGACAAATCATCGATAGTTGGCCTCATTCTATCATCTGCAGGGTTGGGTTTTGCCGACTAAAGCTGGCTTTGTCAGTAAGTGGTAAAAACTGGCTAAACTGAATGAAACTCATAAAATGATAGACAAAGGTTTGAGGTCTAATTGTGACGAAGCATATCTAATGTTCACCAGATTACATCTCCAGGTTGCAAAGATGATGGTATCTCAGTTTATGACTTCTTGGCTCATTTCGTAAACCCTTTGAAATAAGATTCGCTTTTAGAACCACCTCTTAGTATTGTACAGATTATGGAAGTCGATATTTGCTTCCGAAATCATCATCTAATGAATGCTCTTTTAAGCGAAAATGTTGAAGTTGATGAATCGTAGCTCTCAAATCAAGGAAGGAGACTTTTATCAGAAATCGACTGCAACTGTCTTCAAAAGAAATCAAATACTAATTCTCATGGTTGTAGCAGAGAATAAAATTTGGTAGAACAAATAACAAAATATATAGTTCGAAAGAGCAATTTTCATATCAGGGTCTAATACATGTCTCGACAGCTTCAGTTAATCGCCACAAAAAGGAATCCTTTGAAGTCAAGAAAATTGGCTTTGTGTTACAAGAATCTGGGAAGAAAATACAATATTGATATTGTGATATCTCATCGATGATCAAAAGACCGCTTAAGCGATGGAATTCATGCATTAATTGTGACATTCATATTTGTCTGCAATTCCTAAATTCCAAAATTTTACCACCCAAAAAAATCAAAAATTATTTGCAATTCGGGTGCATTGTTTTTGATCATTCAGATGTAACAACATGCGCCCAAAGAAACACACACAAATTTCATTTGAAGATGTCCGAATGAGCAGAAGAAAGGCAGTCCACCATAGTGAATAATGACTTTTGATTTTTTGGGTAGTGCTTTTCGGAGCTTAGAAATTACAAAAATTTCACATGTCAACATTGATAGATTTTTGTGGATTTTAATATTTTCTTTTTTTGCCTGATGATGATCTTCCAATGAAGATTGAAAAAATTGCCAAAATATAAATTTACAATGAACATCAATATTTATCTTGACTCTTCCCAACCAATAAATCAAAATATGTATAGTCAAAACATTCACAAAACATTGATGGAATATTTGTATTTGTTTAAAACTCATCACGTACATGCAAACGTATTGAATGCTGTACAATCTGCGCATGCGTAGATCGAATGTATGACCGTTGAACAAAATTTTGTTGATTTGACTCAATTCAAAACTCATGGCGTTAAAGTCTACCATGAACATCACCCTTCCGATCAAATATTTTATTTCAATATGTAGAGGTTTATTTATCACCATAAACTGTACACAGCCAGATGACAGTCAAAAGAATAGCCATTGAACATCCAATTGCCACAGACGACATCAGACATGATCAGACGAAAGTGGCTTTTCAAAACGGACAATAATTAGTCAAAAAATCAGACAAGACTGTCTACTTTTCTAATTTTGTTGCAAAGTTGGATATTTTCTACATATTGCTAATTATCACATAATCATTCGTAAATCAATAATCTAATATTTATTTGAGATAGAAAATATTGCCTATGATGCCCATAAATACCAATGAGTTTTATTCAGACATTCCTTACCACATCCTCTATCCCGTCCTTAATAGACAATCATTTAAATTCAGCTCTGTTTAAAATGTCTTTGCAAATTTTCGAAAAAATGACTGGGACTTTAGAGAAATGAATGCATTCCTAGAAATTGTAAGTAGCATACTAAAAACTGAATTTTTATATGATGTCAGGCTGTCAAATATCCAGAACTGCTATTGCCGTAACTCATGTCTAAAAGCAGTATTATTATTTTATGTTGTAAGAAGCATTGTTTTACGTGTATGCGTCATTGTTTGGAATCGATGTTAGTAGTATATTAACAGTAAGAATGAGTAGTGTTACAAGTCTTAAGATTTCCATTTTTAACGGTTATTTGACCAAAACTAACCAATTATAATTTCGTGGCCACGAGAAAGCTCAGTTGAGTTCTTTTAAAGAACTGCTTAATCCAATGGTTACAGCAGCAGCATTGCATTTGTACACCGACGGATTGGAGAACGCCATCAGTCGTCATCAGGTCTACTTCAGTCAATTATTCAAATTTGTACGCATTATATTCTATCATAAATGACTACTGGGATGATTTTCATCATCGTATGATAATCTAAGTATTGTCTTTACACATGAAAGTGAAAATTTTCAGAAATGCTTTCCAACTTCTTGTTGATACAAGCTCATATGGTATAGCACTATCATAATATGCAGTAAACATAATAGTGCAACTTAGTACACACGATCAGACAAAAATTGTCTGATAAGCAGGAAACATAGAGTAAGTGTATAGGATGAAGATTGTCGACTTAAAAAAATGTCAACAGATGAATTTTTTATATCAAAAGATTCACTTTTTGCGGAGATTCCCTTCTACAGGTCTAAAAAGTACTTGATCTACTTTTAAAAAACTGAATTTTCGCAAATTATACCTGTGTTTATAGAATACTAGCGATTTGGTACCTCGATATAAGTAGTTTGAAACTTATTAGATATCAAAAGGAATGAACATTTGGTAACAGGTATATAATTAAGATATCTTAATAAAACGAAAATTAAGCTGATTATCAAGGCAATTTCATGAGCCGCGTTTAAATATAAGTCTTCATGGAAAAGTTGAGATCTTATTGTGCTTCGTGGATGAGATTTCAAGCTTTCAGTTCAATTTTCATCTGCATGATTTCATGATTCACTAAATTTATGTTTCATCTCTTGAATCTGAATAGTAATGTGGGCCCATTTACTTCTTTAACTATGATAAAACTATGATTAAAACTATGTTAACTATGATCATTGCATTTGATTATGATACTTTTCTCTTTCAGTGGCAGGGAGCTTGTTATATGATCACACTAGAGAAATTACTCTTATTAATAAGGCTGAGCATTAAAGTAGCAGTAGCCCATCGGGTTGTTAATTTAACACAAACTACCTCTCCAAGAATACAATAACACGGAGGATTTGTAAAATATCATTCTTTCGTCTTTATTGCTATCATGATCAGTCAATTCCATGGTAATTTCTTAAAAACTACAAAAGTTTACTTATCTCACATATGGTACTGGGTCTCAACTCGAGTTCATTTAATAAAATCAAAGCCGCATACACATTGGGGATTTAATTAATACTGATTTGTGACTACTCTACCTAATATACCTATATTCTATAGCAAGAAATTGGTGTGATGATGCGCAGCATCAGCCGAAATATTAATTTGGTTGTTAATCTTCTCAAATGTCTGTACAGTTGACAGCATAGACACATTTTGCTACTACAATGCTTGTCCTACGCCTGTTTTTTTTTAAAGTTTGCTAAGAATGAAATTATGAAGCTCAGTTCTAGAAAGAACGCATTTAGCTGATAACATTAATATTTCGTCTGAAGCGAAATACAGTAAACATGCACATTTAGGAATGATGTAAAATATCATCTTGATAAACTAGGTGTGCTCCATTTAGCAGCAGGCCTCCACTTTCGGCCTGTGGGCTTGAAGGTGCGGGCTTGCTGATTGATTGCTTGTTGATATGATAAATCTAGAAATATAGTCTATTCTCAGTAATAGCCACTAAATATTTAATTCATTCAACTAATGATTGCAAATGAAAATAGCAAATCATGCTGTCTGCTTCAAGGCTTCAATTGTTTTATCAAAATTAACGCCGTTAAAACTGTCTTATCCCTAATTTCACAATTTAAAAATGATGTCGCACTAGTGCGCATCATACCTGCAGCCGACCAATTGCATTTTAGGAAATCCTCATTCTCTCATAAGAGGTTACAAAATCTTTCGCTCAACCTATGGAATATCGGGCATTCCTTGCTGGCGCGGGCTATAGCTGCGGACGGGTTTTGGAGTGCCGGACTCGGGGAGGGGGGATGCACGCCGTGCATACAGTTAGAATAAGGTTAGAAATCTGTAAATGTAGACATAATATTGAATAGCTTTTCATAAATACAATGTGCTCACTGTGAAAAGTCAGGAAGGACTATTCCTATTTTTTTTCAAAATACTGGTAATAATGGTATAAAGAGTTTTTGCCGGATTTTACCGGGTGGAAGGACTTGCTACCGTAGCATGTGACCTGAGTTTCATACTGGAATCATTGCATCTACGGCTTTTGAGTTGCTTAATAAGAATCCGTTGACTTATCAATTAAAGTCACCGATCAGGAGACTGCATCTGCAGAATATTACACCCTGAAGCACGCTTAATTAACCTGTATGTAAGTCGCAAATTCGATTTAAGAGTCGGATTGAGAAACAATATCCATAGAGGATTATCAGATTAATAGCTGTATTGGATTAGCTTGGATGTCACCAAGTTTATTGATATTTCTCTCGTCATGTACTAGTTAGTGACCAACCAACCATCATCGCACAAACATGGTCATGCAATCACTGATGACCGCTTGGGATTTACTTTCGCTGTTGCGTATGTTATTTTGACAACAAAACATCTACAATTGCTTGCATTTATTTCTTTTGTAACACTGGCCTACAAGCTGTGACCACTATTACTTAGTGCAATCTCTCAATTGTATCTATGACATCAGCAATCTTTCGCTGCAGAATAGTCGTGAAAGTTAAAATTGACGAATTCAGCTCGAGCAATTCTGATCAAATTTCAGTAATGCACTTAGACAATTATACCTATTATCTACGAACCAATGCCGTGAACGATGACAAGTGAACAGACAAGATCTGTAGAATGCTCATAGCCTACACGCTAATTCATTAATCACCCACCGAGAATTTTCCTACCATGAATTCATGAATATACGACGCAATCAAAAATTATCGATTCAAAAACACTTTGTAGCTTTGTGATAGATTCAGAATTTCTTCACTTTCAACCTAATCCAATCAAATAGACATATCAATACTTATTATGTTGCTATATGTCGTGATACACGTGCATCGAAAGTTCTCGTTGAAATAGAAGTAAACATTGTCAATTAAATTGGCAATTTCCAATCTAAACGATCAATGGACGTTCCATTCTTCAATAGAAAAATACATCCGGATGTGTTTTTACATTCTCTCTGTCAAATGAAATTAATGGAAACTTCATTAATGTACATATAAATGCATGGTTGTGAGAGCATTCAATGGTATCTGATTGCATGTGAGCAGTGCAGTCAGTGATGGGCGCGTTTTTCATTTTTCGATGATAACAATGATAAATAAAGCAGTAAAATTCCCCTCTTAAAAGCGATCTGTTTTGACCACAGAATTAAATATTTGTTTATCTGCTTCGGTTTGCTAGAAGTGTGATTAATTAGAAATCGACCGCACATCGAGGAACTTATTAAGTGGGCAAAAAGGAATTCCTAATACCTTACAGAGATAAGAAAAAAAGTCGTGCGTCGCTTGCGCATTAATCAAGCAAAATGCTTCGATTGCCACAATTCCTTCAGATTCGAAGGATTCAGATCATTGCGCACAAGTTTTCTCCATAATGTTGACCCTTACGAGCATTATTAAAAAAAGTGGCAGACGTACGAAAATTAGTTCACTTGATGATTTCACCATCGTCTTCTCGGCATTCCTTACTGCATAATGCATGCACTGAATCGAATGTTAGCCAGACGTGTGTTTTGGTGTGTGCGAAGTGATATCACAGCACGCATGCATCTCTCACTGGCTCTGGTGTCATCTGTTGACAGCTTATTGTTTGCCATTTCCAATAGCAAACGATACACGAATTATCCATTCGAGAAGGAGCAAGTTGTCTAATTCTGTGATGTGCCATTTCGGTATTAAAGGTGCATATAACCCTTCCTTTCCAGGAAACCGAAGTGCGCACAGATGAATCCAATTCTGTGGTTTTGACAGTCATGTCATGAATTATATTTGCACATATTCGCTTGTTCCGCACCATTCTGTTTGACCTTCAAGTAACTAAACGATAAATTTGTGTGGCAAAAATAGTCAAAAAGTAGATATATTAAATTTTTTGCTGAGTATAATTCATTAACTCTGCCAATCACAGCCAAAAGTCCAGCCATTGTTTTCTCTTCTTCACGAATCTGAGCGCGTGAAACCTTTCAAAACAATTTCTATCACATGGTAGTCATCAAATTTCTTACGCGTGAACATGAATAAAAGAAGCTTTGGCAAATTATATCTTTTCACTAAACTACATAGCATGTGTATAGTTGCTCGTGAAATATAAATTCAAATTCAAAATGACATTTCATCACCTCAAATATAACTTAAGGCACACTTTAATCTAAGATGCAGCATCCTACGATTCTTGCAGCCATCACATTGAAACCCTTCTTAACAACTTATTAAAATCACTCGATTACCATCAATAATCTTACGATGAAGCGCAAAGCACATCATAAATCAGCCACAATGTAAATGTTGACCTATGCGAGGTTATCAATATTATATAGTATGAAACAATATTGCATCATGTTTCGTGGCTACTTTTTAATTTTGAAATACTCCTTTCATTCGTTTTAGGTCAATCGTTTGCTGTTCTAATGATAACTTGTGTATTTACGGAGTTCATGATGGTAGGCACGGCCAAAATGTGGCACATGCCAGAAAACAGTGCAATGTCACCTACCCTCAAGAAGTTATACTTCAATTTCTTCGCGTATATTGTCTGCTACAAAGCTTGTGTAATGACTTCGTGTGGCTCCAGACCAGTAAAGGTTGCCGATGATGGGGATATTGAAAATCCAAAGGTCACAGAAATTCAAGTTATGGAATCGGAAGAGGCAGCAATGACCAATACTCAAATATGGCAGGAGGCATGCCGAATACACGACCGTATTGGATTTCTTGTTTGCTTCATAATTGGAGTGACTGTAATTGTTTATAATATCATCATTCAATTTTGTTGACATTAACTTTCAAAAATTTCCAGCCAGGACAACTTATTGTGATAGTTTATATTTTCGCCTTTAGAAGTCTCTGTAACATCGAAAAAAACAAAGCGGGTGATGTCTATAGTGTTAATTAGTCCTGCCTAAATTGTAGCTATGTTTTCAGAGCCGACAATATATCTATATTTTTTAAACATCGTTTTTTTAATTTCGAAAGTAATGGATTCGAAATACAGGATGATTTTTTGTCAGGCTTCCTTAGGAAATATCTTTACACCCTATCGTTCTAATTTTTTGTCCTTCTCCTGTTATCGATACAAACCTTGCAAAATCATAAAGTTCATATCTATTAATCTATCATCAAATTTTCGAATGACAGCGGTTGAAATGGAAGGATAAAATAGTGGAAATATAGAATCTTGTGATTTTATCATATCATCTGCATGCCATGTCACATTTGCGTGTAAGTAGCCTACATGTGAAGCACATGCTTCAACATAAATTTTGAGTTCAAAACACGCGGATCCTGACAGTTCACGCGGGATCTTCACAATAGCACGCATTTCCTCATAGGATCACGCGCGTACACTCTTTGTGGAACCTGGTGCTGTACATGTATCTTGGAATTGATCAAATGAAACTTGAACAAAAAAGGATAATTAACATAATGAAAGTAATAATAAAAGTAATTTTTCTTGGAATTTTATCCTTTCATAAAAAAATGCATGTTTTATGTAGCCATTCACAGATATCCTGTCACATTGTAATTCTGATTCTAAACTCAGGCTAAAAATCATGAAAAGTTAGGGAAAGTGATTTAAGGAAACTTTTGAAGATATACAAAAATGTAGGAGCACAAGCAGATAGACCCATAGGTATTTTTTTTCTTCCTACACTTTCATTCTATTCGATACCCGTAGTAATTAAATATTCAAAAGGGATGCCGCAAGTGTAAAACCAATGTAAGACTCAAATCCCCCACCATAATTGTGTGATCAATTAAAGGAAAATCGCAGCTTCTTGTGGAGAAGAGCTCACATGTCCCCTCAGTCAGACAATTGCTACAAAAGAAATGTGTTCATAAGTGAAGTGAGAAGTGAATTTTGAAATATGTTTGTAGTTTATTCCTTTTTATTTTTGGGCGGAAATCTTCCCCTTCCCCATTGACTGAATTTGCATGAACAGGGAACAGTGAACGAAAGTGGACCCACGGTCGCGCAATAAAACCGGCTGAAAGTGTCAGTGTTTGAAATCCTATATTTTATAGATTTTCCTTTATGCGTTCAATACCGCTATATATGCGATGGCTTTCAGTTTGTCAATTATTTATGAGTTTTGATTTTTGTTCTGACAAATAAGAGAAAAAATTCTCGCCAAAAAATGTTTTGTGTGTTGTGTCTATATTTCATTCAGCTCATGTGGTGGGAAGACGTGTCATAGCAAAGACCAAGTGAGACTGGAATGCGACTAAAGAACCACACAGGTACCTCAGTAACAATTAAACGTACACATGAAATAACTGAATATCATCGAACAAAAGGACTAGAGATTGATAACACTTTAAGCTGCTATTATTATCTATCCCCCGCGTTCAATGATCTTTCGAATACATTTCGTCAAGCAATAAGCACTATTATATGTCAAAATGACTTGTGAAATGACTATGTGAAATACAGTCACCCTACCTTCATTGCATAATTAAACAATAGAAGCTATTGTGGTCAATAGCTTTCCTGATTGTTATTTTTTTGGCAAGCCATGGCGTGTGACTTGGAGAGGTGTTAGAATGTCGTAGAATAAATATGCCTTTATTTTGAAGCTGATTGGTTTTTCGTGCAACCGTGCATTGATTGCAGTTGACTTGAGTAAAAACATTGAAAGAAATGCACAAAAGTTTTTTTGCAACCGTGCATTGCAGTTGACTTGAGTAAAAACATTGAAACACACCTTGACGTTTTAAGAAATGCACAAAAGTACGACATTTACATATGCAGGCATGAATTGTATTCCAGTAAACATGTGTAATGTTTGTACATGTAATTCCGTAGTACTCGTATTTGCATATCACTGCTTCATCTCCACCCAATTTTCGGAAAGTTGTGTTCATTTTCTTGAGAAGTTCACATTGTCTCCTACAAGATGATAATTCATTGCCATGAGTAGTGCATTATAGGCTGTCAAAGAATAGGACTGAGACATTGAGTTAACAAGAGGATACTGAGAAACATATAAAAATTGAAATACTAGCAATCTATCTACCTAGCCGATATATTATTTGCAGGCCTATAATTAACTCATAATTTGTGAAGTAATACAGTGCTATCAAAAAGTCCCTTTCCTATTTCAAATTAATGTAACTTTGGTAATATTCAATATTTTTGCACGGTTTAAAGACTGATTTGTGGCCAAACCGCCCAAGTTTTACCCTAAGTCATTTAATATAATCAAATTTACAGAGAAATTGAATCATGATATATCGAAATATGGCAAAATAAGGTAAATAACAGTACAACCAAGTACATTTGATATCATTTTCAATCTTATAACTTTTTCAAACAAACTGATTAGCAACTGATAGCAACAAACTAATTTGCGCACTATTGTTGGAATCAATAGAATCAATTACTTTTCTACAGTATCTCCATCATAATCAATGCAACGTCTTAGACGAACCTCGAAACAACTGTTTACTCTCTGCAGAATGTCTGAGTGAACATTCAGTGATTCTTCCACAATGGAAGCTTTCAGTTCATTCAAGTTGCTTGGGTGACACTTGTAGATTGCATTCTTCAAATATCCCCAAAAGAAGAAATCTGGGGGTGAGAGATTTGGCGATCGTGCTGGCCAGGGGAGTGGACCATTTCTTCCAATCCATCGATCATGAAAAACATCGTTGAGGAAATTTCGCACTGAAGTGGCCCAATGGGGTGGAGCCCCGTCTTGCTGAAACCAAACTTCATCCACAATTCCTTCTTGTTGATGCTCCCGCAAGAAGAAAGTTCGCAGCATTTCAAGATACTTGTCAGACTTAACAGTCGGCTGATCAAAAAAGAATGGTCCATACAAGCGCGTAGAGCTCATTACAATCCACACAACAACTTTCGGCGGCGAATGTTCTTTTATCAGACATGGTTGTGGCTTCTCCTTAGCCCATATCCTGCAATTGTGGCGATTTACTGCTCCATTCAAATGAAAGACTGCTTCATCTGAAGTTATCAATTTAGCAAAACAACCAGTCTCCTCGTTTTTCTCAATCATAGTCTCACATGCAAAGACTCTTGCCACTTTATCCTCATCACTCAAGCGTTGGTGTAGCTGAAGTTTGTAGGGTTTCATTTCGAAACAGCGCCTTAGTATGGAATGCGTTGATCCGAACGAGATATCCAGCACATTTTTCACTTCATTAACGGAATGCAAGTCATCAGGAGTCTCTACAAGATACGTGCTGCGGTCTCACAGTTATCGTCGTTAACTGAAGTTCTGGGACGTCCACTTCTATCCCTGTCAGCGACGCTCCCAGTCTCTAAGAACTTCTTGAGTAGAGATCGCATTGTCGGGTCAGATGGAATGTTCTCCCACTTTTGCCGTTGAAGTTCTCGGCGAACTGCAGTGGTGGATTCATACTTTATCATTAGGCGCACAACTATTCTTTGTTCCAGCGACAACATAGTGATCGACAAAATAACAAGTGAACGGCTACGGTGTTAGCAATGACTGATAGTGATGACTCATCATGACGCACTATTGATGAATCACGATAATTTTTGCACACCTGCTCGAGAAACAATAAGCTGTGAGGCATAAAACAAAACTTGGGCGTTCTGGCTACAAACCAGTCTTTAAACCGTGCAAAAATATTGAATACTACCAAAGTTGCATTAATTTGAAATATGAAAGGGACTTTTTGATAGCACTGTATTTTCAAGTAATTATATACACACTAAGGCTGAGTCAAAAGTTTCTATATTTTCCACTCAACGATAATTGACACACAAATCCACCAGAATTCCATAAGCTATGTATATCTCAAAACTTCGAAGTAGGAATATTGCGTGACAGTCAAAGGCAGTCCTAAATATCGGTCTAATGTTGTGTGTGATTTCATGTTGAAGGTCAGCTAGCATCTTTTTGGTAGCATATTTGACTTTTCACTCAAACACAAAGACTTGGTAATTCAATCCTTGTCTTCATGCAACAAATCGTCTGCGCAATTGTGCTTTATCTAAGATTGCCTTGTGTAGCAATTCGATAATTGTTAACTTAATCATACTAGAAGAAAGCAGATCAGGTTGACATCATCAATTAATTTAGAAAATAAATAACTGGATTGAATCGTTGTATCCAATGAGGAGAATTCTATACAATAAGATGTAAGTTTGGAACGGCGTCAAAACGAGGTGATCAGATTTTGTAACCGAAACCGCGACACTTTACAAAGTTGGAAATAGGAGCTATTGCAGTTCCTTTTATCTACAGATGCTTTACAAAATTAATAATGGCTAGCACAAGCAAATAATTGTGGAATTCGTTGTTCCTCTCTGTCGCGAGTACCAACGTCGAACCCATATTGTGGCAATCATGAATTAAAGACGTGTATAGTTTTAGTGTAATTTTTTCTGGATCCTTTTGACAGTTCATTATTTTTCAACGTTTATTTTCTATATGTTTTCTATTATTAATTATTCACCTCTTCTTTATTTTCACGTGCATTCAATAACGGATTCTTACTACATTTTCATACATACATTGGATCAGAGAAAGACTTGAACCGACCCATATCCATTTCTGATATGTACGCATCTGTCAGTTTTAAGGATTGTTAATTGCGTAATAATCAATTCTGTTATCTTTACGTTTCTATATGTAGATTGCGGGTTTCTATAAGATGCATTATTTTACTTTTATCGCATATTTTCCTCGCATAAGAAAATCCGATGCATCGTTGCCTGCCGGAGTGTTTCCTAGCTCATGATTCATTACAAAATTAAATTGCATTTTTCTGACTACAGCATTGTCCTTGCGGATTACGGAGATATCTTTATACATGTACGTATAATATCTCACCTTTAAGTGCATAAAACTGAAAATCAGGTGAAACTGAGTTGTAGCTGAGATTCTGAAAACCTATGACATAACACACTTTCTGAACGCTGTAACAATTGTGCCCAAACTGGGACTGACTGGTAAAACCGGGACGTCTGATCACATTGCATCAAAAGCAAGTGATGGCCATTGATAATGAAACCAACAATAGTTTACTTACTTTACAATCAAGTGTGCATACAACCAGTTGTAAATGGGGGTTAGGAGGCTTCGGCTGCTTTCAAGTTGGTCTCATTCATAAAATATTCAGCACTAGAAACAAAAAAAAGAAGAGGAAAAAAGAAGCAACACTTCTTAAACTCATATTCAGCAGTACCTGATCACAACGTCTGGGTGTGAGATGATTAGAGCCAGGAAAAATATGTGTTTATAATTATCGAATTATGCAATATCAAATGTACTTTAAAATGCCAAAATATGTGCTGAAATATGTAATAAAACCTTAAAGAAACCGTTGCAGTGATACAACTTGCGGAATGAATGAAAATGACATTGACTGACAGCTTTAATGATAACAGAGGAAGGTCAGTCAAAGTACTTAAAATCACCTCTTGCAATAGCAAAACTGAAGCTTTTTCAAGCTAGTTTCAGTGAGACTTCGTCTTTTATCCGAAAGGATTTTCTTGTAGAATGAAAAACTTTGCTGAATGTCGTAGCTGACTATTGGCCAATTACCAATATTTATCAAATCAAATGCAGTCCAAATTGTGAATCCGGAACAGTTTGACGACCACGAATAGAATACAAGATGGTTTTGAATTCCCTATATCCAGAGTCTTTGCTAAAAAACACTGCTAAATTTCCCCTTAGCTATTGGATGATTTCCGAGTGATTGCTCGATTTCTTCCAAAATTTCAAAAGAATCGTTAGGCTTCAGTCTCCGCTCAAGCTTTTGAATTTAATCACACAATGAATTTAAAATTCATCGAAACGAGTATTAAGTGTCCAATCACACCTGAGTCACTCAATGGCGAGATCGCAGGTTCGATGACATTGTTGTCTTCAGGATCAAGCATAATACTTGTAAAACATTCTGATGATTCGTAGCATAGTACATAGCTGATGAGATTCAAGTGTTCCCCATCTCGCAATTATGGGTTCGAATGGCATTGGACCGTCTGGTGCTACATGCTTGAACAGAAGTTTTCGGTGCTCTTTTGAAAATTTTCTTACTGAGAGAAATGAGTCTGACCGCACTGTCGAATAGTTTCAGCAACTCGATAAAAGGACACATATATTTCTAATGGCATAACTTAATAACTATTTTAATTGACGACGTCGACAGGCATACGTTGTGCACATATTCGCAGTTGGCAGTCGAATGACGATCCTTGCCTACACTATCTCATTTGTCGACTTTAAACTTAAATATGAACACATAACTTTGAGACTCAGTCGAAACAGAATCACCCGTACTCAATCATTTACACTGGAACTTTCTTCATTGGATCCTAAACAGAGTTGTATATGTGCATACATGAACATATATTTACCTGTGTAATAACATGAAAATTATGTACCGGTATGTAAATACTGCATGTTTTTCGCAAATACATATTTTTTCTGGCTGTAGTGATGATAAACATAGACATGACACAACTTAAGTCTAAATGATCGTTAGCATCCTATCTTCACGACGGCAACTCGTCTGACAAGGATTCAAACACAAGTCAGCTGGAAAGCTAAACAGGAGCTTTATACACGCTGCGGCTGCACAAAAGAAGCGATGATAAAGACCCATGACGTTTCTTATTATACTGCACAGTGGATATCAGAATACATTGCAGCATGCTGCCGCGGAGGAGACAGTGCACTACTGTCAAACCAATGACTAATACTAAAATTCAAATGACAACAGCAAGGCATGTGCTGCTTTGGGAAATTATCAACTTTTTACGAGATGCGAAGTATCACTCAATGAGATGACGAAGATAAAGCGAGGAGTGAGATAAAAATTACTTATTCATGTAAAGGCGATCAACATATCAAAAGTTACTCGTACATTCTCTTTAGATTTATGTTACTATTTCCATTTGATATTCCACGGCAGAAAGCATAGTACATGTCAACATTACAATAAACTTGCATGTAGAAGATTAGTCATATAGAAAGGAATATTGACACTGCATGTCTCTCTACTCGAGATAACTGTTCTAAAAGTATTTTGGGGATTAGTTCAGAGAATTCGTCAGTTATTTCTACATAATGAGCTTACAGAATTGCAACACAAATGAGGAATTACTAATTCATGTTAAACATCTGGAAGGAAGAGGATTATAGCAATCAAAGACAAAAATATAGGCTCCTTGTGGCGTGTGTGAGCATGTGATTAACTATGTCATCCGTCAAGGAGAAGAATCCACTTTTTTCGCAAGCGGGTTTGAACCTACTCAAGATCAGTTGCGTATGCTACACTGTAAATCGCTCAATACCAATCACATGCGAAGGATGCATATATTTGAGATATATAAGTCAACATGGTTGCACGAAAGATATCATTTGAATGAATTGATGTTAATCAACTTGGTTTATAAAGTAGCGCTAACCAAGCGTCCTGTTAATGTTACTAGACAAGTAGCAACGACGACATACTCGTAGAGCATGAAATTTACAATAAATCTAATCCAGTTAAATGCCACACTACCAAAAAGAAATATTCACGACTGGTATTACTGAAAAAAGTTATTTGACAGTATGTAATATATGCATATATATTTTGCTATGCGACTTAAAGCTCTACATACGAGGATGTACGAATGAGGACGAATTTGCATCGAGTCTCGTATATAAAACATACCAACAACTCGTATTGATCGCGGAAAACGTAGACATTTTGAATGAACAAAATAGTATCTATGTCACTGCTGAAAATTCTTCAAGATTTCTAAGATACCACTGACTTTCATGTGTCTATTTAAATCTATTCATATTCGAATATTCAATTCAATCCCAGTTAATGCAATATTCAACATTTTATTAAAAGTTCATTTCAGTTAATGCAAGTTATCTTTAATTCAACATGACAATATTTCGGTCTCCCTTTTAATTTTTCTATTTAAAGCTAATCAAAATATAAGTAAGCTTCTCATTTTCTCATTTACATGGAAATCGCATCATCGGATATCAAGGGTCTGCAAATGCCTACAGTGTGCCTGTTCATCAATTATACTCAAAATGTTGTAACTTGATGAGGTTTAAGTTCGGAACTCGGAATCCTTCTTTTGACTCTAGGATGGGCAAAATAACATCACTTCATGCCAGGGTAAAACTTCTGAACAACTGTCAAAGAAAGACATGAAACAGACTATACATGTATTTTAAAAATACTTAAGGCTATATTAGTAATTCAATGATAAGTAATGAAGAATTCTAGTAATTCTCCCGTCTAGGTTCTTTATAGCCTGATAAATCAGTCTCACTTCTTCAAAATTTCAATGTGAGTAATATGACAAGCAAGCTCATTGAAAAGTGGAGAATTGCTTAAAAGTTAGTCTTCCTGGTTGCTTTCAATCGTCAGAGGCAACTATAGATGTTTCAACAAGTTTTATAAACTTGTTATTACATTTCATTTTGCATCACCACAGTGTTGGATACTGTGAAAGACTTGTTTGTTTTGAATATTGCAGTCTTGGATATTGTAATCAATCCATCCATGCAAGGCACCAAGATTAGCTTCGCATTGGCAAATGTGAGAAGTTACATGCATATGTTAAATATGTGCAGCACAGCGGGGAAATTTGAAATGAAGTGTGATGATAAGTTCAAGACATACGAAGTATTTAAGAAACTTGCTTAAGTATGGATAGCTACTTCTACGATTGGCGAAAACCATGAAAATGCACTTAGGAGATTCATCATTTTCAGCTTGCTTGCGCGTCATACTACTATTATTGGTTATTCATAATGAAACGCATGCACCGGCGTGAAAGCATCCTTATACCATAATGATCAGTGGAGATGTTCAGAAGGGTATTGTTAAATGCCATCCTTGCAAGATAGCCATATCAGTAACGCTGTGGCAGAGGAAGAAGTGTGTGTCAATTACCATGTATTCTCTCTAGCATCCAGTTAGGCAGCTATATGCAAGTCAAATGCAGTGAACATCTAAAGTGAAATGTTCTCCATTTAATTGATTAAACAATATCAAATATTTTGGCTTCTTGATCTTGATAATTTCTATGAGATTTTGAATGCATTTCTTACATCTTCTTCAGCACTTGTGTTAAAGAAAACTTTTGAATATTAAACTTTTAAATTAATCTAATGCTAAGTTTCAACAGCTATCAAACGGAATAAAACCCGAAATCATCTTTTATCTCCAACTTATTGTCAACTTTCATTACAAGTACGTATGCCATTGTGTTACATTATTGTTTTTTATAATTTGCTTAGCTTTTGTGTGTTGCCTAATCTAATGGAAGATAAAAAAATACAACACGTTGAGCAAAATGATGATGAAAAATTACACTGCTTAAAAAAATTAGTCTTGTATCAGATAATTTTCATGCTTCTTAACATCTGAATGTTATCGTTACATAAACACACGCATATATTTGATGAACGATTTATCCGTATTATTCGAGATCTGTCACACAGGCGATAGCGATGTGTCTTGTCGGAAACTCCACTATAATATTATGCTTTTTAAAGTATTTATTAAGCTTCAAACTGTCTGCGTCTTCCAACTCACCTACGCTAAAACGATGCTTCTCATGAAGAATGGGAGCTTATAGTTAGAATCCGCTGACGTTTCGAAGATTAATGAGAGTGAATATTCATTTTTACAGCGTGAATGTCAATGAAGCCTTCAGAAGAAAGCGGCTTTACTATAATTGACAAGATGGAATAAGTTGCGAGCGATCGCTCTAATAATAGTGAGCGAGCTGAACTAGATTCCTGCTTTCTTTTTGAAATTCTTTGTGAAAGTTTAGTGAAAATAATTTAAAATGGTCAATCTACATCCGTATGCTTCGAAACCTCATTATGATTAATTTGCAATGAAATATACTGTTCAATACATTTTGAGCAATTACCAATACAAATAGGATAGAAGTCATTTAAATGACTTTCACATCTGTAAATATGTACGTAGAGAGATCATTAACCTTCTACTGCGCACTATGTGACAGTGTGTCAAGGCTCTGCATTTATTGCAACGATGTGAATTCTGCTGTAGTGAAATTAATTAAACTCGCATGAATTTTCCTGACTGCATGCCAATCTCAGAATGTGAGAATAATTTCTACCCTAATGTTTGCTGTGCATTGGGTCTACATCATTGAACTCAACAAGGTTTTCATCATAAAGTAGGTATATTAGGTAATGGTAACTCCACATTTATTAAATCCCCAATGTGTAGGCCTATACACTTTCGATTTTATTAAATGAACTCAAGGGAGATACAGGTGGTATTGTCACCAAATGTCAGAAATGCATAGTTTTCAGTTTTGCAGAAATTACAACGGAATTGAGTGATCATGACAGTAATTCAGAAGGAATGATGGTATTTCACAGATTCTCATGACAGCCTTGGAGATTTAATGTTGCTAAATTAGCAATTCGATGGGTTCCTATTACTTTCATGCTCAACCTCTAGAATGTATTTACTTAAGCGTGATCATATCACAGGCAACCTGCCACTAGCACAGCAAAATCACATAATTAAAGACAATGACTTCATTTAACTTTGAAAGATGTAAATGGATCCACATCACTATTCAGATTCTAGAAATGAAATATCAATTTAGTGAATCATAAAATCATGCCGGTGAAAATTGAATTAAAAACGTGAAATTTCAGTCAAGAAAGCACGAATAATATCGCGACTTTCTCATGAAGACTTTCATCATAAAACAATTCATGAAATTTACTTGATAATCAGCTTGATTTCCGCTTGGTTGGGAAGCCTATTATCAAATATTCATTCCTTTTGATATCCAACTTGTTTCATACTTCTTATTTAGGAGAGTCATCTCGGTAGTATATAAATTGGGAAATTTTGACTCTTTTCAAAAGTGCTCAAATGATCTTTTGGACCACGGGAACTAATCTCCGCAAAAAAACTGAATCTTTTGAAACAAAAATTTTCACTGTATACAGATACTTTTTTGAGTCGACCTATATCCCTACTCTATGGTTTTTCATGATGCCACAAATGGTAGTTAGATCTAATCTTCCAAACTTGAGTGCTGGTGTTTTAAAGGTAATGGAAAGCTGTGGAATAGCTCCTGTGCCACAGCTAATTCAAGCAACAGGTGTAGCGGGTCAAGTAGGAAGGCATCACTTGTGTGTCAGGAGATGTCAAGCACGAACAAAGTGTTCCAACTGTAATCGATCTGTTTGTCAGCATCATTCATCAGGAATAAAGCAATGTGACTCTTGTCAGTGATCTGTGACCAACTCCAAGCTTTGTAAGTACAAAAGTATGTTCGTATAATTGAGTGTACTATAATATTTAAATGACTGTTTACTTATTGTATCAATATAATCAGTTTAACGACTGTTTTCATTGTGTTTTATAAAGTGTTACAGAATGTCACAGTGCGCAGAAAGTGTTTTTCCATATGCGCACAGTGGAAGGGCTAAAGACTTTTGCTAGAGAAGTGCCATCTTCTAAAAGTATGAAATAAAAAGCAGTTCAATGAGATAAATCCTTGTCCTGAGAGCAATGGAAAATCGATCACTTTTAAAAGAGAATTATAGTACATGTAGCAACAGCACCATTAAACAGATCAGAACATCCCATTTAAAGGAAAATAACCTCAATTTTGTTCGAAAGCTAAGACGATTGGGGAATAGGATTAGGTTTCAGCACTTTCACTTCAATCTTTTTAGTTCTAATCAATCTTCCGTATTGAAACTTGACTTGTAACTTATCGGTGCTGTCAATCGCTTGTAGAAAATTTGATACAATGCCCGATAGTGGTCTCTGAAAAAAGTAAATCGTAGAGTGTATAGCACTTTGAGGGAAAACATCAGCAGCTGCAGCTGAGGCACAGGCGTCTAGACTTAAGGTATCAAGTGACTCAAAAAGCCTATTAGACGAATTCTTGGCAAGTCTAAGTGTGACATTTCTGTTCACTCAAAGCCATTTCCAGTGTAAGCCATTCCTCTGTGGTGTAGGCCTACGTCTTCGTTTTGAAAAGTCTATCTAGGAAATGAAAAATTTGAAGTAGATGAGGTAGCGTAATGGATTTTAGAACCAGACAGACTCTAAAATTTCTGATATGAGTGATACATCTGAAATTGAAGAAGGTGAAGCGACTATGCCTGCACTATAAACTGCGTCTACACTGGAAACCTTTAGTGGCTCTATTGATGATGAAAATGACATGACTGAACGGCGATCGGAAAACATAATTGCTAACCATGTTCTTAAGTGAAGAAAAATCGCTCCTCCAAGTGTTGATCGTATCTGACAGTTTCTCACCTCCGTCTGAATATGCTCTAACTTCACTTGAAATCTTCAAATTGCTTTCGAGGAGATATTGAAATTCAGTGGCGTCGCGTGCTCCCAGACCATAGGCCTTCGCTCCAAAGTGGATTCCTATATTTCTGCAGCAGACAGCATGAACTGCATAAAATAATTTATTTATTAATTAACTTAATAATAATAATTAATCAAATAATTATCAATGCAATTCATAAATACTAAATTTCAGGGAATTTTCAAACTTGTACAAGTACATTAACATTCAAATCATGCTGGCATCCATGACTACAGAATGAAATGATGTGAGAAATAGATACTGATATTTAAATGAAAGGTACACTGAAGTCCATAGAATATCCAATGTAGACTATTTTGCATGTGGATTGTGATTCACTGTGACTGCCTCTTTTTCTGAACAGCCTCATAAGCATGCAATCCTAAGCTGACTGTTCGTCAACGCGACTCTTGTCTTCCCAAGATTTTAAACGTCAAATGACAATGAAATTGTGATGTTGATTTCTCACATGACGCTTGATGACCTTGGTGAGATTACTATAGAGAACATTCACTCTCGAGGAAGCTCTCGCCAACGCAAGACTCTGTTGTGATTATTATAGCTTGTCAATCACTTGCATGTTTCAAATTTAGGGCTGCTAAAATGTTTTTTGTGCTCCTCCTGATATTCTATCCCTTTGAGAGTGGTTTAGTTTTTATTTCATTGCCATAAACTTCATGTACGGTGGCTAGAGTTTCCTGCATAATCCCTCGGACGAGTGGCCGGTGTAGAAAATAACCACTGTTGAAATCGCCGCCATAAACATAATATCAAAATATGTCTTGAATCATTATCTCTGACTGAATCACACATCAAATAATAGAAACTTCATCGCTATCTCCTTTCTGCGGCTTCAAACCTTCCGATCTGACATTCAGCCATTGGTGAACGCAGACACGACGATTCAACGCGTCATCATCTTCTCCAAAATTTGGCGAAGCCATGAATAGGGAAAATTTGCGCATTCAGATAGCTGAATCTAAGAATTTATAAATAGATCTTTTCTTACATTGCTGCAGTGTATTTGCTTCTTCTTTTCTATCGGGAGAAGACGATCGAGCTGAGCGCACACGCTCCACATATCACACAAACACACAAATCTCTGTGATTTGCTGTGAACACATCCCCACGGGCCAGCGCATTGTGTGATTGCTTGAAGATCCCTGCAGTTAAACAGCTGAGCGCTGGTGCTCGGAACGTATTTGAGAGCAGTGACTTGAAACTGTAAAGTGTATGTAAAGTTGTAAACGTAAAGATGCTCTCAAAAACAAAAAAATTAAAATATTTGAACCTTTGTTTTATGAACGTAAATATTTATTTTTGGGTATGCGGCGAAGGCCTCGCAGGCGCGGAGACGACGCCACTGTTGAAATTATTGACTGGTGAAACAAACGGATACGGCATAGAAATATCAACAAGTTTGCTTGCTATTACTTCTTGTCATGCGGAATTCGTCAGTATAATTCCATAGAATTCATAAATAGGTCTTTATAAAAACCTTGTATGTACCGGTAGGCCTAAATCTGTCTTTATTTGCAATTTCTTTCTCGACTCCGGAAAAGTAGCGCAGGAGCGGAGCGAATAATTGGAGGCGAGCACAGCTCTTCGACCTTGTTTCCGACCTGAAGAAGAATCGTGGCTGTTGGTTACTTCTTTGACAATTGACTTTGCACTTTGAGCCCTTTGCTGCAACTTCAAAGTACATGAATTCTATGTACTGCAAAAATTCAGTCAATTATGTACACTATCCAGGGGCCGTATTAATAAAGCTAGCATTTGCTATAGCATTTCCTAGGGGTAGCGCTGGGCAAGTTGCTACTAGGGGTAGTAGCAACTTGAGTTCCGTGTTAATAAAGAGAGCATAGTGTCAACTCCGGCGCCAGTTAATGCTAGACCAAGTTTCATTGACGTGCCGATTCACCACCTGCTCTCACGCCCGACAATCGAGTCATAGAAATCTGGCAATTCGACGCACATTCCGAGTGAAAATATGTTGAAGCGCGCGCGTTCAGTGTCAACAATACAAGTGTGAATGTCGGAGATCAAAGCAGTTTCCTTCATTCACGCCTGTTGACACTTATAAATCAGAGAAGATAAAACATCGAAATGATAACTGTCTTGCTAATGAACGATTGTCAAATAGTTAAATACATGAAATGGGGCTCATTTTAATCGGCATCATCTCCCGATCTTCAATATGACATCAGGATGAACTAATTTTGCAAGTTAAGAAAAAAAAGAATACATTCTTCACAGTAAATGAATATGATGACGTCCTTATCTTGCAGTGTTTAACGTCCTACACAATAGAGTGAAATGTAACACGAATTTCAGCAGTGAACTATTTGCGGTTGAAAGGATAGATTTAAGAAATTTAGCCACTTGACATCTTCGCACGTGCTTTGAACTCCCAATTATGATTACTGTAATAACGAACTTGAATTAACTCAATGAAATTTTAAAACAATCCCTAGAATATTGCTGGATTACGAACAGGTCGAACCATAGAAATTGATAACAATAAAACCTCTAGAATGGAAGTAAAGCTTCATGCAATACACAATAGTGGCACAAAAATCGCACGCATTTTCACTTAGATACACTTGTCAACGACTGTATTATTGGGTTAGAATCGGTCACACGTGCAATTCTATGCTTTTCATTGGCTCTTCATGCCCCAACTTAGTTCCCCCGGATGTGCCGTGACCTTGAGTCAATTTCCATTCTAGTCAACTTCAGATAAACAATCTATTTCTATGGGTCGAACAGTAGCGAAAATGTGGAATATAGAAATCAGCCAATTATACGCTCACTTCGAGAGAAAATTTGTACATGCGCGCGCGTTTGGCGTTGACAATACAAGTCTGCATATCGGAGATCAAAGCGATTATCGTCTCACCCACCCGGCTGTTGACACTTATCATTCAGAGAAGATAAAACATCAAATATGTAAATCCTTGCTTATCAAAAATGGTTGAATAATTCGATGCATGAAATGGAGCTCATTCCAATCAGTATGATCTTCCGATCTTTTGTAATATAATAGTTAGCTAAATTTGAAAGTGTAGAAACAGTGTAGAATGCATTTCTAATAATATGTTGCCAAGTAAGTGACACAACATGACGCCCTTCATACCGCACACGATGGAGCAATGGCAGTCCAACTCAATGTGTAGTCTCAGTCTCATTATTTTGGTAGGTATTGGAAAGAAATTCTCAACAATTAACATCTAAGCGTAGTGGTATCCTCTCATGCCATGATTGCTCAAATTATGAATTTAGAGTATAAGTTAATATCTGAGAATGAAATATCAGAAAATGAATCCCTCGAATTGTCTGACTTATTAAATTGTGAGCAAGTCACTACATATAAAAAGAATATGATGTATTATTGTAATTCCTATCTTGAACATTTTTGATTAAATCATAAGCAGTGTCAGATGTATAGATTGGAAGTTTTCTTACTTTCTGAATTTCTTCTATAATTCTGAATTATTTTCTAAAGCTTTCTGGAGAGAAAATCTATGATTCTGAATTATTTTCTAATGCTTTCTGGAGAGAGATGCCAATACATCTTGATTATTATCAGGCTACTGAGATAAAAATTTACCATTCGACTACTTAGCAATTTTAAGCATTTCATCACAATTTCATCATCATGCAAATTCATCAACGATTATGAATGTCAAGTAGTTTGAAATGCGTTTGTATGGGTATTTAAAAATGCTCTTGAGATTCTAAAATAGCAAACCCACGATTCAGTAAATTTGAATGCTATGATAATCACGGAATATAAGCACCGTTGTATTACTTCATGCGCAAGCAATTAGTATCAATGACAATCAATTTTGTTGTCATTAAGTGAAATTCATAAATAGGAATATTGGTTGTGTAAATGTTGAAAATAGCTATCCATTCCATTAATCAGAACGTCTGGTGCAGATGTGTAATGCACAAATAGAATGTGTCGCCTAAATTCCATTTTAGCGCAAAATTGATTCAGTTATAGAATAACTTCTACAATTGCAATTAATGATTCGATATGTTTATTCAAGCGCTAGGTCTCAGACATAGTGCTACCCTAGCGCTACCCTTTGCTACCTTTATTAATACGGAAGTTGCTGCTAGGCTAGCACTAGGGTAGAGGCTAGGGTAGTGCTATCTCTATTAATACGGCCATGCTGATCCAAAAGCTCGTGGTAGAGGAGGCTTTGATTTTAGAACCGATAACAATTCTGGTATTCATGTCTTGAAATGGATAGATTACAAGTTCGCTGTTATATCATCAACTAACGCTGGAGTATCTTGTTCGCATTCTGTTGAATGATGAAATGGCGAAGAAATGACACATGTCATGTGTTGAATTAATGGTTCTACTCATCAGCCTAATAAGATAGAAATCATGTGATAACAATAGGAGTTACAAATAATTAGATTCTCAAAAAATATTTTTCGTTTACTATTAGGCAAAACAGCAATTAGCTTCATCTTTATAAGACAACGCTAACTATAGGACTACAGGGCTAAGATCGTCTATGGGAGAAAATGCTTACATGTCCCGCGGGACATATTGGAGTTCTAGTCTAACATATTAAGACGATCTCTTGCATTCAGATGACAGATGGAATGCAAGTGTGAAATTCGTTTGCAATTAAAGAAATTATGCACGGTAATCTCAATAGGGAAGCTCTAAGATATGAAACAATTGTACTTCCAATATAGGCCCATTTGTCTATTCATCAGTTTAACTATAAAGATATCTGGGAATTGACGTTGATGCTGCATTTTCACATTTGCTATGTGTCATAAAACTTCCATAGTTTAAAAAAGTGAGGAGGCATTGTTTAATCGACGACATGCATTTTGTAACCCTACCGGGCAAAGTAGCAAATTTGATAGAAACTCAAAAATACAGGTTTATGTAATCAATCGCTTAAAATCACCAACTGTCGTATTGTGATGTGTAGACCTCTAGCATGCTGATAAAAGTGGAAAATAGTCTTTTACAGTTTGGTGTTTCAAAATTGCCCGGTAGAGGGTTAATAGAACGACGACTAAATAATCATGTTTCATGTAAGGACGCTTGATGCATGTAGCAGACGCTTGTAGTGCAGAAAAGTTTGAAGTTATTTCATGAAGCCCAAATGTTTGAAAGCTTGCCCTACAATCTATTTGGATGAATCTAACATTTTTGTTGGTTGCGCCTCTCAGAGTACTGCAACTTCATTTGCCCTTTTAATGATAAGTTGACCAAGAAAAGTGCGCAAAATTACACATCTTTCTTGTCCACGTCAACATGGAAAATATATGCTACTGTTGCTTTCATTGTCAATCTATAGATTGTATTTCGTTTGAAATGAACAAAATTATGGATTTTTATATTTTGGTTTGAATAGTAGATGAAATCTTCATTATCTTGTATGGTTTCAAACTAGGAAGACCTTTTCATGAAGTAACTATTTTTCTTTGTTTCATTATAAAATACTAAATAAATTCGTCAAGGTAATAAAATTTCAGGAAAAATTAATTTGTATCATCATCATCACACATATTGAGTAGAAAGAACCGTGAATGCAGTGGAAATTCATAATGGACCTTCAACACCAGCATGAAAAATGCGCAATTTTCGAAATTTCAACAATCAAATTTGAAGCATAGTAAGCATAGTAGTATTTCAAAAGCAATAACATTTCACATTTAACCAGATTATTTGTAGCATAGTATGAACCACAAAAAATGAAATTGATAAGGATGATGGCTTGAGAAGGTTGAAAGTGTGTGATTTTACTAAAGGTTCGCAAAAGACTAGATTTTTTAAACGAAATTTCAAGATGAAATGCAAAAAAAAGCATCGAAAGAATCTGTGACAAGCCACATATTCAATGATTTTTTTCATCTGTACAGATGTTGAATTTATAATGCAAAAGGATAAGTCTCCATCCGAAATACTGTGCACATGAATTCAAAATGAGGAAAGCCGGAGAAAAGTGCTCATTAATGCGCACTTTTCTGAAAAAGCGGATATTTATTGATCTGTCAGCCACTAGACTGAATTATTGTCATACGCATCGGTCCTTGAAGTCTCCCTCTTGAATTGATTCATTTCAATAGCAGCATATTGGAATTCCTATTCGACGATAGCAGTAGGCCTAGGCTATGGCAGGTCACATTGACACAGCGAATATGATAGTAAGTTTATTTTTATTTCCATCGATGAATTTCGGTGCAATCTCGGAATCGATTTGGGCAAGTGTTGCAATATCTGAGGTTTTCAGGCTCTATTGATCTCGACGAACAGGTCCTTGATTTCGTGAATACGATCAACGAAATTTTTCTGAACGCTCTTAGTAGCCCGGGAGACCGACTTTGCTTAGATGAAAGCATGATCAAATCCTACCACAGAGGACTACCGGGAAAATGAAAATTTTACGGAAACCCAGGCCTGTCGGAAATGAGATAAGATATTTGTCTGATGCGCGCTATAACATTGTTATCAAACTTGAATTGAACGAAGGAAAGGACAAAATGAAAAACAAGGACACTGACAAAGCAATACAACGGAACAGGAAGAACCGTGATAGCAGATTCATGGTTTGGTTATGTGAAAAGTGTCGCAGCACTGATGAAAGCCAGACTTTACTCCATCATGTTAGTGAAAAAAGCTCACAAGAATCCAAAAGAATTATTGAACGAAACTGAACTCAGAAGGCGAGAATGGACATCTTACACAGGTATGCATGAGGAAATTGAAATGCAAGCCGTGAACTTCATGGATCTAAAGAGGAAGCAATTCATCTCAACGTGTTCGACCGCCATTCCTGATAACCCAAGGAAGACAAGATACCACGTTGATGTACCGCGGCCACAGGTTACCGAAGACGATCTGAAATATTGCGCGTGAATCAATGTGCTCAACCATTTTATGAATGGAGCTCTGGGATTGGAAGACGTTGTGAAGACGCATATTCTCCGCATCTGCGTCAAGTCTCCAGCATCTTGGACTTTGTCTTCACAAATTCTTGCCTGGAGTACAAATACTTCAAGCCAGGTCAATCAAATTTGACACACGGCGAACTCAAATTGAACTTGTCGAATAAGATCATTGAATACTATCAAGTCGTCCAGCGAGGATGGCAGAGATTCCGCCATTAGATCACAGTAGCTGAATGTCCTTGACGACCTAGTGCAGAACTTTCACAGACAAGTTCGGCTTCCATACTGTCCAACCATAGTTTATTTGCAGGTATGGCTACGCAAAAGCAACGCGAGTTATGACAATGTTCAATTGTTGTTTCTGCAACGTTGCAATTTGTAAGCCATCCTGCAAGTCGTCCTTGCTGGCTGAAGCATATGAACGAAGGAGTTCCCCAAAAGAGACGCATGAAGAAATCATCTACATGTAGCTATTTAGTCGTATATTCTATCGTATTCCATTTTCTTGGATTTTTAGCATTCTTCTACATGTAGGTCTCAGCAATAGACTTGTTTTCTATTGAACTGTATATCAGTGTGAATGTACTTGAAAATTCGAATCTTAATTCTTCTGCATGGCTTGACGCTTTCTTGTTTCTGCGAGATTTGAAGGTGGGTTGGTAACAGTTTTATCGAAATAAAAAATTGACTAAAAATCTAGAATGTTCAAAAAGTTCAAAATTAAACTTTTTCTTATTAGACAGAAAGTCACATGACACAGCAGGAGATAGTCTACTCATTTAATTTTGAAATAAAGAATTCATAGCCCCGCAAAACGGTGATGTTCATTAATGCATAATAATAATAACATACAATACGATGCATGAAGAACATATCAACGTCACCGCAATTAACTGAATGAAATAAGACATATAGTGTTTCATATAGGTACATTTTTCCGGTTACATACTTCCAGGAAGCTTCAATTTACTTCGCCAAAGCTTCAACAAGACAAAATAAGCTTCAACAAATCATCTATATGTTTTTATATGATTATCCTGTGATCAAAATCTGTCGATTTCATGTTTTTATTGATGGTCAGGTGTCAATCGTGTCCAAATTTTATCAGCTTGGTGGTCTTATAATTATCATAAAAATTATTTTTAAGAGAAAATGTCAAAGATCGACTTAAGTCAAAGTAAATTTAGCTTTTACTTATGTCAAGCTTCAAACATCACGCAAATCTCATTTAATGGTGTATTTCCAATATCCTAGCACCATACATCTGTCATAGATATGTAGAATGGAAAAATTATTGTAAAAAGATGTTTTTTCCACTTTTTCAAATTCACTCTGTGCTAAGAGGAAAATAAGAAGGTGCGATAATGTTTATCGCCCTTCAGTATTGAGACACTGTCGCATCGAACACATCTGTGCAGTTCATTGCTGATAAATACATAGTTTTGAGAACAGAGAAAAATGGGCAAAAATGCGCACTTGATCAATTTATCATTAGGCTCTCCAAAGTTTTTAGCTCAAGATAGAACCAAGCATTTCAATTGTTTGATTAACTGACAGTATCTAATTTAGTACTTACTAGTAGGCACTTTTCAACTATGATGGGAATCAACGCCGTGATTACTTCTTTAGAGATTTCATATTTTGTCCATATGCGCCAAATTACATCGCCATGGAAAAATTCACCTACTCGTGCATTCAGTTGAGATTAAAAAATCAAAGTGTTTTCAGTCGATTTATTCAGATATATATTTACAGATGATATAATCGATTTAATACTGTCATACATCATCAAGTTTAGCGTGGATTCTCCGCAGCTTCTCTCGTTTTTTTGAATTTCCATGTTTCTTTGATAAACGTCCTGATTGTCCAGATTTTGGACCAAAATAATCAGGGCGCGCCTTTCCACAAAATCCGGAACCACTCGTCTGCCCCTGAAAGAAACACGTAACAGCAACTAACTATTTATCACACAACCAATATAGCTAGCGATTGTAATAAGGGACTTCAATTCATTCAGTCAATTTCTTTTCGAATTAGCTGATATCCGTTTGCTTGCATCGAATACCATTTCACTTGATCTTTTCTTCAGTCATCTATTAAGTTGGGAAGAAATGTTAAAAATATATCGATGTGAAAAACAGAAGTGAAGCTACTTCGGAATTTTTGCTGTCCAACTTTCTGATCTATTTGGATTTCGACATCACCACTTATTTTGACTAGGTATTATGTCAGTCACATTCAATAGAGTGTAGACGGGGTGACAGTAGGCATCACAAGCTAAAACAGGTGTAGACTTTTCAAAATTCTGAAATTCCGCACGAACACCACGAAGTAGATAATTAATAGAGATAAATAAAGAAAGTCGAGTCTCTCAGTCTCCAATTTCCGTTTTTATAATTTGGAGCAACTGTTGTCAACTATACTAGCTTTTGAGATGCTTCAGTTGATATTATTACACTAAAGGTCGCTTGCCGAAGATGACTGTCGGAAACGAATAAGATGGACAACTTCATAACTTTCGAATTGAAAACCAAGTAAAAAATATGCATATACAACAAACATCACTTGTTATTTACGGAAAATCTTCAAATGTTGACTAAAATTGTCCATCAATGATATACAGGAAGGTATTGCCGAGAAACATCCCAGAATTTCCATCTAAGGCTATATGTTATTCTATGTAGATTCAACATAAGTAAGCCTACATGTCGTATAAGTCATCCACCACATTTAACGATTCCTTTCGCTATCTAGATCTTTATGTTTTGAGAAAGACATATCAACGTTTTTATCGGTAGACTCAGCCTGCACAACAACCTGTCATAACCACAAAAGAAACCTTTTCATAATTTTAGTTGCTGATAACCTAAAAAGCTTGAAATCACAACTAACTTAGCTCCTGAGGTGTGCAGCTATCGTTTTCGATTTTTGTCAGAGAGAGCTCCAAACTGTTCAATAGTGCAATGAAATTCTTGGACATTCATTGTGCATTTTTACAGCAAGGACACCGCGGACAAATATCACGTTCATCATGACTTCTATGACAATGATGGAGAATGAACTTTTACTTCTGCAATACAAGTTAACAAAATTTAACGGAGAATTCTAATTTCTTCGATTTTTAATTCGCTGTCATTAGTTGGTTTCTTAAGGATCATTTTAATTCTTGATATGTTTAACACTGCAAAGCACATAAGTGAGGTATCACAATATATTGAAAATTAAAAATCACGAAAAAAAGAGTTTTCCAACATTTTGAAAAGTAAAAAATCGTTGTTGCTATTGAATATCAAACTTCTCTTAATGAATGTCAAATCCTTTATTATATATCTTCTAATTAGGAGTTCTGAACTTAATTTCAGTGCAATCTTGACGAATACATTATTTCGAGTCAGAATATTTCAACTTAACTTTACGATGCATCGACCGATTCGTAGGGATGGTCAACTGCATGAACATTGTGCAACAACCCACAATACATGCTAAATACAAAAGACTATCTAATATGTTGAAATGAATATCATGGTTGCTTTTTAGATTTATTGTTTTCTCAAAGATGAGTACATACATTTTATATTTATATTCACATGACGCGATCCGACCGCTGTAATTTACCTTAATAACAACACCTTTAGATGCCCGTCATGTATTTTACATGTTGTCCATCCTATTTGAAGAAAAGAATTCAGATAAGAAGTCTTAGAAGATTTATACACCCGAGTTGAAATCTCGGTGACGGATGGCGCTCAGCTGATGATTCAAGTCCTTTTTGGGTGCAGCAGTTGCTGCTTCACATAATTGACAATATATTCTAAAATCAAGAGAATATTTAGGTGAACGATGTGTCTTCGAGTGTTCAGAGTTGCACTTTCAACCATGCTGGCAACAAGTGGATAAGCAGACTGCAAACTGAAAAAAATACTTTCACATGTGGTATAAGGTAGCATCTTTATTTTCAGCGTAGTAATAGACAGACAACATTTAGAACTTCATTTACGTATTATCTGACTGAATTTTCAAAGTACATATACATTCACTTCTAGGTGTTCTTTAAATCTATGTTGACTAATTTTTAAGAGCGCTTCATTTATTTGTTCGAGCGAAAATTCGAGTTACTGCTTATACTTGAGGCCTTTATATGAACCTCACACCAGTTAGACTAGATCTGAAGACTAGATCTCAGAAAATTAGAATTTATTCATTCATATATCATGCTGTGAACTGTGAAGCGGGAGTGCAAACGACGGTGAGGGCAAGAGTGACAACAGCTTGCAATAGATGGAGAGAGAGATCTTGTGCTAAATACATGTAAGTGCATTGATATAGCCAGTAGAGTGAACGTGTATGAGGCGTGCGTAAGATCGGCTTTGTTGCATGGTTCGGAGACGTGGCCACTAACGGACAGGATGATGAATATTCTGCGAAGCTACGACAGAAGAATGCTGAGGGGGCTGTCGCAGGAGTGAGATCGCAAGATGGAATGACAAGCGCGGGAGTAGCAGAGAAGTGTCGTACAGTGGACCTAGCTAAGAAGATCAGGTAGAGAAGACTCCGGTGGTACGGCCATGGTAATAGAATGGAAAAAGGTTTCCTTGTGAAGGAAGTGGAAATCATGGAAGTGTACGGAAGGAGACAGAAAGGAAGACCGAAGACGTGGATAAGGTGCGTGGAAGAAGATACGGCAAAGTTGGAAATCAGGGAAGAGCTAACTCAAAGCAGAAACAGTTGGAGAAGAGCCATTGTCGCACATACAACTCCCAGATAATGGGAAAATAAGGACGCTAAACGATGATGATGATGATATATTATACTGTACATGTAGATTGGGAACAGTATCTGAATATGCGCTTGCATTTCACCAAAAAATACATGTAATGTCACTGTCACTTGTAAACTGTTCAACTAAATCGACACTGTTTGGAGGTAGTCAATAGATTGCCAATAAAGATTTCAAAACTGAGAGTTTCAGAATGGAAATAATGTTCGCATCACCTGTGGATAGAAAACGTCTACGGCATCACATTGTGCTACATGCAGTGCATTCCTTTTAACTGCATGAACAGAGAGGGAAACAATCAATTCTGCGTAGTAATATTACCTAGAAATTCCTTTCTTGATAAGCAGGATTTTCAATCAGTAAAAAGTTCCAGCCAGACCCAACTTTTTCACGCAAAAATCGTCTAACTTTCGCCTTGCGAAATATTCACGCCCTTACTGCACCAATGAACTGATCTAACACTGCTAGTAAGGACCAATCTCATGCGTCAAAAAAGTCCATGCCAACCCGTTGAATATATTATCCGTATTATCCCATCCCAAAATCAAGGCCAAAATGAGCAACGATGAGTCATCATGCTGACTCAGACCCCCCTCTGGCGAGAGGAAGGAAGTTTCCGAGGATGTGATGGGAGGAATGAGTCCGTGAGGAGGAAAGCGTTCCCTACCCCCCCTCTGGAAGGAAGGGAGGAAGGAGTAGTTCTCCTGTGAGGCAAGGGTAGGAATCTAGGAACGCCAGAGTTAGAAAAGGTGGGTTTTGGTTGTTTTGGGATGAGAAAGGTCATATTTCGGCATGAAGGAGTGCTGGGATTGGAGAACGGAGGGCAGATTCGCAGTCTACGTGAAATTTTGGGTTAGGAAGGAAGGAGGAGTTCTCCTGTGGGGCAAGGGTAGGAATCTCTGAAAACCGCCAGAGTTAGAAAAGGTGGGTTTTGGCCGTTTTGGGATGAGAAAGTCCGTTTTTCAGCATGAAGGAGGCCTCGGATGGGAAAAAGGAGGGCAGATTCGGAGTCTACGTGAAATTTTGTGCTAGGAAGGTTGTTTCCAGCTCAATCGGAGAGAAAAAGTTCTGACCCTGCCCCCCTCCTCCTGTCAGACTTTCAACTTTGGTTCTAGAGAGGGTAGAAAGTCGTGCAATAGCTCATTTGAACGCTAAGAGTGAGAAAAAAGCAGTTGAAAGCATCATATGTCCAGGTTTTTTTGAGTTTAGAGAGGAAAATGGCAGGAATCTCTGAAAACCGCCAGAGTTAGAAAAAGGTGGGTTTTGGTTGTTTTGGGATGAGAAAGGTCATATTTCGGCATGAAGGAGTGCTCGGATGGGAAAACGGAGGGCAGATTCGGAGTCTACGTGAAATTTTAGGTTAGGGAGGTTGTTTCCAGCTCAATCGGAGAGAAAAAGTTCTGACCCCCCCTCCTCCTGTCAGACTTCCAACTTTGGTTCTAGGAATGGTAGAAAGTCGTGCAATAGCTCATTTGAAAGATAAGAGTGAGAAAAAGGCAGTGGAAAGCATCCTATGTCCAGGTTTTCTTGGGTTTAGAGGGAAAATGGCAGGAATCTCTGAAAACCGCCAGAGCAGGGTGTCTACTGGAATTTCAAGGTGGTGTTAGAGCACAATTTTGGGCAAAATAGAACACATTTTTATGCAAAATAGAGCACATTTTTTAAACGCAATAGAGCCCGAGAACGATCAAAATCTAGCTGTGTGATGAACGCAATTCAACGCGTATGATTACCTTCCTTACGGTAGGTCTACTTGACATTTATTTGTCCCGTTTATTAGTAAACAAAAACAAATATCTTGTTTAGGGAAAGAAATGATTATTATCACTGCTAGAAAGCTAATACAAACCATAACTGATAAAACGGCTGAAACATGAAATAAAAATCTATAAAACAATCCATTTGAAACAAATTACAATAACAATTCATATATGATGAGAGTAATCTAGAAGACAAAAATGATAGCCAACAAGACCATTACGATTGTAACTGGAATAGCTCATAGTCATCACAAATATAATTGAAGGGGCTACAATGAGATTATGAAGAGAATGACATGGAACCTCTAAATAAAACTGAAACCATATTCTTTAAAATCACGACGCAGTGTTAAGGTGCACGCATGACATACATTAATTTACAATAGTTCGGCCGGCTTTGAAGCACCTATCGATAACGAGAAACCTGTGATTACTTTTTCAAAACTGATTAACGTTAACCTAACTAAATTTTTTAATTGATCGATGTCTGAATACGGCTTTGCAGTCTTTTAATGTTCTAAATATCATAATTCAGGGCTAACGATTTTCACTCGATGATTTTGTGATAGGGCTGGAATCATGTTCAAACTATATAATGCAGCGAAACCTTAATTACGGCTTGGTAGAAAATAATTATATGAAAGTCAGTGCTATTGTTAATTATTATAAAAAAATGGAGAGATCCGGCCCCAATTAAAAGGGAAATTAATTAAGACAGTAACGACGAGGACATTTGCGTACAGGCTATGTCATCAGTGTACAAGTGTACTAATAACTCTGGTTTTATTTCCTATCCCTTTTAACTGAGACAGGCTCTCCTCATTTCTCGTTATGAGGTGTATATACAATGTATATATTCAGTTGGGGGAATTATACATGAATGAATGATGTGTAATTGTATATGAATGTCGTAACGTTCTATTTTTAAAAATTCAGTAAATATTTTAAGGTTGTGACGGTTGACAGAAAGAAAAGTAATGGTCCACGAATTCTCAAATACACTTTACATAAGCTTCTTTCTCTTCGTATCTAATTCTGAGACTACCATTGCTCTTTCTTCATCAAGAGCTCTCTTTTTCGCCTCCAGAATCTTGACTTCTTCTCGTTGTCTTTGCTGTTCTTCATTGAATTTCTTCTTCTCCGCTTGTTCTTTTCTCTTTCATTCTAGCGCCAATCGACGACGGTTACTTGCAATTCGACAGGAGAGAAGAAATTTCTCGCTAAATTCTACCTCCGTTGTTCCACCAGCTCGTCGAATTCCGTCTTGGGCATGCCGTAACAAAACGAGGGATTCAGTATGAAGATTCTCTTTCAGAAGTAAAGCATTACCACTAAAACCCCGTTCAACAGCCGCATTCCCGTGTGAGAGAATGAGAACCTTCTGAATCAGGGATGACAAAGTTGGATAAGTTTCCTCATCCAAGACGTTGGTGTAGAAATCGTCGAGACGATCCTTAAGTGGTTTTTACTTTGATGATCTTTCGAGAAAGTTTTCGTCCAGTACAAAGTTCCGCCATTCAGCATTCACTCTGTCACAATCAAGTATCGTAACGATATTACATTCGCTCAAGGTAGTGAGCGCACTGCGAACAAGTCGACGTGTTCTATCAATCAGATGAAATAATCGAGGATTGAATCATGACAAGAATTCCGTAAACTGATATTTGAGGGGAAAACGTTCCGATATTTTCTTTACTGTGAGGATCAGAATTGCCCTACATTCTTTTCGGAAAGCAATGGCTTCATTGGGTTTCACTTTTTTGTTCTGAAGTGATCTCCGTCTACCTTCGCCGATTTCTAGATCATCGAGTGTGGTCCAGTTGTCCGGATCATCGACCTTGATGCTCAGAAGATCTGAGCCACTCACCGCAGCATTGATCGTATCTTTTCTGATGAATTTGGATAATAATTCACGAAACAATGATGATAACTCACCGAAGAAGTGAGGTGCAAGTGGCATTTTTGATTGAAAATTCTCTGACATCCTCTGAAAGATGCACAAAGAAATGAAGACGAGCAGTCAATATCGTAGTATTGTTCTGCATTGCGCTGACAACGTTACGGTATGACTTCGAGGCAGGAGTCCTCAATTTTGTTTCTAGGCCACTAATAGTGACAGTCTCTTTGTTGTTAACCGCGATCACATACTTTTGTAAGTAGTCTATCAGCATGAGGGCCCTCCTTGCGACGGGCACATTTTCTGTCCAGCGAGTTGAACAGAATTTCAAAAGGAAAACGTCCGATCCTGTAACAGCACTGAATTCTCCACGTCGGGCGGTTGAATCACTAAATAAATAATAAATACCACGAAGAAATTCAAGGAGGTCCCAAGAAAGCGCATCTTTACTTTCGAATCCGAACTGCACTGCCCTGTGCACAACATGAAGTCCGAAAGGATCCCATGTTCAGCAGATGATTGTCTATGTTTTTCATCTTGATTTCACTTTTCATCAAGCGCAGAAATTTCCAGTTCACATTCGGACCGTCCATTTGTATTTGGATTATCTTGTCTTAACACTTTTCAGGAATAGTTTCCTTGAACGACATCAGAATGTCTTCAGCTCTTGATTTATTCATGAAGTGAGAATCCAAATAAAAGCAGGATATTTGATTTGCTGAGCTATTCCATACGTTAACGTAGACATCAAATTGTCCCATTTTGGTCACCTTGTTAAAGGCTTCGTCAACAACTTCTATCGATGAAATCAACATTTATTCTCGTTCATTTCGACATGATTACTTTTTCTTATTCAAATACTGTGACTTACGGTAAGTTGACTGATACCAAGGTACATAAAGGCAAAAATGTCATACGTGACGAATTTCAAGAATAATGCTATAAAAAATTTGCTATCAAAAATATCTAATCTAATCTAAAATATCTAAATAAATAGATCTAATGCTATCAAAAATTTATATTTTTTACGTTATATTTTCATAATCTATTCAAATATATGCCAATAACGGCGGTATGAATATATTCAAGAATCAATTGAATTATAGTACGTTTACATGAATCATTTGCAACTTTAACAAAATCTGAGAAAGTCATTCAATGTTTTTCATTAAATAATAAATCAAAAAAGTATTTTTCAAAACAAAGTCAGAAATAGAGCACTTGACCCTGATTAGAGCACAAATAGTGTGCTCTAGAGCACATAACGCCAAATAGTGCACATAGAGCAGTCAGTAGACACCCTGCAGAGTTAGAAAAAGGCGGGTTTTGGACGTTGTGGGATGAAAAAGGCTGTTTTTGGGCATGAAGGACGCCTCGGATGGGAAAACGGAGGGCAGATTCGGAGTCTACGTGAAACGTTGGGCTAGGAAGGTTGTTTCCAGCTCAATCGGAGAGAAAAAGTTCTGACCCTGCCCCTCCCCCTCCTGTCAGACTTCCAACTTTGGTTCTAGAGAGGGTAGAAAGTCGTGCAATAGCTTATTTGAAAGATAAGAGTGTAAAAAGTGCAGTGGAAAGCACAGTTTGGCCCAATCTTCATTGGCTGAGGCTTGTGAGCGACATTGAGACTTTTGGTCATGTTAGAGCCCCGTCAGATGGTTTTTGAGTGAGAAAGTGGCTGTAGCGGCTAAACGAAGCCTCGTACGTGAAAATGGACGGCGGATTTGGACTTTTTGGCGAATTTTGGGTCAATGGGACTTGTTTCCAAAGTTGTAGGCCAAACAACGAAGAACTTCGACCCCCCCTCGGCAGCGATCTTCCAACTTAGGTTCTAGAGAGGGTAGAAAGTCGTGCAATAGCTCGTTTGAAAGCTATGAGTGAGACGAATTCAGTGGAAGAAACGGCGTGTCTCTACGTTTGTGTGTTGAGGTGTGAGAGTGACTTTAAGATTTTTGCCCATCACCAAAAAAACGAGTTAGAATTTTTATGAAAATGGCTCTAGCGGGTGAACGAAGCCTCGGATGGGAAAACGGAGACCAGATTTGGAATCAGCGTGCAATTCTGCATCTAGAGGGTGAGTTTCAAGTAAATCGGAGAGAAAAAGTCGAAAATTTTCTTCACACTGGGTCTCCACACGGGATTTTTTCGTGAATATGTTCAATTGTGGCCTACTTTGATGACGACTCACTCAGGAATGGAAATGAATGAAGAGCTCCGGGTTTCTTTTAGGGGCAAGACCGCACTTTGTTCTCTAGGATCCTATCTTTTCAGATGTGTGGAAGGTTTCGTTTCCGAATGAGGGCATGTTTAAAATCGAATGTTTGCACATTTTCCAAGATTTTGGAACTTTGAAAAAACGAGTTTTTTCAACTCGGCTTCTGGTCATCGTAGAGAGTCGAGGGATGGCTTAAATGAAAGGTGAGAGCGAGAAAACGTGACTGTCAAAATTTGAAGTCAATCGGAGCACTAGAACCGGAGATAGACGTGTTTAAAGTTTTGGATGATGGAGATTACGTCATCAGCTGATCGCCACAAACTATATAAGCTGGGAACCGAATGAGACTTTTCATTAAGACGAGAGCGATTGTCAAAGGTAGGTCGTCTCTCTGAAGCTCAGATGATAGCATCGGACATTCCAAATTTCAGGTTTAAATTTCATTGCTGATATTAGCTAAGGCGTCAGACTTAAAGGTTAGCCAGGAGATGGCCTTAGTCTCCAGGCCATAGAAGACTCCAAAACTTTAAAGACATGTAACTTAGCTTCTACAAGTCCTTTTGACTTGATTCAAAAAAGATTCGGTCGCTATTGATCAGACCTATATTGACAGACTACTTATAAAATTTCATAAGTAGTACTAAATACTGAAAATTTAAATTCATTATTTTTGGAAATTTTCTGGGGTTTTCGACCCTGCTGAAGTCAATGAAGGCATGTATAAGTGTGTACGAGCCAGTCTTTCCATGATACAAGCGGCTTTTCACTGAAAGCGAGCATGACACGGAGAGTTTTGCTGTAATATTCCAATGACAGGGTGTTCCTTCGGGACGGCGGATGATGCGGTAGTGATAAGTGTGGCAAGGGAGTGTGTCATATTTTAGACCGAAACCTCTGGGGCAACTCATGTTGGGCATTTGACACAGTTCTCAACGCAGCACTTTGAACGCCAATCGGTTGAGTCTTAGCTATCTTGTCATGGGTGGCATCTAAACATCTCCATTGCAAAACGCTAGTGAATCACGGCTTGCTATCAAGCTGATCAAGGCAACGACTTGGGATGTTTCCTCTTGTAAATAACTCCACCGGTTTTCATGTCTGGCTATCAAGTCATTGACGGTGTAAGTGACGGAGATTTTCGGTGTAATATTTCCTATCGACGGGCGTCCCTTTTGGGCGGCGATGGAATCCGCAGCGAAGAGTACCGCATGGGATATTCGGCAAATGTAATCCTTGTGAAACCTCTCTGCGTCATGTTTGCAAGTGGTTGCCTTATCGTCTCGACGTAGTGCTCTGACCGCCAGGGTGACATTTAGCAATCTGTCGAAGGTTACTTTAAAACATCTCCATTGCACTTGTCTCCCGATAGTTGACCATACATGCGAGAATGAACCATGAGTTCTGCTTGCCTGTATCACCGAGGCTAAATGAAATGGAAAGAATTGGAAGGGACATTCATGCGCCACACGCAACCACAAGCTCATTTCTCTCTTCGGTAGTGAACAAGCTCTTGTTAGTGTAGTCAGAAAGTGTATCATGGTTTGCAAAAGCAAAGTTTAGTGTAGTCAAATAGTTTTACTGTGACACACGTTTGTGAAAGTAAAGTTTGATCATCGAAGTTTTATTTGTGAGTGTAATCAGAAAGTGTATCATGGTTTGCAAAAGCAAAGTTTAGTGTAGTCAAATAGTTTTACTGTGACACACGTTTGTAAAAGGAAAGTTTGATCATCGAAGTTTTATTCGTGAGTGTAGTCAGAAAGTTTATCATGTTGTACAAAAGTTTTACTGCAACACAGGTTGATGAATAGCTAGAAAGTTTGATCATGACGTTTTATGAAACACAAATGTCATAAAATGCAAGCGTTAGTGTAGTCAAATAGTTTTTACCACAACACACGTTTGTGAAAGTCAAGTTTGATCATTGAAGTTTTATGACTGACCGAACTCACAACAGCATTAGAAAGTTTTTATCCTTAGTTGAGATCCGGACTGCAGTGTGCAAAATGTTTTATGTGACAGTCTTTTCACAAACGGTGAAGTGTAAATTCAGAGTGGATACAACTGTTAGGTATACATCAACTTTGGATGTGAAGTAAAGCGAATCTGTGTACAGAATGAATTGAATATTAGACAACGCATGCAAGTTTTTGATGACTTGAGTGGTTGAACGCAAGTCTAAGTTAAACATGTTGGATATAAAAAGTGAGATGGATAGGAATAAGTGTGGAATGTTTTATAAAACCAGGCAAAGTCTTGTCACAAACGTTGAGTGTGTGAGGGCTAGTTCCATGACATTTAATCGCGTGGGTCCTAAAGTCCATAATCCAAGGGTAGGGTCATCCACGGTTGGATTTAGGGATTTAGGGTTTTATATCACATGCGTTAACCGTTCGTGTAGAATACGTGAAGCACATGTTCGCTTGAAAGTCTAAACGCAAACGTTGAAATAAGTTTTGTAAGAAGTCAAAAACATGGACATGATGCTGTGAAACTTAGCGAACGTTGAAAAAAGTTTTATGAAATGTTTCTGGAGTCACACTCGTTAGCGTACCAGCTTTACTAAATATGTTGTTTGCCTTTATCAAATTGAATTCGTGTGTAGACTGTTTTGTAAATAAAGACAGATAGTGTTAAACGTTTTTGCAGTCTGCATCGACAGCATACAAGTATACACATAACAACATGTAACGCTTCTTAAAAGAGTCGAATGCATATGAGTTAGGAAACACTCAAAACATGTGTGAGATAAAAATCAACCTGCTAGATTAAGTGAGTACCTCACAAAAGTGTCACAACTATTTTACGGGTAACATGTAAAGGAGAACTGTTTATCGAGAACGTTTACACTCATCATAGACAGATGAACATGAATGATATATTCTAATTTCAACTTTCTGACGTTCAAATGAAATTCGTGAACATGAAGCTCTAGACTCCGTGGTGTAAAACTACATGACGAGTGACAACAACTTTATGTCGGTAAAACTTTCATAGGTTGATGACTACAGTCGTGTCTAAAGTTGATATAAAAACCTGTAGAAACGCATGTTTTAGATACAGTTCAACGTTGTGACTCGTACATTGAACTAACAAAATGAACAAGTCTGTGTAGAGGTACATAACACGCTCATCAGTAGGAAACAGCAAAGCATGTATGAAACAGTGAACATTACATTAGGACTGTCCATGAGTATTGTGAAGAAAGGTTAGAATTAAATGTGTCAGTTTGCTTTTCATGTGCATGACAAATTAAGAGAATCAACACGTGTCTCATTTCTAAACGAATCGTGCATTGCTTGTAAGTTGATAATAGAATCAACATTGAAACCTGCACCAAGTGATTTTCTGTGCGAATGCAAACGATGTGAAAATGACACACTGATTGACATTTAACAATGCTTGCAATATTCAACACGCTGCCATTCAAAAGCAGCTAAAACGTCTATCATAAAACCTATCAGTGAAATAGATGTCATAACTCTTCCAACCCTCATGTGCACACAAAGGTTCACGAGTAAAGACAGCGCACTCTGTCGCCTGTTTCTCACGCTGCCCCCTCAGCAGATAGAGTAGAACACAAAGATGAATGACAGCGCAGCCGGTTGGCGACCCTCTGTCGAATTAAATACATTGCCTCCTCAGCAGATAGAGTAGAACACAAAGATGAATGATAACGCTCTCTCTCTCTGGCACCCGTCTGTCGCATTGCCCCCTATACACATTGAATTTTCTATCGCATCTACCAAGGGATAAACAACTCATTGTTTGTGCAGATGTCACATTCTCGTGATTGAAAATATGACGCCACTGAGATAGCAAGTCACGGGATCATGGATGCTTTGCTAAGAAACATTAGTAACTTTCGACCGTCGTCTGACCTTATGTAATAGTGTCCTTTAACCATCAACAGATAATGAGAGCATAGGATAGGCGTATGAGATGATGATGAAAAAAAGCCAGCTGCGATCCTTCAATCAGGAAATTCAGCGATATTCTTTCCATGTTGGGAATAAGGGCGATTCACGCGATAAATGCATCTAAGTTTGATGTGTGGCTGAGGATGGCAGTCAATGAAAATATGTCTTCCCTTTTCTTCCTCCAACCGTAAGTTTAGAGCAATATGATCGCATGATCTGACTTTTAAAAGGCTGTGCATCCATTATTTCACAAATCATCATGTCTGGCAAGCCGAATGCACAAGTTACCCCATATAGAATTACTTATATGGGCGAAACTTTTCTCTCCGACGAGTGTAGAGATATGGTACTTCAGTTTATGAAATACTATTCCTTATTCGATGAACCCAACGTTATACCTCCACCCGAATCCCCGATGATGGATCCGGAGGAATCTCCGAGTGAAGAGGAACGTGACGAAGAAGGAATGAGTGTCAGTGAAGGGGAAGGAATGAGTGACAGTGAAGAGGAAGGAGAGACGTGGAGTGAAGACACGGTGGAAAGTGAGGAGTCGGCAGTGGAAGCGAGTGAAGATGTTATTGTGATATCAGATGATGAAGTAAGAGTTTTACGCATGCATACGAATGGCTGTCATCTCAACTCGTTCATGTTTTCTTTCAGTGACGGAGTGAGTGATGGACGTTCTTTAGTTTATTAAAATCATCATACAAACATACAGCACACTGTTTCACCACATTTCCTCGTGAATGCATCATGAGTTCTTATAAGAATTTCCTTCTAATGCAGCTAAAGCGGTCCCAAGCCCGCCACATATCTTCGGATATGGAATGCAGAGGGGAAGGCTAAATGATGAAATGGAATAAAGTGAAGCCAAACTTGCACCACATGCAGCCACAAATACATTTCTATCTTCATTAAGATGACATTCAATCACTTGAATTCTAATGTTACCATCACATCCTTTGATCTCAGTACAGTCAACTCTCTAACGTGCTTGTTAAACCTATTATCTCTAACTTCACAAACAGTGAAATGATTCTAAAATTACTTCAAACTTTACAAACATCAACTTTATTTCTAACTTTACAAACAGTGAAATGCTTGTGACTATATTTTATACTTTACCTATTTTACAAACACTGAAATGCTTGTCAGTTTATTTATACTTCACATATAAATTGCTAAAGTCCATAATCTATGGGGATAGGGTTAGCTACGGTTGGATTTAGGGATTTAGAGTTTTATATAACACAAGTGAATGTTAACCGCTAGTGTATAGTACATTTATTAACTTAACCATTTGTGAATGACATTATTCCTAACATTACAAACAACTACTTTATTTCTAACTTTACAAACAGTGAGATGATTCCAACTTTATTTCATTCTTCACCTATCTTACAAACATTGAAATGTCTATGACATTATTTCTAACTTTACAGTGACATGGTTATAACTTTATTCCTAACTTTACAAACAGCAAAATGGTTGTAACTTTATTACTAAGTCAATCCACTCTGTTTGAAGCCCAACTTTATGTAAAAAGAAAACGACACAGCATGTACATGATATGTTATTGAAACCCACACAGCTTTTTTGTTACACTAACAATTCATTTCATGTGTTCTATCCTATACACTCAAAACCTGCAACAACATTTATTCTATTACATCCATGAATATGACGTGATAAAATTCACATCATCTCAAAACCTTTTAACAGCGCTTGTCTTCAAACATATGCTGAATCCCACATAGCTTGTTTGTTACACTACCAATTCATTTCAATGTGAGCTAATCTTGCATCACTCATTTCATGAGACATAACTTTTCACTTTAATTATTCTTACAATGTTACTGCAATGGTCTCAGCACAATCCCTATCATGTATTCTAACACTCTAATTACTGTGCAATGACTGTTGTGAATTGCATCGCATTCATGTACATGACTCAGGCTTGTAAATTCCTGTTACTCAGGTGTGAGAAGGTTATGAGAACCTAAGATGCTTCAACGGTTCATTTCAATTTACACGAGTAACAATTGATGCTTTCATGTCTAGTAACATGTATGAGTTACTTCATAACTCTAGTTTAATGGAGACTTTGATTATTCATTCCTAGCTCGCTGAAGATGAGTGTTTTAAAATCATCACACTGTGAAGAGAGATTGCAAACTAATGAAGATAGAAATTTGATTTCTGTATACGTTTGGCGTGTGAGTGGCCATCCTTTCATCCCTTTCATCAATTTTCAACACATCCTCTGAGTTCAACGGGTTTGGAACCGTCAGAAAGTGAAAACACTTTCCGGCCTCATTATGGGTAGCCTCATAAAGGCTGTTTGGGACATTCACTAGCCTCATGAAGGCCGTTTGCGGCGTTCCCCGACTCCTCTCTACTTTTGCTCGAAGATCTCTGTAAGAAAGAAAAATGGTGTTAGAGTTGATTGAGAGGCTATGACGTTCGAGTAACTTACTAGGAATTTTCCTCTTCACTTTTCTCACTGAAAAATCACACAGTCGACCGTCTACCGCCATACTGATATGAATGCAGGTGACCCCACCTCCCTCGTAGCACTCCTGCGTGGTGTTTAAATCATCTGTAACAGTAGACACGTCACATACTTGGTTTCTGTAGATTGGCAGGTGTACCTCTACGTGTCTTCTCTTCATTTCCTTGTTGATGTCTTCAGCCTGACTAAGTCCCCTCTTCAGGTCATGATTTTCTTCTCGCATCCCTTGACAGTTCCCCTCTATCACACCAAGACTGTCAACCTCCTGCCTCTGGTGATTCAACTCGGATACTACCTCCTCATAAGCCATCTCCTTCTCCTTCCATTCCCGCCTCTCTTTCATTAACGTTTCCTCTCTCTTCTGCAGCTGTAATACTTCCTCCTGTAAGACTTTCACCGTTCCCACTTTAATTTCTAGTTTGGCTATGTCCTGCACCATCTCTTTATTTTGCCTATTCATGGCCTCATAGAGATCTTTGAGCAGCATGTAATGGGCTTGCTGTGATGCCTTCGCCTTCAACTCATCTCTATCTAGAGCTCTTGTTTGTTCGCGCATACCGCCTTTCCTTAGCGTAGAAGTGTTAAGTGGCTCCTCTACATGTTCAGATTCCTGTTTACCACTAATGAAAACGGCTCTCACCTCCTGTACTTCCCCTTCCTCCTCACTGCTGCTTGTATCGCTGAGGAAGAGATCGTTCCCATCATCATCCAAGTCGACAATGTGTCTTACAGCCGCCCTCTCCTCCTGCCTTCGTCTATACAAGTCATCAAACCACTTTTTGAACTGGCAGTTAGAAATAGACGCACTAGGACACTGGTCATGTCTTTTCCTAAATTCGACAAAGTCAGAGTCTGCTTCCACAAAATCATGGAAAATGTGCAAACATTCGATTTTAAACATGCCCTCATTCGGAAACGAAACCTTCCACACATCTGAAAAGATAGGATCCTAGAGAACAAAGTGCGGTCTTGCCCCTAAAAGAAACCCGGAGCTCTTCATTCATTTCCATTCCTGAGTGAGTCGTCATCAAAGTAGGCCACAATTGAACATATTCACGAAAAAATCCCGTGTGGAGACCCAGTGTGAAGAAAATTTTCGACTTTTTCTCTCCGATTTACTTGAAACACCTGAATAGAACATTCATTCACCGCTACTTGCGCTGAAGCCGCGATTTTTTGTTTACAACAACGGCCGCTAAAAATACTTGGGCAAGAAGTTGGAGTTAGCCAGCGGCAAAACATGAAAGATAATGTTTCATTTGAATTACATCATGCAATATCTTGTTAAATTGCTAAATTAACAAATGTGTGACACACCAGGCATATAGCAGGTTGAGAGGATGCTGATAACATCAAATTTTCACGCCCACATCTTGATTTTATCATTGAAGTAAATAAATATGTATAACTGATAATTAATTTATTCTAATAAATTCTCATAAAACTATGTCTAGCAAGCAGGGTTTTTGAGCGAGCGAGGGGAACTTTTTCAAGTCTTTGATGAGTGGATGAGCGAACGAAAACAATATTCCTTGAGCGAAAATTGAGCGAGAGAGCGTTGATTTTTTGTCATCAGCGAGCGGTTGAGCGAGCCATTTTTAGAAAAAACAAAAAAGATCAGATAATGAAAAAAGCGAAATATTTGAAGTCTTAAAAATGCTTTCTATGACATTTTCTATTGTCCACGCACTACATAGTTTCTTAACACACCTTGCGAATTTCGTCCGAGTATTGCGCCAAGAAATGTATATACTGATTCGTGTGATCATCATGCAAGATTAACTTCAGATTATTGCCCATTGCTATACATACAAAAATAATTCTGTGGTTATGTTCATCAAAATACATGTATATTGTTTCAACTAATTTTGTGCAATTGCTAATTTGGCATGATGATGGCCTACATTATTTCATGGTGTGTTTCAAATTTCAACTAAAATGAAATGATGAATTTCCCTTTAACCCCTAAAAGGTGTTTATTTAATCTTAAAGCATGGAATTATCTCTGAGCACAAAAATGTTTGTGGAATTAAGGAGGATATTATCGAGAAATGAGCGACGGAGTGGCATTTTTCGATAATTTTGAGCGGTGAGCGAGCGAAAGGGCGATTAAGAACAAATGAGCGAGCGAAAGCGATGTTTTGATCCGCTCAAAAACACTGCTAGCAAGTTAACGGCTGCGACCTCTGTGTTATGTTATATATGAACATGTTTGATCAGCAATTAATTGCTTTCAGGTGCAAATGAGCCGTATTGCGCAAGAATGAGAAATAGATGAGAAATCTATTGCATGACTATCAAATTCTTACTCACAATTATTCTGATGTGGCACTTAATGAAATTAATTGGATTTGCATTGAAAATGTTCATAAATTGCGAGCACATGATTAACTGATTCTATCAAATAAATTGGGAGTAAAACATATTCATTATATAAACGGGCAATCACGAAGGCGATCAGTGATCATATTTCTTTCATAAAAGAAACGGTCATCTATCTACAAAGCGACTACTTGTACTTTAATATATAAACTTAGAGAATGCTAAGAAAACTTAGAGATGCAATTTTATCAAGCTGTTATTGCGAAAAGACTAAATAAACACTTGTATCAGAGACCGTACGTACTGCGTACATATATAAATGGAAATGGTGTAAATGTTTGTCTATTATCATGTGAGCTTCTAATTATGATCGCTTTTATCAATGAATAATTACCGCGACTATAATAGTATCCTCCAACTTCTTGCCCAAGAATTTTCTGGCGAGAGGCACTGTTATGATTTGTTTACCGACTTCACGTGTTGATGAGAGCAGGCAGTCTTCCCTAATCCTAGGTCTGTGGTTGACGTACTGTCCTCTCACACATGAAGCGAAGCTCGGAACAATTGGGTTGCGCTTCCCTTACTATATTTAGGTACCACGCCTCGATCAAGAATTGTGTAGAATTTCATTGCAAAAATTGGAGAAGGCAAAGCATTATGTCTATCGAGAAAGCCAATATTGACGCGGGCGCGTGCGCTTACTGCCTCACATGCACACAACTCTCTTTCGCTGTCTGAACCACAGATCTAGAAAAAGTTTCAGATTTGTTTTCAGCAAAGCAGAGAGGAGGCCTATCCACTCCTAGTTTCGCTGTATACAGTATCGTAAAAATTGCTGAAGTAGCTTTCCGCTCTCTTTTTCCGGGTGTTCACGATGTGACCCTCCTCCCCACAGTATCGAACATTGATTTGAAAATTGAACATTTTGTCCTGCAGAAAGTTGATGTAAAAACTTTATTTCCTACCCTTCTTGCAGACCACTTTTATGAACATGACTTTCATCAAGACTCTGATCATCTAACAAAACTTATCAGGCTGATCACGTCGAATTATGTTAAAATTCGCCTCTTTCGGTACGGTAAGATATATTTTGAACGTAATATCTTTAATTCAAAAGTCCTATCACGTCAGCAGGCAATGAAGCTGATTCTCTTTAGAGGCAAATAAATTTTGATTTACCGAGTTTTCTTTTGAATAAAACGTTGCTTCGCATGCACCTAATTTTCTATTTAAGCTACATTTATGTAAGCAATCATGATGAGTGAGAAAGTATGACATTGCAGGTCATCAGGAATTGTCAACATTTCTATGATTCGTTATCAATTATTATCGTCGTTGAAAGTTAATGTGCTTATTATCATTACATTCTCACAGACACGTGCATGGCAACATTTGTTTCTTGCCTACATACCGGGATTGTGCGCGCGCGCGTGGCAGGGAAAGCAGGCTTCACGCAAATCGGGGAGTAGTCCATCTATCCCTTTCTGAACATCAATGTTCCGTCTGAACACATGACTAGCTTGTGTGTCTGATTGTTCGAAGAAAACAGCTGTGATTCGAGCACGTGTTGCAAAACTGTTCAATGAGGTTGAGCGTCTGATTTTGAGACGGAAAGCTGTGTACAGCTATCACGAGAAGCTATCGAATTTAAATGAATGATGACACTTTTCATTTTTATAATTGTTGGAAAATTATTTTTGAGTATGCGCCGAAGTCCTCGCAGGTACGGAGAAGACGCCACTGATATTATCGTATTAGGTAGGAATGCAGGATTACACAAAGAAAGGCCTACTGGTGTTGCAGACCTACTCACTTAAGTTTCTGAAACAATCGAGATGCAATTACATTACAGTTGCCATATAATCTGGAAGATGAAGGTGTAGGTCTGCCAACTGCTCTTCAATTTCAACAGGTCTATTTTATCTCTTACAAGTTTATTTACCGTTGCTGATTAAAAGTATGTGATATATTATTAATAGCATATAACATTTACATTGTTCTTGCTGAAATATTATTAATAGTACAAATATTCTTCTTGTTATAAAACAAGTAGCCTCGTACATTTCGAATTAAGCAATCGCCTAGGTGGTGTCTAAAAGCCAAATTACCTGATTCCTTTTGGAAAACCCGAATTTGATTTATTTCTTTAAGCTAGATACACTATTTATTTATTTAATTCGAATAATAAAATCATTCGATTAGTAGCCGCACCCTGAAATGCTGCCTTTCAATATTAGCCGTTACTATTAAAAGAAATACGATAATACGATTTCAACAGTTTACAGTAGGTTCACGCATGCCACTCGCCACACAAGTTCGCGCTCGCACGAGGCAAGTCTAAGGTGGATTTTGACATTTTACAATTGGAATGATGAAAGTGCCTCGCTTCCATAAAAATCAAGTACAGTTTATATACATTTATATAATTTTCCAATATTAACGCAAAATTCACGTACAGATACAATGGAAACCCTGATTTTATTATGCATTAAGATCAGTTGGAACTGCAACCAGAACTTGACTAAAATCAATCAACGTGGCAGTGCACTTTTTAAGAGTGAAACATGAGGATCTTTGAGGGAGGCTGTTAGGATTATTTTTCGAAAAACGCTTCAAAATAGGTAATTTTTTTTGATTGCACGACGTTTCTGAAGTCTTGGTCACGTACAAATGAACCAAATCAGGCTTTACAAACATCAAAGATAAAGATACACAATTTAAATGTAGGCCCTAACTAGTGCAAAATTTACAGATATCTATCACTACAGAAGGAGGAAATACCTTAAGAAATTTTATTTAGTTTAGCATCTAAAGACATTAAGAAAAGTAAATTATATGCAGTGCGCACGAATGGCTGCCGAATCCATTTTCATAAGGAAGGAGGCCAATTTAATGAATGGGTGTGAATACACTCTTAAGCAAAATTAATGTTACATGCGGTATTATCACTTGTGAAATTTAATATAATTTTCTTTTCCTGTCTTATACTGTAATATTATGTCTGTTCTTTGATACGCTGAAGTGTATATATGATATATGTACATGTACTATTTGAACATAAATATATGGAAATATGTTTTCATCCTTGTCTGCCCTTGGCTAGAGGGCAATAAGTCTGAGTATCACGTTCAATCGCCTTCCCACTGCTCCTTTCATCACTTAAAACACGCCGAAGGCGCTATTGCTTGACTATATTGACTGCATGGGAATCGGTAACAATATCTTCATAAATCAGCAAAAGCTCTTTTGATAAGAGTGATAAATGTTTCAATATTTTTTAGAGTCCTCTCTGTTGAATCTCAAAAAAAAAAACTATATATATAATTTTATTGATGATAAAAAAACAAATAAATTTTTTCATTTAAAATGCTATTTTTTTTTATATTCAAATTTTTTTTATGCGCGAAACCACACCACCACCATTCAAAGAACTTGAACATGTTGAGTCAATTTTTGCGATAATCTGATAATAAAATTTTCGCTAAAAACAAAAAAAAAATATTTTCTTTTAAAAAAAAAAAAAACATTTTTTTTTTTTGAAATGCTATTTATAATAGTAGAATTAAAAATTATTAAGTAATTGGCATGGGCACCACTGAATCATCATGTCCGTGTAATGTTAAAGCCAGCATTTCATAAAAATACGCAACACTGTTTTTAATCCTGGGGGGGGCAATATGCCCCCCCCCCCCCCCCACCGCCTGGCCTGACGGACCACCGCCTGGAGGGATATATGATATGCGATAGCTAATGTATATATTTTGAAAATGTTTTAAGTCAATAGGTAATCAGAATCGAGTGATACCTCCACGAGCTGCGATCACTGCTGAGATGCGATCATTCATGCTCTTTATCAATGAGTCAACAATAGATTGTGGCATCAATTGCTATGTTGCCAGGAGCCAATGTTTCATCTCTTTTATTGTTTTTATGGGAGTGGAACGACATTTGATTTTCCCACCGAGGAAATCCCACACATGCTCTATGGGATTCTAGTCAGGGCTGCCGGAAGGCCATGACAGTGATCGCATTGCACATTATTTCTTGAAGAATTTTGCTGCACTCGCTGTGTGAGCTGGTGCACTATCATCCTAAAAGATGAAATTACGCAAACGTCGATGTACAGTCCACATTGAAGCCTTTTGGCTCCACAGACACACAAGCTCTCTTGCAGACGATAATCTGCGAATTCCAGCCAGTCTGATTAGACGTCGGTTGCTTCGAGATGTCATGATTCTTTTCCGTCCTGATCGAATACCATTTTTAGATTTCTTAATACCAAATTCTCTTTGCCAACGCCAAAGAGTCTGTCTTGGCGCACACTTCTTCGGTTTTTAAGCTGTTTATCACTTCTAACCAACTGCACATCCCCTAAGAAAATCACTGTCTTTAGTCTGTCGTTTCACCATGACCATCAACTCTTATCATTTGATAAATGAACAAGCAATAATTAGCGATAACTATGGTACTGTATTTATACGCTATAGATGACTAGCTAAGTCTCACTATCTATGTACACAGCATATGCGTATGCATTAGATTGTTATGAGCTGAATTTGAATGAAAATCATGCCTATGTTACCAACATCTGAACAAATGAATGGGGCAATGTAACATTAGCAATGATTATGTATCCAATAACGCGCATAATTGTCCTGTGGATGAGTCCAAATACTTTTCTGAAAGTATTTTCTCTTGTCTATACACTGATCTGTGTTTCATTTTTCTAACCTATGATTTTGATATCAAAGCTTTCAATTAAAGAAAAGTAATTATGTTTGACAATCTTTTATGTGGTAGACAACCGTTCAAAGATGCAGCCAATAATCATAGTGAATCCCCAAGAGGAGATCAACACCTTTCAGATGATGTGTGATACTTTTGCAATCAAATAAACTGAGTGGCGGCAGACACTGATATATTTCAACAGTTGTAGTGATGTAACATTAATTTTGCTAAAGAGTGTATATTATGGCTTTGTGCTCTTCTTGAAATTCTATCACCAATTCGTACATAGACTTGCACTGCCATATAATTTACTTTTCGTAATGTGTTTTTAGATGCTAGGTTAAATAAGATTTCTTTAGGCATTTCCTCCTTCTGTAGTGATAGATATCTGTAAATCTTACACAAGTTAGGGCCTGCATTTAAATTTTGTGCATTATGATCTTTGATGAAGCCTCATTTGCTTCACTTGTACGCGACCCAGACTTCAGAAACGTCGTGCAATTAAAGAAATTACACCTTTTTGAGGCGTTTTCCGCAAAAAAAGAAAAAAATAGTTGAAGAAAAGGTATGACCAAGCTTCTAAAACAGAGACTGTTAGGATTTGAGTGGATGTCATTTTATAGAGCTATCAGGTTAATCCAGGTATGCATCAAACTACTGCACGAATATTAATGAAAAAGACATATAGTTCACTCGTAAGGATGGATCGAGTTCGTATCAAGTATTGACATTGTAATGGACAAAGGGTTTCAAAATAATTGGGAATGAAAGAGGAAATAACGAAATAATAGATGCATAACAGCATTCATGAACATTAATGATTTTGCAATAGAAGTTACTGCAAGTCCGACGCAAAAATGAAATGTTAGTAAACAATGGTTTTGTCACAACTATCAATGCCACACTTTTAATAATAATCCTACAGCACGCATATGTACACAGGACAGGTGGAACATTAAGCACATTCTTTGCTGTAAGCGAACTTACTACCGATGAGAGTAGAAGTCGGCGCTCCAGATCGGTCAAGTTTCCAGCGGCGGCTTCTTCCTTTTCAGTGGCTGCTTTAACGCGTCCAATTTCCAATTTACGGGCATGAAGGCGCTCATTGCCAGTCAGTGGACTGAATTCTTCCAAATCCACTCCAGGTGGAGGGTGGCAGTACAGAAGTCGACCCTGTCGATCAGAAATGCTAGTATTATCACGAAAAACCATTGGAAAGAATAATTATTAAAAACCAGACTTAATTTTCATCCATTTTCCAAACTTTTTACTCGTATATGCAAGTATTCACGACAGGGTTGAAACTGACACATAAAATCCTGAAAAATTTGCAGCTAGCAAGAATGTTGTAGATTTTTAATCCTATTATGACCAGGGTGCGCTTTGACCACTCTGACTTTTAGGGAATGCCCGATATCTCAGAAAGTATATTATAGTGAAGAGTCGAAATTTAGTGACTTTTAGTTTGAACAACACAGTATTTGGAGCCTGTTGTTGACTATCTAAGGTCTCCTACATGAAAAAATGTGAATGAAACATATATTAAATGTATGTTATGAATAATATATGTTTCATGTCCAGCGACAAAACACATGAAAATTCAATATTAATATCATATATTTACTATATATGAAAAATCAATATATGTTAATTCAAATTAAATTCATATATCAGACTTAAATCAAACATATAGGTTGAAACTCGATTTATCATAGATACATGTACATTATTTTTCCACAACTTATGTATCAAATATTCATGGAACACATTTATTAAAATCCAAGCATGTCATATACATTAAGTTTGTCAATTACAAATATAGTAAATAAGTTAAGCGTATGTGCGAAAATGCTATTTTACACATACACATTATCTACATATTGAAAATACATTAAGCAGGCTGCACCAATCACTAGGAGGGTCATTGCTCGATTAGCCAGTGAATCTGTGACTCGTGTGTCTTATGGAAAGTTTATCACAAATTGGTATTTGACCAAATTCTGTTCTTCCACCTCATCATTAATTGTGATTTCGACAAGTCTGTGATTCCATTGTAAGCTACCTGGCAATGAAGGAAGGAGGAGTGTCAGGAAACAAGCTTTATGGTTCGAAATGAATTAAGAGAGATGCATGATTAAATGAATTTTCAAAGAAAGCGTCGGCAGAGAAATTACTGAGGACACAAAGGAAAGTCAAGCTCAGTGCGTAACCAAGCCAAATTGGCGAAACATCGTACATAGAATATACTGCATCCGACAGAGATTTTCTTTCTCTTACTTTTTATAAGTTTATGCGGGATAGGAGGAGTCATTCACTTATTTATCTTTCTTGATCAAGTATGGCTCGCAATTTTGCTTTGTACTTGATAATTTTTCCCTTTTGCTTGATAAAATTTCTTCGAATCATATCTTTATTCCCAGTTTTCTTTAAAATATGGTGCATAGATTATGAAATAAGAATCTTAGAAATCTGTCTTTATTTATGCGATTATTTTTATCTGATAAAAATCCGTGTGGAGTGTGAAAAATCACTGGTAATATAATTTTCAATAATATGGTTAGCGTCATGCAGTGTGACTCTTCCGAGACAACATAATTCCCCAAAAATCTGTGAGCTACTTGAGAACCTGATTATTTGCAAATGTCCGATTAAGACAGAAGTGAAAGTCAAGCTTTTCATGGGAGATTTTAGAGAAATGTTTAATTTTTACTTTTCAATCTTCATATTTTAAAATTCGTTTTTATTACTGAAAAATCAATTATTACACAATAAATTGCATGATTTCTAATTCTGTGCCAACCAGAAATTCAACATATTAACAACCTTTACAGAATATGAGTGCATTTTCATACATATGTAGTCTTAATCGCAATATTCGTGTGAGAACGGTTTTCGATTGGTAAGCCTATTTATAACCCCATGATCAGTCAAGTTGAAGTGATTATGATTGATAAATGATAATATGCAAAGTAATTACGCTGCAATCAATTTAATTCCACTCGATTTCACTCGTGACCTCAAGATGTCCCGCCACACATGTCTGTTAGACAATGTACGCAAAATTTCCCCATAATTTGCTTGATCTTTTAGACTAGTGGATCAAAGCATGCTTTTTATTTTTAAAAATGAAGAAGTTCAGCAACAATTAAGACAAAGAGAATGAGGAGGAGGATTAGTGGATGACTGAATGACAGTTACAAACAAAAAATTAATAAATGGACGGAAGATATCCTATGGAATTTTGATTTAGTAATTGAATATGAAAAAGTGGAGAAGGCAGGATTGAAGACATAAGTAGTATATAAATGTAAACAGCGGCATCTCATACAAAACTCCAAAGAATCCACAACTTGTAATATATATATTAATAATATCTATCTATCTATCTATCTATCTATATATATATATATATATATATATATATATATGTATTATATATGTGTAATACAGAAACCCGCAACGCTTATATATATATATATATATATTAAAAGCTGGGATGAGAATGGTGCGGTGGTGGGGCCGGATATTCACATTTCAAGAGCCCCAAATACAAAAAAAGTAAAAAGTACATGACAACATCACGCTGACTTTTTGGGGGAATTCCCGCGGAATGCCGCGGAAAATTCTTATCCCTGCTCATCGGAACATCATAGGAATGTTGAGCTCACTAAAAATTTACCAATGTCTTATATGTGACAACTGTATTGAGCAAGTTGTGTTGTACAACTAAGTATAGGTTTTGTTTTAGATAAAAGAAATAGCCGAAATTATTGAATTTAGTCTCATTTTTTCATTGCACATTAAATCAAAATTTCTGATCTCACAGAAAAATAGTAAAATCGCGGTAATTCAAATCTCTTGGAAACCTTCTATCTGACTAACGCATTTACACACCATTTCCCCGTTAAGATGTGAATGGATGTGGTGAATATGCACTTAGAAAGGCAGTCATTTGTTGTGATTATTTTAGACAGGTAAGCAACTTTCTAAAAACCATTGAACATATTCAGTAGGAGTCTATGTGCAATCAACACGGTAAGAATTTGCTAAAAGTTTACATAAGATTGACTAGATGGGTCTGGGCAGAAATTGTGGACAAAGTGGATGATTATGATAACGAAAGATCTCTTATAACTGTTTAGAATGCCACAGCTTCATTCTTTTTATTCATTTTAATAAACCCATTTTCCCTGAGAAGGGGTAAGGGGAAATTTTCATACATAAAAATAGCACTATATTCATCATGAAAAACGCAGTCAGTAGTCACTTTACGTCTATTACATCACACTCTGTGAAGCGTCCTTAACAAGTTGCTGCTATTTTCGTATGTCCTTCGCCTGCTCCTTCCAAGTCCTCCAATCTTCTTCTGTGCTTTCCAGGTCTCTCTTGATACAGTCCTTCCTTGGCTCTTCCCTTCTTCTTGTCATTGTGTCATCCATCTCTTTCACTTGCTTAACTGCCCTTTCGTCCTCCATCCTTACCACATGCCCTCCACACCTCAGTCTCCTTTCCACCACTTTCTGTGTCACCGTTTTCTTCAATCCTGCTTTGTCCCTCACCTCCGCTGTTCTTCGTTGCTCTACCAACCTTACACCACAGATGCGCCTTATCCAGTTATTTCCACATGCTCGAAACATCTTTTGCTACTGCTCGGTTAGCGCCATCGTTTCTAATCCGTATGTCAATGCTGGCAAGACACATGTTTCCAAAATCTTTCTCCGTATCTTTTTTTCTGTCCAATTTCGTTTTCTCGTACCAATTTTTCTGTCCGCCAGCACCCGTGTCACTTTCCTGTATGCTCCAGCTCCGGCCTGTGTCCTTCTTCTGCATCGGCCGGACCATCTTCAGAGACCACTCCACCAAGGTTCACAAACTTATCTACCTGCTTCAGTTCCACTTCTATCACACCCACTGGCAAGTCCTTCCACTCCTTGCCTATCCACATCACTTGCGTCTTCACCAAGCTCCGTCTCAGACGCAAAATTTCTTTCCAAGTCTTTCAGCCTCTCTTCTAACTCAAATTCATCCTTCACCACTACCGCCAAGTCATCCACGGACAATAATTTCTTCATGGTTTCCTTTTCACTGCTTTTCTTGCTAACTACGTAGCTCCTCTACCATTATGAATAGAAATGGGCTCAAAGTACTACCCTGTCTTAGGCCCGTGTGCACTTCAAAATCATCACTGCGCTTCGCTCAGATCACTACCGCCGCTCTCGTATTCTTGTACATGTCTTCGATCAATGCCTAATCGAAGTTAAAGAAGTCATCAGCATAATTAAATGATAAAAAATAACACACTTGTAAAGAAGCAGTGAGTTATTCCGCTTAATAATAGCAAGCAAAACAAATGTGAAACTATAAGATAATGATTTTTGTTCAATTGTATCAGAGGTTTGCTGTCCATAAAATACATTAAAACCTGCTTCATGAAACATTTCTCGTTAGTTTCGTTTGTGACAAGTCGATGTTATTTTCATCGAAAATTCCGTTTGGACATCGATATGAGCCTATTTCAATATTTCCTGCGGGAATCATCCATCAATCAATCATCAATACGAAACGTCAGATAGTTGTAGTCGGAAGTCGCGTTGATTAGAATGCATTTTCAAGCAGTGCCAGACAAATTGAATTCCCTGAGAAAAGATATGAAATTAATTCAACATATATACGAGTAGAAATTGCATCAATAGCTGTATCAATGCGCATGAAACTGCAGCGCAACTGCTCGCCCATATCGTAGGGCGGACGTTGTTGATATGACCATACATTGATGGAGCGTTGTGTCGCTCTTATTCCAGAAGCTCTTTCTGACGACATGAGTTGCACGCTCGAGATTCGAACGCACGAACAAAATATCAGGAAGCAAATAAAAGGCTTTAAACACCATATAAAGAATATGAGATTTCGAATGTAAGCCAAAGCGTCTGTTGTACGGGAGGTGCATTGTAACGTTTAAATAAGAGACAGTTGCTCCCTTCGCTTAGACAAATTTGCTTTATTGTTTTAAGAACATATATGCACAGCCCGACGCGTTTCGTCCTCAACTCCTCAGACGTTATCAAGGCCACTATTGAATTTTGAATCAATGTAAGACAAACTGCTAGTATATGATGTTCTATTAAATGCACAAATTTTCGCTGTCAAACAGCCTTAGGCCTCAGCCACTCTGCGAGCTTTTCCAAGCGTTTCCGAGCAAAGCGTTTTTGCAGCAAATATAAAGTCATCATTTCCGCAGTTGTAGACTGCCACACTGCGAGCAAAGCAAACCAGAGCGATTGATAGCTCGAGGACATACGTTTGCTCGAGACGCTCGTGTTTGCTTTGCTTTCAGTGTAGCTGAGGCCTTATCAAATGCGGGCAATCATAGAAAAGGACTATGCCAACACAGATGTTTCAAGAATTTAAGATTTTACAGTCACAAAATATCATCAAAATATCCGTAATATAATACATACATGTATATACCACAGTTTTTCCGAACATCGTAATTAAAGGAAGTAGATGTTATAAAATGTTTATTCTGCTGGTTTCGGAGGAGCCTCTCTCATCCTTCAGCATAGTTAATCGATCCGTCATTCGCAGTTGTTTAACTAAAACTAATGACATAATGCATGATATTGAAAAGTTTTCTAAGTCCACATGTTTATAAGTTCCACAAAGCAGGTGCTGTAATTATTTTCCTGAATGGAAAATATTAACCAGGTGTAGACTTATATGAAAGAAAGTCATGCATTACAACAGATAATGCATGGATTTCCTTGGAAATTATTTGTCATAATAGCCTTAAACCCACAGTTCTCGGTCATTTTAGCAAATAACGACCTCAAATCTATGCGCTATCTATATTACGTGAATTCATTGCATTCATAAGAAATGACCCTAAGTGCTAGTTAGATTTATGTGGTCACTGTCTATGAATAATGTTGACATAGATATGATGGGCTTCGGGAAATCTTGGCAAATATTTAGATTTTTGTACAATATGAGTAAATGATAGAGACGAATGCAATAAATTTACATAACTGGCATTTTGATGATATTTTCAAGTCATCAAGTCATTGATGACTATTTTCATAACTAGTCAAGAGCTTGAACTGTGCCAATGAAACCACGAAATGATTGACTAATACACAGTTGCTCAGTAGGGATGCACTTTTGACTTAACCAACTCGTAATTTAGACCTATTACATTAGCATTGAGGGGTCTTTATATTGAAATTTCATGAGAGATGAAAATATTGTAACAATTGAATAGTTACCTATTAGAGATCATGTACTAATAATGTTGATAATTATCACATGCTGTTTGGTATCAAGATCACGTCAGATTATTGAAGAAGTCGGTCTTTTGACACACACATGTGATAAAAACTTAATATAAGATTCCAATAGAGATTCTATACCTAGACCGTGCAAGCAGCAAACCTAGGCAGCAATTACAGTGCACCATCTTGTGACGGCAGCTCATATTATAAAGATGAAGACCCGCTGTATCGAACAATCGAATCATTTGACGAACATGAGAGATTCAGTCATGAGACATCCACAGTTCACGCTAAATTTATCATTCCTGATACGCCAGTCTGCCTATATATGCGACGTGCACTTTTGTCATCTGATTGTTCAAAGGGACCTGTCCGAAATTAATGGCATTTGGCAGGACCCCTTGTCATAATTATTGTGCATCAGTTTGCGACGGCAGCTCATATCATGAAGATGAAGACCCGTTGTATCGAACTATCATTCATTTGACGAACATGAGAGACTCAGTCATGAGACATCCATCATTCCTGATACGCCAGTCTACCTATATATACGACGTGCACTTTTGTCATCTGATTGTTCAAGGGGACCTGTCAGAAATTAATGGCATTTGACAGGACCCCCTGTCACGAGATGAAGATAAGTTAGATCTGACATTTATCTCGCTTAGCCCTACGGTGTGCACTACATTGCTAGCAGTAATAAATAGGAAGATATTGCTATTAAACTGCAAATACATGTTGACTCGATGTTGCTTCTCATGACATTACTATGCTCAATAGAAGAGTAATAAACAATGGCATTACACAAAATACTTTCATTCTATGACTTTTCGTACACTAAAATCTGCCCGAATATAGAAAAACGCCGAAATCCGGTGCATCGCAAATTTTTACTTGATAGCTTGCAGCACAAAGTTGATGAAGAATTCAACAGCTTGAATTTCTCTCAACAAAATTACTTCACATACAAATTTTGACTTTTTCCACAAAATCGGTGGTCTGCCAGAAGCTTACATAGACCCAAGCATCCGATAATGACACACTGACTGCATCGACATCACCACGTTTTCGATTGCTTACTGTAGGTATGAGGCACTGTAGGTATTCTCTGTAGGTATTACTGTAGATATTCCAAAAAAACGATTCAGATGCAGAAGTAGATGTTAACCCGAGCACTCGCAATTCACATAAGTAGTTCATCTACACAACTGATGATCTTAACTTTTTAGATGTTTACTTTAGCTCTCATTTTAGGAATTCTAAACATTATCTAATGTGACCACTACAACCCACACTCTTATTTTCTCAATATATTATTTATAAAAAAGATATTATCAATTCTTGTCAATGTTGAAACTTGGTTTTCACTTTATTGACATAAAAAACCGCACATTAAGTCATTTCTACACATTTTCATTATCAATAAATACATTTATTAGGGTTAACTCACTGAAGCTCGAAATGATTTTGATTAACACTGTCAGAAATCGTTATTTTTAATTAAAAAATAAATTGCCATGTGCTGCACTGTCCACGGTTTACTTATATTATATGTATACTTTACTTTTATCATGAGATCAACTTTAAAAAACTAATCCTTGAGTGTCCGAAAGTTATATCTGCAGATATAATGATTTAGATTTCCAATATCCGAACTAAATGAGAAGCGAGGACTCACATTAATGTAATCCTTGATGATTAACCTCGCCGCTCGGTCACAGTTAGGAAGTCCCTGAGCGCTCATGTAGCCGTGCATATCTGTTGAGAGACAAACTCATAAGTTGGAAAGCATCATCTAAAAGATATCTACATACATGAGTAGGCCTCAAGAAGTTCCCTGGCTGTTGGATGTCGATCAGGATCTTCACCGGGCTTCGGAGCAGGAATAGTGATGCCGTAAATGCTCATCAACATCGATCGCGAGAACTGACTGCAGATCTAAAATGCGAAGTATTTTGTTGATACAAAAGAAAACAAATAAAACAGTAATGATTTCTCATTGACAAAATATTATGCAACCACATCTTGTTGAGATTTTGTTTTGCTTTAAGTCGCTCCTGAATGAAAAATCAGAGCTGAATTTTAAATTTCTGAATAAGAACTGCAAAATTCTTTATGGAATGACAGCAGTAGGATACAAAATGAAAACTGCTATCAGGAAATGAACAACAATTACGAGTAGAATATATCATACAACGCAAGAACATGTTCAACTAATTCTCCGAGCAACTGTGACTCTTAAAAGTTTTCAATAAATTACAATGTAGTCTCTGTAGAAACAGTGGTTGGCCTAGCGATCATTTGGTCTAGAAGTCGAGCCCTAGAAGTGTCATTGGAAGTCGGCAGGAAGGGCATCCGGTGTACAAGATCACAACGCTACAGATAAGGTCTGACTATAAGTATGTCAGCACTGCCAAAGCATTAAATAATAAAAATTAAATTAAATAAATTTTTAATAAAAATTAACAAAAATACAGAAATTAAGAATGCATGAGATCAAATCATCTATTTTCAAGGTATCACGACCAGCAAGAGTAAAGTAATTATGTGACATTTACATTGGCAAACTGATACTTGCGGACAGTTTGGCTTAAGGGCAATTAAACCAAATTGTTCGGAAATGCGATTTGGAGATCATAAAAGGCCACTTCTAAAATGTACATAAGTCACTGTTATTTAGGAATGCGAACGTCAGACGATGAGAAGCCAAACCCTTTGCCACATGCTTTTTGAAAAACCTTGTCTGTTATATTCAATGTAAAAATTTCTACGCGCACGTTGTAGATTTCTACACGCAGGTTTAGTGCACATATAGGGTCTTAGAAGACACCGATATTATCACTTAACACTGTTTGCTTGTTGTAGTACCTTCAAGTTAGATAATCTAAGTTCATGCACAGGTATGAGAATGCAAGAGGAAAAAACACACTAGCACTGGAGGGGTCCAAACGTCTGAAATGTAACGATTGTGATGGATAATGTTGATCTAAAAAAATCCAAGAGATTCTCATCCCCTTTATACATGTTCAATAACATCATTTTGTGGCGATCCTTATGAATTATAGTACCGCGTGATCGAGAACACTGCTGATTTAAATGGAACTGATAAAGCTTTGACAAGTAGATCTTAGATGCATAAATTTTGGGTTGGAGGTGCGGCACTTTTTTGTACAGATGTCATGCGCTTGTGACACATAAATCATACTAAAGAATTGTTTTGCAAGGATAAAGGATATATAATTTGATTTCGATTTAGCTGGAGTCTACGACAAAGAGCCATTTTCTAACGACGAAATACAGCACGACGAGCACAATGTGGTACATTGAAATGAGAGCAAGAAATGAAAGTGAATGATTGGCATGTGTTTTTTGCTAGCATTTTGAAACATGGTAAGATAACCAGATAGTCATTGCAATGTAATGACAAAACTCAAGAAACAACATGCTTTGAACTTAAACAATAGCTATGTATTTGAATATAGGCCTATCTGCGACCTAGCATCTGAATAAATGTTCTTATCCTTGCAAAAACAGCAGCTTTAAGGAAAAATGCCGCAGATAAATTATTTTGCACTGAGGTTGTAGTTGACGGATTGTGGCATTGAGATTGCTCTCCAAACTACAAACCACAAAAGAAACGCTTATTCTGAATATTTCATTCAGCGTTAACAAACAACCATTCTCTCGTTTACTTTCAATTAAGACATGCTTGTTTCTTCAAGGAGTTATGTGCAATATATTCAGCACTTCTGATAACATATCTTTAAAGTGGAGGGCCTAGTATATTGTTTACCCTAAAAATATGTGAAACAAAAGACACTATGAATTGTCATGTGACAACTGCTTCAGAATTGACAAGCCAAAACCCATGTCCACATTAATGGACAAATTCAAAGAAAAATCTCGTGTTTAACAGCATGAATCAACAATAAAATTTACTATGCATTTATTTTCTTTATTTGTGTTAATTTCATTGCATGCGAAGCTGCACATAGATGTTCAGAGCACTTGTTCCCTGATCGCAACACCTGTATAAAAGACTTTTTATTTTTACTATACTGTTAACTATGCTATTTAAGTGGAACATTAAAATAAACTTCTTAATGGATCATCTGCCCACAATTCCATCAATGCAGGGGTGGTATTCAATATGATCAGATTTTTCTTGAACATAGATGCACTCAGCTCGTAAATCCTCCCTGCCGATTACCGATAGAGTTCTTGGGGACTTGACCACACAATCCATAGATCGCAAGACACTGTGCTAAGAAAATCACACAGGTATATGAAGTCTAAATAAGAATTAAAAATATTTTCAGAAGAATCGCAGAATAGTCCTTTTTGCAGCTCGAAACATTCAACGAGGTCAGGCACTAACGATATTGGGGTTCCGGACATAAATCAATGAAATAATAGAGCCGTCCAGAATAAAGTCAATTCATGTCTCCTTAAGGAAAATACTTCTTGCAGCATTCTAAGTTTCAAAATTGCTATGATGGAAGTCTAAAATCTAGCAAACAACGCTGTAAGAAACCATACAAGCTAATGGAAGCAAACCTTGACTAACTGATTGAAACTAACTGACAGATTCGTTTTCTAAATTGTCTGAAACAGCACATGTCATTTTTTTCACATTTTTTTGTTTAGTGGAAGAAAATATTTAGTTCCAGAAACAGCATAATAGTGAACAATGAAATATGAGACTTTCTAAAACAATTGATCACGAGACAGATGAAAACCGTGACTGACATTAGCTGAAGTCTCGCCTATATGTCGACATGGGAGAGCAAAAACCAGATTGTCGTATGATTGAACAGAATGGCAAACTGCAAATCAACCACAGGAATGTCTCCCGCGGACTACAATACTGTTCAACAATCCAAAACTTAATAGGAATGCATGACGACACTCCAACAACTCCGCCAACAAGGCCAAATTTTCTCTTAACAGGAGTCATGTAGCATGTTTCTGTTTCGCTTTTGCTAGTCTAAAGTCTTACATTATGCAAGTTTCGTATGCGTTTGATTGATGATCATGTCATTCAGGATTCCGAAGATTGACTCAATTCTGTGGTGCAAATGATAAGATTGTTTAAGCGTGTCGATTAACGACAGAAAAGTCAGAAAACGAGGACAAATCGAGCTGAGTGTCTATTCTGTGGACTATTATCTCTCCAATTACCTCGAGTCTTTCTTCTATGGTTTTTTTAATAAAAAAATAACTAAACGTATTACTGATGAACCATTTGAAAGTAACATCAGCTAAATGGAGTATATAAATAAGGAGGCTACTAGAGCATTGCTACTGATGATGACACAGAATTAAATATTTTTTTTCTTCATCTGCCTTGTTTATCTAATTCTGAGGATGATGACATCGGAGATAAACTAGCTTATCTCAGTCAGTATTCATCGAACAACAGTTATAAATGTTAAACAATTTCAATATGGACTGAAATTTTCGATAATACTTCGTAATACTCAGCTAAAAGTTATTATGCGCCAAACTCACCACTGCGACCGGCGAGAAATAATCTCGCATGTTATCCACTGGAAGGATTCCCGAAACAGTTAGATGAGCTTTGGAGAAGGCAAACGACGGCATAACAAGACCAGGACAATCACAAAGCTGAATATTGGAGTCTCCAAAAGGAATGTTGAAAGTTTGAAAGTGCTTCGTTCGTCCAGGAGTTGCCGATACCGGTACACGTTTGGCACTGAGAATTGCATTCAGAGTGCTTGATTTACCAACGTTAGGATATCCGACCTGCAACAATTGTCACGTGTAAGACATATCCACAATCTTAGTTGAAAGGTCAGATGGAACGTAAGTGCGTAATATTAAAGAGCAGACAAACGAGAAATCTAATGAGTAATGACGCTTTGAGGCTGTTTAATAACGTTACGAAATAATTTGAATTCGATAGTTCACTTGCTTCAATGATGAAGCAGAATAAACTGCAATCACAGAAGTCCCACGTACTTGTAAGAATACTATACACGAACTGAAACTGCTGTACATTGAATTAATCATTTGTGCATGCATAGAATAGAAGAAAAAATTGAGCTGATGACAAATACGAGAAGAAGTGGAAGTTAGCGGTCTCAATAAAAACTATCCCTACCATCTGCAAACACAGATTCAAGAGTGAGAGTCGAATTATGACATTTCATGTGATAACATCTCCAAATATTTTCTTGCTTAAACACTGCCGATCGGTACTCAAAATTGCTCAAATGACAGGTGATGGCGGAAACGGGTGGTTCGTGGTTGGTTGGATCTCGATCTTGTCTTTCGCAGAGTCACTTGTGAAGATGTTCTGCTCTTCAGATCAAATTAAACTGCTCCGTTCTCCCACTATACACTCTGCACCAGGAGTTCCCAAAATGCGGACCAGGGCATCAATGTCACGGACCGCAATGATCTTGTGATGAACACGCTACACATGATTTCCTTGCAATATATTTCGTTATCAATCAGGCTTAATCTGACCTTTATGATGTGAGTCACCTCTCCCGGTAATTCCTAGAAAACAGCAATTCTCAGGTAGAAGGAATAGTACATCACCCAAATATTTTGAAATCAAGCGGATGTGCTGTGAGTCAATCAAAGCTCAGCAGTTGCACACAATCCTGAATAAAATTATGAGATTTGTGATTAAATATAACGATACTATGAGAACTTCAAATTACTGCGAGTAAATTGAACGATTTGTTGTAATATCTTTATTGTATTCCCTGTTACACAATTTTCTGCAATTCACATATTTAATAAACGCAAAATCAGACTGACCCCAGTGTTCATCGAACATTTTAATCCGGACATCTGCAAAAAATAGCTTTGGGAACCCCTGCCCTACACCACAAGGTTGTGGTAAGGACATGTGTCACTTTGAGTTGATGGGATTTCGAGGTACTGTCTTTCATGCTTGATAAAGTTTGGCATCTTGTACGGAATCCTGGAAATAGGGCTGACATAGTAGAACGCCTTGCCAATCTCCTTGCAGTCTTTGCGATCTGTTACCTCTTCCCAAAATTTATAAGGTGAACAAAAAAACTTGTCCACCGTTGGAACTTTGACATTTATTGACCGCACGAGCTGTTCTGTATAACACGCTAAATAGTCATCCTTTTAAAGACAGTGGAATAAAAATTTGAATTATGCTCCAACATGTTGATGAGAGCACATTCACCTGAACAAGATTTCCTTTGCACTTCTTCGGGCAGAAAGACTGGAGGTTATTATACAGTCCCATAAAGGTGGGGTTCCTGCAGATGAAGGTTGCGACCCACTGAGTCGATATGGAGAAAACGTCCAAAAAGTGGTCGCTGTCTTCTTCGTTAATTAGATGGGACTAGTGTTGGTTGGGAGTCGTCAGAAGATTGTTTCCTAAATCGTCTTTGAAAATCAGGAAGTCGTCTTCCACAAGACGACGCAGCATTCGGGAACTGCTTGTTTCGCGAATATGGATCTTTCCATAACACCGACAAAGAACCGCTTTATGGTGACCCCATTGCGGAGCCGAAATCAGAACGGAATAATGAAAGGAGAACACAAGCCAGCTAGTTCTGCGGCAATTGTCACGAAATTTAAATTAATTGTTTATAAGAAGAAAGAGCATTTTGAAACGGCACTCAAAAAAATTGTCTGCTCAGATGGGGACATTCATTTAGTTCAATCTTCTATGTTTTTCGTTTGTTCAAGATCGTAGTTTCCAGTTTGTATTGCACACAGTTCAATCACACATGATAATTTTCTGTCATTGATGAACATGTGCACATATCGACGCCAGAGTACATGCAGATTACAGATATGAATGCATCGAGATAAATCGATCCTTCAATATGTCTATTTTAGAGGTCTGAAGTAATCGAAAATTAACCCTCAACATGGCACGAAGCTTGTCAGCCGAAACACAAACAGGAAGCTCAAATCGTCTGCGTCTAACACGAAAGTAACACGACTGTCTTCATTAATATTCTTCCTAGTAATTCAAGCCACATGGATGAAAATTCAATACAAAACAAAAGTTCGATGGATGAGGCTGCGACAAAATATTTCTAGGAATCAGTCATTACTGTCGAAAGGCAGCAGAGTTGTGGTCGATCAAATAAAAACTGTTTATATTCAGGTGCTCATTGACTGAGTTTCCTGTTCATGATAAACTCCTCTGCTGAAGCGGAGGTGGCCGCGGGGTGGCAAGTAGGGCGCGCAATGCGCTGCTCAGATTCGTCTCAGGCAGCGGCTGATGCTCTTGGCTCGGTCATGCATTGTTTAAATATTTTTCATCTCCAGCCAATCCTACCTGCCAAGTGGAAGAGAATGTTGTTTATTCATCCTCAATCATCGAGTAATTAAATGGATTGAGCTACAACAAATTAAGTTATCAAATTAAATCAAACTGAAAACTTCAATGAATCATTGTCAACACTAACATAAAACACGACTCTAATTGCAAGAAACACGGCAGGAAAGACAATAATACTCAAAACAACACGAAACATGGTGGTGTTCGTATCACGAGCGCAACCCTCCTGTGAATGTACACGATAAGTCGCATATGTGGTGACACAGCAAATGAAATTGGCAAATAATAGCTGCGGAATAAAATATTGTCATATAACGATAGTCGTATAGAGAGTATTAGGTCGAATCTAGAAAAGTGCACAAATTAGCAGACAGAATCAAATTGCTTGAGAGGAGTTCTTACCAGACCGACAGTAAATCCTGAATCAGGAATGGAACCTCCTTGACTAATATGATGTTCATGAAGTTCTGACAGCAGTTCCTGGGCACTGACTAGACAGGGCGAATTTAGGGATGTCGACGCACCTTGAGAGGTTGATAAGTTGGCCAGTTCGCTGACAACTTCATCAACATCTCCACTTTCTGCTACCTCTCCTTCTTCATCCTCTTCTTCCTCCTTCTCCTCCTCATCATCATTTAAAGTTTCTTTGCTGTCCTCCGATGCATCATTTTCAATCTGAAGAGAAATAATTATTTAAAACCATCAATTTTACGAAAATTCGAAGGAGAAACACGAAATAGTGAGGAAATGCTTACCGTCTTAGCACCTTCCAACTTTGCCGACCAGAAGATAACACGCACACCAAGACGAGAAAAATAATCTGCCCAGAATTTCCTGAAATAAATGCTTTTAAAATGAACAAAAATTGGACGCCCTGAACATTCAAAATTGCCGCAATATTGAAATACCTAATTATGGAGGAGTTAGTAATCAGACTGACGTTATAGAAAATTGCAACAAAAATGAATTGTACATTAAATTATGATTATCATAGTCCTACATTTCATTTGAATTACTACATCTCTTCTCTAACAACCCGGGTTTCCTAAAGAACCTCTAGGTCTCTAATATAGTCGGGGTTGCCTTCTTTGCTACATCTCCCCAAATACCTCGGCCGACATGCATACTTGCCAACATTATATATATATTCTCCATGTACAATACAGAGTGCATAACAAGTTGAAATTAAATATCTCAATGAATAATTTCATGGAAAAGTACCGCTGTGAAAATTGAATATTTCATAAGACAGGATAACAAATAATAACATGCAATTCCAGATTATACATTTGAGCAATACATTCTCGGATTTCCACTATCGACATCGAACAAAATTTATGTGTTGATAATTCAGCATGCTTGGAAGCAGTGCAGTCACAAAGTCTTTTGAAGTATTCAAGTTACGTTGGATACATTGTTTCAAATTCCTCAAATTTACAGTCCAGATCATGACACAGATCTTAGACATAGACATAGATCATGACATAGATCTTTATAGCTTATGGAGTTCAAGACATCGCAAAATGCTTTGACATGTTTTGTGTGTAATATAACGCAACAAAAATGGTAAATGCTGACGACATGAAACATGCCAAGACCTTGGCCTGTTAAGTCCCGGCTTTGTATTTGCAACACTACTGTAACTGACAATAGTGTTCGTCATTCGCTTCATTATCCGATCTGCCCACATCTACACAATGACTATAATTCGTCATTGCTAGACCGAGATTCCGATCCAACTAGACGGCATTCATACAACCAATTCCTCAAGACGGCAAAGGTAACTGAAGAATAGCGAGGCCTGAGAAGCGAGCATCAGTGTAGGTGCCGCTTTATAATGATTATATTAACTTTCATTTGTTACCAGTCAAAGCAGATGCCAGTAAGTTATAATTAGTTGAAAGGGGTAATCGAAATTGATGCTTCTGTCATATGAATTTGAAGAAGCCTATTTATCTTTTGCAATCAGCTTTTGTTGTTCACTGTGTCAAGAAAAGGAAAGTGCAAAAGTTATCCACGTCAGATACTCCTCAAAAGTTGAACATTAGTAAGGTCACATGAGGTCATTACTATTTCTCGCAATTTATTTTTTGCGCAAAATCTAAAAATTATTATCATATAAATTGTTGTATTAAAAGAAACACGATAATTTTGAAAAATGGCAGCACCATTGGTCAGATTACACAGCAGAAAATCGTCAGGAACCATTTAACACCAAGTAAAAAAAGCGGTCGGATCCAATTAAAATATTATACTATATACTAAATACAAATAATGACATAAAACCGTGATAGACATGATATGTACTTTATAACATAGCTTCAGCTGAAAATTCTGCTGACCCTGATCGGACACAAATTAGGTGCAGCCTTAGACTCTAGGTCAAAAAACTTTTTCGAATCTCAGATCAGACAGGCATCTGTAAGATGCACCTGTTGACGAACAATAGCATTTCTTTACGTCGTAGTTGCTGACAGTTCGATAAGAGGATCGACAAGATTTTTACAACTCAATCAATGATGACAGAGGACAGTCGAGGACCGACATGAAATGATCTGCTATGAAGCAACAAACTTCCAATCACTAATTACTTCAATTAATTAGATAGACTACACTGTTTCCTAAGCCTGATGTCTTGACTAGCCAAGTAAATAAATTTAGTAATCAATCAATTATGACCTCACGATTAAATTTCTTGAGAATAAGCAAAGATAAAAGAACTTTTCGAGTTGTGCAGCGATTTAGGAAAAGGACTGCCGTTAACTTGAAGAAGTTGAGTTTTTCAAATTTCTTATTGAGTAATGCAATTATTTGCAATGGTGGAAGCACGCTCAGTCAAGGATATTTTCTTAAACCTTTGAACCTTAACCTCCAATTGATTTAGATAAGATAGGATTGTTGGATTTTATCTAATCTCATAATTATTATCTAACGTGTTTTATTCAGTAATGATTTCTGTGTCTTTCGTTACGAATTGCAATAAAATAACAAAAAATATCATCAAAAATTTTTGATACAATCAAAACCTAAATCATACCATCTATAAATCTATACAATTTCACAGCATTCTGACGGCATCCATGTCTTATGGGTGCATATTTGCATGTAAATTTCCTTGTCCAGGATCTGTCATGTAATGATTTCATGGGTAAATATCATTTCCATGTTGAAAATATACATGCAGATCACAAGGATCTCATCAAAATTTTGAAATATCTTCTTAAATTTCCATACTAATTGCTACAGAAAGATTCTCGACAAAGTTGTCAGCAACATCGATGTAAATACGTGTACATAGAATAAGCAGATGTCTAGTAACATCCTACGTTGAAAATGGGATCAGATATGAATAGACACCATTTTTCATCCAATATCAAGAATCATCAGTAAGTCAAGTTCACATCTCTCAACAGCAACACAGATCCTGTTTTAAATGTACAACATCTCCGGAGAAATCGATTTGAATGTTATGACAAAAATTTTGGCTAAAATCAGCGACTACCTCTCTCTTATAATGCAGTCGAATGCTAATTTGGATAATTACTTAATTCGTTCACTAACCTTTGTCTTTCATTCAGTAGATCTGATTTATTAGCGAGGAGACACGTTGTTTTACCAGGACTAAGCTCGCGAACATACGCATCTAAATCTTCACATCTGAAAAGCAACGGATTTCGAGAGTCTAATATTTGGACAACGCAGTCAGCTCGCTCAGTAACACGCCACAGTTGACGCCAAAACTCGAGATTCTTCTCAAAAGGAGTCAATACCACACCATCCTCTTTTTCCAATCTGAAATAAGATAATTGATTATGAAAACATTAAAAAATTGATAAAGATTGAAACATACTCTGCTAGGCGTCGTCTCCATTCCAGAAAATCCGTTTCTTCACGAGCTAATAATTCTGTTTTGGTTGTGGTCTCATCCCAAGGAGGTCTGAAAAGATTAAACTAGTTGTCAAAACAAAGACATCAAACAAGCTTTGTATGTATGAATTAAGTAAATGTGCGTAAATGTGTAAATGAAAAAGATGCATTTGCATGCATTCATTTCGAAACCAAGAATCAGATTTTTACTGATAGACAAGCTAAGATTCAATAATGTGCACGATCATATATTTTCGTAAGTTGTGTACACGGAAGACTTGTCTACTTGAACGCAAGACATTCTTATTCTACGAGAATGAGAGCTCAGCATCCACTGTAGTTAGTGGAGCACATTTGTAGATGCATGCTGCAGTATTGGAGCAACACAGAGTGCCCAAGAACATGTTAGTGTAGAACATTTTGGATCAGGAATAATCATGAATGGTAGTAGACGCAGAAGACCATTGTAGCGGTCACGTATTTGACTAACTTTTCGTTGTCGTCCTGCGCTATCTATTTGGGGCAGACTTTGTATCATTTGACGGAGTACTAAGGTTGAGAAGTCCATGAGTTTGAATGACTCCAATGATATTCAAGTAATTTGCTGTGGAAGTCAATTTATGCCTCAAATCTGTGCTACAGAAATCTCTCTGAATAGTAGCCATTGAAGGTAAACGGCTCAATCGACTCGCTTCATCGGCTTGTTCATCATTGTCCTCTCACACAAGTTTGGATCTTCCTTATCGATCGTGTGCTCGTAAATGTTGAAAGGATAACTTTGTCTCTCTCCATCTCAAACGGAACCGATGAATTATAGATACTCAGATATAATATATGTACTTATAAGCATCTATTCAAGAAATATTCATTAATGCATTTATCCGGACCTTGTTGATAACACCTGTTTGATGAACAAACTATATTCACCAACTCTTTCCATCAAATCAATTTGAGTGAAAGGAAGATTCTTCTAGTGTCTAGCTAGGGCAACGTGCGGCCCGCGAATCCTCTTGATGCAGCCCGCGACACCTTTTCAAAAATAATGTCACGTGTGATCCGTGCAGCACTTTTTTTGCAAAATTGACAAGCGCAACCTTTGTTCGGGGTTAAATACTCGAGCAAACAAACAAAAATTTTCAGTCGCATGAAGCCATCTATAAGTAAAGTAAAATAAGAGCTCAACTCGCAGACTATGACCTTCAAAACGTCCTCTTTGGAGACTCCTCTTCAATCAAGCCTGACTCGTTGACTTGCCATCTGACGCAATGAATTTCCAACCTCGAAATAGGTTAACCGATATAATGACCAATGACTGTTTGTCTTCATGATGTTTCAATTATCGAACGGTCCGTGCATATGTACTTTGTTCTTTGTAAAGTCTTTTGGATTGTTGTTATCCTGAATTGATCGTGTTTTGGTCATGCTTTTATTACCTTCGTTGATGCTTCTGCAGTTATCTCTTACAAAATTTTGCTTGTTATCTGCTTCTTGTAATTTCAATGTAGTGCTTACATATCTTCATTAGTCATGTTTTAGTTCCTTGGATAATTTTTGTCGGATTTATTACTTTTCCGGTGCATTTTGTGCAATGCTGCTTCGTAGATCACATATCTATTGAGCATAATCTATGTGTATAACAGGACATAGAAGGCATAAAAGGTATGACATACTTTAGTACCAAAGTTAGCCTGCAGCCATCTTTTATGATTTCTCCACTAACAGAATTTCAAACAAGACTTTCACTTTATTTCTATTGGAATTCAATCACATGCAATGAATTATGACATGCATGTTGTGTTTCGAGAAGTGTCTATAAAAGTAACAATTGAGACTCCTTTTCGCAGTGATTAACTGCTTAAGGAGCTACGGTCGGTGAGGAGGCTTAACCTGATTCAGCGGCCCGAAGGTTGGTTTAGGTTGCCCCTGAGATAGGCCAATCAAAAGTTTTCGACGCCTGAAGTCATAAACGTAACACTCAATGTAACTAAGTCATAAACAGATACTTACAAATGTGGGTTAAAACAAAGTCATAAACAAGCGTCTGCATCATTGCTCCCCTTCAGTTAGTAGCAATCTTTGAGAGCAACTATGCTTTGTTGTTAATATACAATCTGTAATGTAATCTTCTTCATTGATCTACTTTCGGGAGCAGTACTTGTTCAACAATAGACTCATTTACCTTCTTTGCAATAACGCGCAAAGATCTTCACAAAACTTTTACAACGCTGCGCTTAATAATATTTTAACTCTATTTTTGATTAAGTGTAATTGCAGTTACAGACATAAAAAATTGCGAGGAAACCTTAACAGATTATCAACTCGTAAAACATTAAGATAACTGAGAGATAAATCACACTTATCAGCACATCAGAATTATCAACATAACTGAGAGAAAGTTATATTAAAACTTAATAGACTTGATAAAAATGCCACTTCAATTTTCTTTCTATGGAGGCAGTATACTCTAGCTTCAATGAGTAGGCAGCTGTGCATGCTACAAACATTCAAGAAATTCCAGTAACTAGGAAGAGACTACATGAATGTATTGATCATAAGTATTTCCATTGTTGTAATTAAGACTTATGATGCTGCTAGTAGATGTTTGTCATCATGCGAAGTCACCACCCAAGGAAACATTTCATACTTATTGTGCGTTATTCCTACTTGATTTTTAAGAGTCTGAACTTCCCTTTATTCATTGTATGCGCAAGACAAAACTGCATGGGTACTGTGCGTTTCTATCATAAGTCTCTATTCGTTGTCAATGTCAATATACTACCGGCGTGTGCTGACACACGCTGTGTGGGTAAATGAAACATCACAAAATCATTAAAATAATACATCTCAATTATCAATAGCATAAAATAACGTGAAAGAATGATTCTGCTATCGACGAAGATTTTATAAGATGATGAAAGCTATCATACTGAATCACATGCTCTAACTACAGTAGCTTACACATAAAAGCCGTCTGCATGGGTAAGCTGATGTTGGTAAGAGAAGATCTGAGATTCACTTTGTTTTTTTAGTATTGCTTCCAGTTTTGCCTCCACAAGAAATCTTACATTAGAATTCTTGAGTGCACTTTTCTTATAACATGGAGTGTTGATCTGTTTTCTCCAGGACATGGATGCCACTCTGCACATCTCGAATAATCAACTAAGCCATACGATTGCACTTAATAAATTCCTCTCTTTTCGGTTCACTTGCTTCTTATACTGCTCTTGATGTTTGTTTGTGTACAATTTCCTAATCATTAAAAATTAGTTCAGATTAGATCAAGATTTCTTGAAAATAGGGATCTTGAATCTTGAAATTATGTAATTTTTTCTTAATTTTTGAAGCTTCATGATATCAGATTTCATTCATTCTCCACTTTCAAAACTTTCAAAACTCCATCTTGCTCATAACATGTAGCCAATTATAAAATCACCTGTCTTCATGATTACTTTCATAGTTTCCACCCACGGTCGTGCTCTTCTATTCATGTTCCCAGTGATTCTCATTTCTCGCGAGCCGCTGGTCAGATTGTCGGCGTCTTATTTCTAGATGCCCAAGTAGTCTCAGTCAATGTCCCCTCAGGTGTTGCTCAAAGTCATTGATACCCTTCATGTGTTCTTCAAAGCCTCCGTTGCTTCATATCGAAACGATCTCCCACACACTATTTGGATTAATCTCTCCGCCGCCTGCATCCGCCCTTTATCTACCTTCTTTTGCCCAGCATTCAGTTTCGAAGCAACACGCCTAACGCATGATTTATACAGAAATCTCTTTTCAGTTTCAAGGATTACTTCCTTTCGTAAAGCATTCTTGACAATTAGAATTTTTCTAACCCTCTCGAATCCTGTCTGCTGTTCATCATCTCAACATTTTTACACAATTATCAGAATTCTTTATCAAATTTCATCTTGTATCTCCTATCATCATAAATAATGTTCAACCCATCCATCCTCAGCAATACAAATTAATTCATAAAAAACAGATCATCCTTAAATATGAACTGAAATGCAAACTACTGCAACTCATTGAATACTGCACAAATTACTATTAAAATTTGGAGAATAAATTTGCTTTATTCTTTTAACATATTTAGTTTTAGATAACAAATGCTTCCCGTTTTCATCATGTGGATCATATGATACCGATGAACTTTCAATTTATTTATTTACAATGCATTCAATATATTTCCAAATGAAGTAAAATGATGTCATGCCCGGCTTGCTCTCCTGACCTAAATCCCAAGGAAAATGCATGGAGTATCTTGAAACGTAATGTTTGTCGCTCATTGCAACCCACTGATGGTACGCTGCAGATTATCAAAAGACACTGGAGAGCAATTGACAAGCAAGTCACAGACAATTTGGTAGAATAAATCCAGAGTCGAGTCGGAGATGTCAATCATTCATGGTCTCCACCGCAGGATCAGAAAATATTAGATTAAGGACTAGGTTACTATTTCATTTTGCTAATTAAAATTTTTTCATCAACAAATTTCATTATAATTGCACTGAAAATTGCAGTGAGTTATTTAATATGGAGATACTAGGCATATTCACTATCACATGCTCAAACACAGCTTTTCACTGATACTGTCGTCCTACTCAAACTTAAAAAACAATAATTTAAAACAAATAGGAAGGTATTCAATTTTCATGAAACGCACTGCTTGTAAAACTCATAGAGAAGTAAATTGCACAATATAGCGGAATACATACTCAAAAATCAATTTAACAAGAATTATCTGGACATGGTGATAGCGTTATAGATATATTTATAGGTAAACAAAGATTAAAAAACATATAATTCATCTCTACATGGTCCAACTGTCTACCGACTCTTAAGTAATTGGTTTCAAGTTTGTTTGTATCAAGGAACAAATTAAGAACTCTTCAGATCAAACAAAAATAACGTGTTAATTTACTGCTTTTTGAATTGCCACATCATTGAATTTAACGTTTCTATGAATATTCGGACACTTTCTGGAATTGCGAAAGCATCATTACCGAGAAATAGTAAGTAACTAAATTAATCTTAATCAGAGGCACTAACTATTCGCAGTAAATAAACAAATTTCCTCAGCATATCGGGATAATCACTGATTCTCAGAGAAATTCCGAGCAGTTCTCCATCATGCGCTGTCTATTACTATTTTCGATCTTATAAAGTGTCAAATGTCCCGAAAATACTACTGTAAAAACTACTGCTAGAAAATGGGATATGAAAAATACTTGTTAAAATTTGTAGTCAAATTAATTTTTGAAATCAAAGAATTTCAGCGCATGCCTGCTGTTCATAAAGGCCCTAATTCACAAGATTGTCGTACTGCTGAATATACCGCATTTCTTCAAATAACAGCAGCACCTCTTCTTAAAGTTTATAAAAATATCCGCCCTAAAATGGTAGCCGCGGCTACTTTACTTCGAAGCTATGAATCTTGGCATCTAAGTATGCACATATTACAATCAATCTAACATCAAGACTGTATTTAGTAAAATGCTACACATCGTTGACGCTGCTGTATGGAAGCGAAACTTGGATGTTGAATTTTGTCATGAAATAAAGGTTCACGCTAAAGAAATTTGGTTGCTGCGCGGGGCATGAAAATTTCGTAGGCACATCGACGCAGCAACTCGGATGTTGATATGGCCATACGTCAGCCAACATGATAAAGAATATCAGAAGAGGACAATTTCGGTTTCTGGGCCACGACATGCGAAAGAGTGAGTTGGAGAAGCTGTTGATTGGCCATATGGATAATCGAGGGCCGACGGGCGAGAAGGCGACAACGGGAACCTTCATCTCGACCTCGGCGAAGCAAGGTGTCTCGGCAGTTAAACTTCTTCGAACAGATCGACACAACACCCGACGTTCAGGAGGAGCAAGGGAGCTTGGATGGATGGATGGACTGATGGAGACACTTCTTCTTTGAGTATTCCATCATGCTGTCACACAACAAACTCAAACACATATTGTACGCATGCGATTCCTACTACGGCAGCCACCTTGCATTGGATTTCGCGTCACCGATTAAACGATTTCCAATAATAACCGAAACCGTAACGGATGCAGTCATGCCGCCCTTGTTCTTTTATCATAAATTTTATCCGGTAACTTGACTTAAAAATGAAAAGGTAAGTAGTAATTTACACTATGGAAGTCCAAATTTCACGAGCGTCAATATTAATCGTCAATCTCAATGGGTCGCTATCAGAACTCCTTTTCACGCACCGCTTTTTTATAATAAGGTACGACTCCATGGTTTTGTAGGCATATTCAAATTTGCTAATAAAATTACATTAATGAGTTTGCAATAGCATAAACATTGCATTATCAATGTCATCATATCCAAGATACCGCATGCAAATATTAAAAAGTTGCAAAACTTGCGACTTTTATGAAAATTGCCATGGGTCCGATATGGGACGTTGAAATAGCAGTCGCAGCCAAGAATGGCAGTTTTCAATAGTAATCGCGGTTACAATTGAATTCCAAAACACACGGCATCGGTACTATCCATTTTTCTACAATCCGTAACTAGTTACCGAAAATATTGCGTATTATCTCGCCAATCACTTTGAAATTCGGAACGTAAAAATGAATCAATGTCGAATTAACTATAAAAAAGTAATTTATAGCTGTAGTTGTCGTTTCACATGCCATTATATGAGAAGAAGGAAACGAACCACAATGTCCGAATCCCCCGACATGACTTTACCTTCTTGGAATACGCAGCAATGATCGCTTATCCCTATGGATTTGCTCCAAATGACGCTTCTGGGCTATAGAGAGCACCCCACTCGAGCCCTCACCAACTTCTACGATTTGAGGAAGATTCCGCTCTGTGATAATAGAACAAATTGGTAAAAATGAGAAAATGAGTCTGAAAGTGATCAAGTGCTTACGAGCTGTGTAATCTGCATTTGCTAACTGTGCAAGAGAAAAGAATTCTGTGACAGAACTTTCCTCTGTCACTGAAGATAGTTGAGGTTGCGGTGTTGATTGCAGCTCAGCAGGATGCTTCTGTAAAATCAAATCTTTACATCAGTTGCTGTGAACGGAGATTTCAACAAACTTAACACATTCAATTAGATAAAAAGATGGTTTAAAAATTAAATTATAGCGCATGCACAATCACTACAATTTTACCATGTATGCAATTATGGCTCCTCTTCTTGCTCTTTGGGTTGATGGAAAAACAATCCCAAATATATCGTCGGCTTGCAACCTATTTCCATTCCAAATCTTAGAAGAATCCTCTTGGTCCTCTCCGATAAAACAAGGAACATAAGGAATGCTGCTCACTGATCGCGACGCAGTACCGTCGTTTGCTTGGGAATGAATCAGAGCTCCACTAAACGTAACCGCTCTCAAATCCTCTGACGAAAAGACATTACTCCGCAAATCACCACGTGCCCTCTCGACTTCCTCACTGAAGCGCTCCTGGGCAATTCCATGAATAACACACGGACGCTTTGACACAAAGTCGTCATTTCTCAACATGAAGAAGTGCGACGATTTCCATGAAAATTGCACCATACCATGCCTGATAAGTCTCAAATATTAATCACTTTTCAAAAATTTGAGACTAATCTGGCATGGTATGGTGCAATTTTCATGGAAATCGTCGCACTTCATGTTGAGAAATGACGACTTTATGTCAAAGCGTCCGTGCGTTATTTATGGAATTGCCCTCCTACGAGCGCACTCCATATGCTCTCTTGGTTAGGGACGTCGCCATGCCTTTGAAGACACTGAGGGTGGCACGAAAGTCGGTTCAGATATCGGCCTGAATGAGTAGGCTTCCTGTAGACATCAAACACGAGGCCACTGCTGCTCTTCTCCATTGGACATCAAGGAAGGGAAGACGGCCATCTTTCTAAAGCTCCAATTCAAACCGGATACAGATAGCTGCGCATTGTGTTCAGATGATCCAGAAACACTGGTACGTGTGCCTCCTCACCTTCAAAGTGCACAAAAATGTCATCCACTATCTTAGACAGACTTGCGGGACCGGTATATCATTTGATGTCGTAAGTCTCAACGCCATGTCCTCGACGAAAAGCATACAAATGTTTGCTAGCACGGCGGTGAAGCGGCTTCCCATCGATGCACCATCCATTTTTTAGTCGCCTGAAGATGGCCAGCGTAGCTGGTCGCAAGTCTACCAAGTCTGCTTCCCTACCCAAAAAATCATACAGTAAAACAGTGGTAACAGAACAATTAGCAAAATTTGAGCGACAAAAATTTGCACCGTGCGTACATGCGTAGTTTTCTGTTGTTACAGTAAGGTGATATTTTCCGTGCATCATGAAAGGATGAAAGAATAATCTTTGGTAACATTAAGCAGCTTGCCTGCGTGCGGAGAAAAAGCGTTCCACTTATGCCTGCTTAGTCGGCAAAGCGTTGACTACTTGAATGAACTACCTGAGAATGTCGAGAGAATGTGCTCGATTAAACTTCAGCTCCTGATGAGCCGTATCAATACTGACTACTTCATCTTATTGGTATAATTACCGATCCCCAGTTCTGATGGCGAAATGTCACCCACCACTCGACACATTATGCGCATACATAATAAATATTTTAAATATCTTCAGAAAAAATTATTTATCTTCAACCATAACATGCAGCAAAAATTCTAATAAACTGTTACCTGCCACTTTCACTCTTTCAAATCTTTTGATCTTCTACATCTACACGTTATTCTACAAATATAAAATTTCTGTCTGTTGACTGTTCTCCCTTTTGAGTCTCCATTTGCAGATTTGATTGCACCTTCTGCATTTCTGATCTTTTGAATCGTCAAGTTGGCATCAGAAATCGATTCTTCAGCGACTGCGAAGTCGTTCATCTTTAACAAAATCTACATCTTTTTTTCACGGTGCCACGTTTTCTCAACTGTGTCACTCTCACCGAGCTTCTTCCTGTTTCCTTTTATTTTTGAAACTGCCGTCGAGCTTGAGGTCAGCCTGATATTTCTGATTGCTGTGACCAGCTGAAGCTACTGGGGGTTTAGTGATAGGGATTTTCAGACAAACTTTGCATTTATTATCTCATTCATTGATAATGAATCGCAGATCGTCCTGTTTGTCACACACACAAAGCCGAGTCGCCAAGAATATTTTATGACGTTTCATAATGGCCAAGGATAATTGCGAAATACATTTCAACTTACTATGTACGTGACACTGTTCTGTATTACTCACTTGGCATTTCATCCCGACTTTCAAGTAGCATGGGAACTTTTATTGTATTCGACTGCTGTCCCATAAAATTCCACGAGCTCTTTACTAAAGGACCTCCTTATTCAGGAATCCGGTTCTCGATAGGATATCATCCCATTTACCATTCGATCTCCACAATATTTTTTCAATAATTTTTCATCTCGCGATTCGCATTTAGCCTGCTTTCGGACAAGCAGGAATACATGCATCACATGGGCTGATTCCTTCTCCTCCTCAGAGAAGCGCATGTCAGATACAAAATTCTCGAAAACACTGATATATTATGTGTCCATAAATGAATCCAGAGAGTGAAGCATTGGCTCTCGGTCTTATTGTGTGAAGATGAACGCTTCGAATGCCACAAATGACAAATAGGACGCCAGGCTTTGCTTTTCAAAAGACCAATGATTCGCTTGTAGGCCATCTATCCGTTTGCTGAATTTCGTGCAGAAAATTTTTCAGATTAGGCAAAAATTGAGTAAAACATTCCTTTGTATTTGGAAGTTGATTAAGAATTCGCAAAATCGTAGGTTTCATTTTCGGCTAACGACAACGGATGTTATTGGATTTTTATGTAGACACGACTGATAATAAAAGCAGGCGCTTCCATGTAGAACTTCTATCGATCCAAGCGACTTTCAACATCGAATATATACAAGCGGTTCTACGTCATTCGAGAATTTGGATTCCAAATAAGCTTTCTATGCTTTCTACGCCTTTCAAATGCTTCCAAATAAGCTGCTACACATTTGTGGTATTTCTAGAATATCATATCAGCAGAGGATGAAATTTCCTCCAGGCGGTAATCGCAATTTTTCTAATAGTAAACACTTGTGAGTGTACTTTGCTTACTTACTTACTTCTTCGTTTTTCGTCCTTGTCCACGTTGAACGTGGTTAGACGATTGCTGCTTTTTTATGGCGTGCCTCCATTCCTGTCGATCGTAGACCATTACTGGATTCAGGTCCAGAGTGTGAAGATCGTCGGAGACGACTTGCGACAATGTTTTCCTTGGTCTTCTGCCTTCGACCGCCAACTGGAAAGATCTGTTCGTCCAGTCATTCTCATCTCTAATCAGAATATGGCCATACCACCGCAGTCTTCTTCTTCGTAGAACATCGGAAATACATAGCGGTTTCATCTTCTTTCTCAGGTCTTCACTTCTGTTTCCATCGGCCAGCCTCACACCGCATATTCTTAATCTTCATGATCTGATCACTTTTCACGGCCCAAGTCTCACTACCGAACAACATCGCGTTACGAACACAAGCAGAATACACTTGTCCTTATAATTTTCAAGGTGGGAGCTTTAGGAATTAGGATGTCAGGAGAAGGTGCAAGTTCATGGAATTTCTTCAATCCACACCTTACTCTTGATTTAACTGCAAAGTCGGATCTACCTGCGTCACTCAACAGATTACCAAGGGCAAGGTAGCAAAAGGACTTAGCTGAGCTGAAACGGTCAACACCCACACTTAAGTCATCAAACTCACTCGGAGTATGCACCTGAGGCCGTCCTGGACACCTTGGACACACAAGTCGAGACGCAGCTGCGCTTAAAGTTCCCTCCACACCACTACATCGTTTGTGAATCCAGTGGTCGCACACGCCGCAATTGATAGAATCGATAGCCTCAATTGATAGATGCAGCCCACCCCTTGTCTGCAAACTCCACATGGCTACTCTTCAGATTCTGCTAGAGTTACCTTACATGGCGCCATGATCTTCGTCTTATCCAAGTTGAATCTCATTCCTTTTGATGCCAAACTTTTTCTTCCAAGAGGAAAACTTCAACTTCAGGCCTTCAACTGAGGTATCTATCAACACTAGGTCATCAGGATAGAGCAAATCCCATGGGAGACCAACACGAGCGCTCTTAGTATCCACATCCATAACAATGGCGATCTGAAGAGGGCAAAGAACAATCTCGAAGAGACCAGTGTACCACTGGTCTTGGTATTCGTTCGAAGGCTTTCTCCAGATCCACGAAGGCTATGGTGAGATCCTCTCCTTGGCCATATACTTCTCTTGAATAAACCTCAAAATAAATGTGGCGTATGAAGTGCTCTTTGCGAGAACAAAGCCGAACTGCATCTGATCGATGTCCACAATCTCTCTTAGTCGTTTTTCCAGAATCCTCTGCATGACTTTCATGACGTGCTCCAACTACTTGATTGATCTGTAGAAGTTGCATTGTAAGGGATCTCACAAGCGACTTGCCTTTGTACAAAGGGCCAATATTTTCGATTGGTCACGGACAAGATCACGTGCTGAAAACTATTCGTATTCATTCAATTCATTGAACTCACGAGATGTGAAAGTATTACAAGACATAACTGGAAAGCACGAATAATCATTGAATTTCGGTAGGTTGATTATTATTCAACCCCTTTCTGATCAACTATACATGACTTGTACAAGATATGGATCACATCGCTTTGAAGAGGTCTACCGCAAAAGTTGCCTCATTTCATTGATTCCACGAGCTTCCACATTGAAAAAGATCTCTCCTGAGGAATATCACCTTCAAAGCTTCTAGTAGACAATCGTGATATTTCAGCAAAACAATATTTAGTACAAGATTTTTCGCAAACAAAAGCCATGCTCTTAATAGAATGAATACTTACGAAACCAGTCGGATGCTTTTTTCTTTTGCTGATATTTGATAAAGCTAGCCCAACCTCTTTCTTTTTGCCCATGACGTATATCTCCCAATAGTCGCGTGTTTCTATAACTGATATTTTTTTAAACAGATCCTCAACAAGGACACATAAATAGAAGGAAGCATCAAAACAAACCGTTAATTTCAACATGCTACAGCATATGGGTGAGTATTTGCCAAATACGCCAATCATCCTTTGATACCTTAAATCACTTTTCTAAAAGAATGTAAGCGAGTGCACTCATCAGTTGATTACTACATGTCATGTAATTGCTTGCATTGTGGAATTCGACATTTCGTCGATTCGCCGCCGTCTGATCGTCCACAATCTGGAAGGTTGGATGCATTCCGATTCGAGTCCACAACTCGCCACATATCTTGCAATTTCCATGATGATTGCTTGCCATCATATTCGATTTTTGAGGAGAAAATTCAGCTAATTGACACATGCAGTTTAAGTGCGGAATATAGTCTCAATTCAAGTTAATTTGATGAAATCGAAGCTGTATACACATTGGGAATTTAATAAGTACTGAGTTGCTACTCCACCTTATGTATATACTTACTCCATCCATTGTAGGTATCATAGAGTAGGGATATATAGGTAGAGTGTCGACTCAAAAAAGTTATATGAAAGTCCTACTCTATGAAAAAAGTCTCTATATGCAGTGAGAACTTTTATATCAAAAGATTCAGTCTTTTGCGGAGATTGCGTTCCCGTGGTCCAAAAAATTATTTGGACAGTTTTTAAAAAGTCAAAATTTTGCTGTAGGCCACCGACATGACTCCACGCTATAAGTAGTATGAAGCATGTTGGATATCAATAAGGAATTAATATTTGCCAATAAGCACTGTAACTAAGCGGAAATTAAGCTGATTATCAAGGAAATTTCATGATCCGTGTTACAATGGAGGTCTTAATGAAAACGTCACGATATTATTCGTGCTTTCTTGGCTAAAATTTCAAGTTTTTAATTTAATTTTCACCGCAGGATTTTATGATTCACCAGATTCATGTTTCATATCTTGAATCTGAATAGTGATGTGGACGCATTTACATCTTTCAAAATTGATTGAAATCATTTTCTTTGTTTATGTGATTTAGGTCTACTAGTGGTTAGTATGCAAATGGAAAATTTTCTGGAAAATTTTCCATTGGAAATTTTGAAATTTATTTTTCGGTGATTGACATTTTTTCTTTTGTTTTGGAGACTTATTATAGTCGTTTGAAAAGACTATGTAGTATTCAAAGTCCGAAAACTTCTCTATCATCCCTGTATGTTAACTTTTGGTACCAACTGGTACCAACTGCACCTTTTCTATGTCTATTTCAGATCTTTCCAAATGAATTTCAGACATAACATGGATTTCAGATATCTGTCACAAGCTCAACTTTGAAAAGATCTTTAATTCAAATGGAGATCTCCAATTCATCTGGATCATATCTGAAATTCATTTGGGCAGATCTGAAATCAATTTGGAACTATCTGAACCACGTGAACTAGAAATGGAGGATGTGTATCCTCAACGAAGATATCGAACAAAATGCGCCAGAAGTTTCAAGCTATCATAGATATTCTTTTACTCATCACAGATATCTTCAGTTTCCAAATATCTCACGAGTTCGCAGTCTTTATATCTTCCAATATGGTCGCTCATGTATAATGCTGCGGTGGACTGTGTCCTCGATCATTACATGTTCATCAACACATGGGGAATTTACATCACTGATAAACGCTGCATAATAAAGCTTAACTTTGAAGCCAACAATTAGCAAACTCCAAAATGAAGTTCATTATTTTTGCTCCAGATCCCACTAGACGAAATGACTTGCTACGTCTTATTAAGTCTGATCAGATTCTTGCAAAGTCTGATCAGAACTTATTTCATTTAAGATCTTACATTTCCTGACCAGAAAGTACCAGACTTGCTAAGTCTTATATTTTGCAAAATAAGATCTTTTCAGATCTTACCAGCTGATAATTGAAATTAAAGAAAGTGAACTGAAATTTAAAACTTGAGGTCCGATTACAATGCGAAGATCATACGATATCAATGGTTTTACTTGTTGAATGATCTTGCTGGAACATTGGTGCACTGGATATATGTAGACAAACGCAAAATATAAGACATTTTTCTACTCAAAAGATTTTTTAAAAATCACAAACAAGATCTTATCAGATCTGATCAGATTTGCTAATAAGACTTAGCACGACTGGTACTTTCTGGTCAGAACTTGTAAGATTTCCTTAGTAAGATTAAGTAAGTTGCATGAAATGGCATGAAATTATACCCCTGTTGTAAAGCAAGATTCACGTTATCCCAAACGGTGTCTGTGCGATAATTAAAAATGCTAAAGCCACTGGTGGCAAGGAATGTTCAAAAATCCGCGGACGGAACTCGTATTGCTACGATCGCTTTAATCGAAATAATGAAATCAAGATTTTTAGACCCAAGATATTGTCACGTAGCTGCTTCGGAAGTGGATGCGCTCAAATTATAGGGACTATCAAAAAATCAAAACTTTCAAAATTTTCCAAAATTTTCCAATTTTTTCCATAATTTTCCACTGAAAATTTTGATTCAAAATTTTCCAGAAAATTTTCATCACTACCAGTGGCAGGTTCACTGTGATATGATTACGCTTTAGAAAATACTCTTGAGGTTTAGCATGAAAGTAATTAGCAACCGATCGAATTGCTAATTTAGCAAACATCAACTCTCCAAGGCTGTCATGACACACAGGATCTGTAGAATACAATCCTGCATTGCTATCATGATCATTCAATTCTGTGGTAATTTCTTTAGAGCTGCAAGAACTTGCATACCATGTATCTAATATTTGGCAACAATACCCAATTGCATCCCCATCGAGTACATTTAATAAAATCGAAAGTGTATACACATTGGGGATTTAATAAATGCGGAGTTACCTCTCTGGCTAATGTACTTCCTCTATGGTGTTGACCAAAGACATTGTCAGAGAGGTAATACAGCATATAGTTTGTTAAATTAGATTCGATGGATTACCATTTGTAAAAGCTCACGCAGCATTGTTATGATGAAACTATTTCCTTCAGCTAGTTCAAATCACAAATTGCCACAGAAAGAGCAAAACATCATGCTCAAGGAAGCTGATCATAATTAGCTTTGAAAGATGTATATGGCTTCATTCAGATTCAAGAAATGACGCCTTTGTGAATCATAAAATAATGCCGCTGAAAATTGAATTAGAAACATGGCATCTCAGCGAAGAAGCTCTCAACTTTTCCTTGAAGACTTGTAGGGACTTGCAATATCATGCAGTTCATGAAATTTCCTTGATCATCATCTTAATTTCCGCATAATTAAGATGCTTGTTAGTAGATGTTCATTCATTTTGATTTTCCACCTATTTCATCATATATAGTGACTTCATGTCGGTTGTTTGCAAAAATTTGGCTTTTTAAAAACTACTCAAACATCTCCGTAAAAAACTGAATCTTTTCATGCAAATATTTTCACTGTATACAGTGTTGTGTGCTAGGCAGTTTGTCTTCTTGCTTTATTATGCATTTATTGTGCATTTTATTGTTTTGTGAGAGCAATCTCCATTCCATTGTTAGAGCAATAACTTTTCCGCGGCATGCATTTCAAGTTCCAATGTCATACAAAAGTCCAACTTGTCAGCTATCTACGGTACATGACATGTCATCAGACAATGGATGACCAAACAATTGGTAGCTGACCGTGAGCGAATCTTCAGACGCATTTAACGCGGCATGAACAACGCCCGCTCACGCAATCTGGTCTCTCCAAGCGAAGTTGTCGGCGAGAGCCGTTGACGGTGTTGCAGCCTATCATCTATGTGCGAACTATCATCGAACTGCTGCGGACGTGATCACCACGGCTTGTGGTCCTGGAAGAATCTGGAGACTCTGTTGGTGCTGTGACTGTCTTATAACTGTGAACGTATCATCTGTCCTTGTAAGGACTGTTTGCACCATTTATTTATTTTCACAGTATAATTTATCCACATTTTTCATTTATATTTTTCAATCATATGTTTTGGGAATATTAAGAAAATAATAACCCGTAACATATTTGGCGACCACGCCAGGACCCAGCTTTGATTTCACTGACGCACAGCTCGCCTGAGAGCCGTCGGTTCTTCGAACTACCACTTCTTCCCAGTTAAGGTTCTGAACTTTTTCTTTTTTCGCTTCCTCGGTTCACTCTTTTTAAGTTAAGTCTTAAGGCTTAATAACTGTAGGCCTAAGCATAAGGCTAAAACTAACCGTGGGCAAGTTTTGAGCTATATATTTCTCGACTTTTTATCTCATTTTTTGATCTTCCTAAATAAAATAAAATTTTCTCGGGTTATTTAATAAGGATTGTTAGGAATTAGCTAAGAACGTAAGAAATGGACTTCGATGCTAAAGAATTCCTTAAACAATTCAATGAAGCCCCAAATGTGCAACAGCTGAAGGAATTGAAGAAAGCGGAACTATTCGATGTTGGAATCCAGTTGCAATTGCCAGTTAAGATGACTATGCGAAAGGAGCAAATACTCCAGAGAATCAAAGGGCATTTCATCGAAGAAGGCAAGATAGAAAAGGATGTCCAAGGATAGTTGCCGGAAAATTCCAATGTGTTGTTAGAATTGAAAAAAATAGAATTGGAAGAAAAGCGATTAGAACGAGAACGAGAATTGGAAGAAAAGCGATTAGAACGAGAATTGGAAGAAAAGCGATTATAACGAGAACGAGAAGAAAAGCGATTAGAACGAGAAGAACGAAGAGAACAAAGGGAGGCCGAAAGAGAACAAAGGGAGGCCGAAAGAGAACTCAGAGAAAGAGATGAATATGCAAAGAGAAATTGAAATAGAGAGAATAAGAACAAAAGCAGAAACTGAAAAAAGAAAATCAGAAGCATCACTAAAAGAAAATGCATCTATAGTTCCAAAGTTTTCCGAAAGAGACGTGGAACAATTTTTCCTGTGTTTTGAGAGGGTTGCTGAAACGGCAAACTGGCCAAAAGAAAAATGGACCTTCCTGATGCAGACAGTTTTAACTGGTAAAGCACAAAAGGCGCATGCAGCCTTACCTAATGGCGATGCCAAAGATTATGAAAAGGCAAAACAAATAATCCTTGAAGTATATGAGTTGGTGCCAGAAGCCTACCGACAGAAATTCCGCTCATGGCAAAGAATGAAAGAGCAAAATCATTTACAATTTGCCAAAGATAAAGAAGTCTTATTTGATAAGTGGACGAAAGCCGAAAACGCCGATACGTTTGAGAAACTACGAAATGTCATCCTCATCGAAGAACACAAATCAAAGTATATTTAGATGAGAGAATGCCACAAAACATAACCGAAGCAGCAAGAATCGCCGATCAATACGAATTGACGCATAAAAAGGCACGGTCGTATTACCATTATGAAAAGCCAAGAAACTATTGCACAAGAAGTGCAGAAAAATATCATGAAGACAAAAGACAGGAAAAATATTATGAAGACAACAGACAATATGACAATAAAAACAAACAGCCAGAAGATATGAGAAAACGAGAAACGCCAAGATGGAAATGTGAACACTGTAAGAGAAAGGGACATGCAAAAACAGAATGTTGGCAATTGCATGGACGACCAGAAAAGTACGATAGAAAGATCTTGAGACTGAGCAGGAAAAATCCTTTCCTACTAGTTTTTATGGTGTTCAGGTCAATGAGCATGATAGGTATACTTCAGTCGACGAAAGTGAACAACTAATTGAAGAAGGGAAGCAAGCTTTCACGAAAGACGGTCTAGTTGGTAATGATAAAGATTATTTATATCCAGTTACAGTATGGCGAGATACCGGAGCATTTCAATCATTAATAGTGAAAGACATAGTTCCAGTGTCACATGCTACATACACGGGATTATGTGTTCCACTCCGCGGCGTCGGAGGATGTATCTCAGCTCCACTGCATAAGTTGTACGTAAAAACCGAGATAGTGGAAGGTACCTTCATAATTGGTTTAGTCGATCGAGAAGAAATTCCTATTGAAGGGATCGATTTGATTGTTGGGAACGACTTAGCCGGATGCAAAGCTCAGGTACCACGTATGATAACAGACATGAAAGAAATTGAAGCAAACGAAGGAGAAATAAAAGATCATGAAGCGAAAGAGAATGAACTGAAAGAGATTGAACTAGCGAAAGAAAGTGAACAAACAACAGTATGTGCCGTCACAAGATCCATGAGTAAGAAAGAGAAATCAGAAAAAGAGAATGAAATTGATGGAAATATTGAAGAGAAAAAAATAACATTCGAAACGAATATAGATCGGTGTCAACTAATAAAAGAACAAGAAAGCGATGAAGAATTACAAAACATCTCCGCAGAACTGAACGAGAGTGATAAGAATGAGCGCATTTACTTTTACAAGCAAAATGGTATCCTATTTCGTTGCTGGAAACCAAGAGAAGCCACTCCTGACGAAACATGGCAAGAAGTACATCAAATTGTAATACCTAAGTCATATCGACAAAAAGTCTTAAGCGTTGCACACGAAAACGTATTAAGTGGTCATCTCGGTGTACGCAAAACTCATTATCGAATATTGAAGCATTTTTACTGGCCGAAAATGTACAAAGATGTAGCTAACTTCTGTCGAACTTGTCATACATGTCAGATAGTTGATAAACATCAGTTAGATCCCCCGAAAGCGCCGTTAATTCCAATCCCTGCGTGCGAAGAACCATTCAGAAATATCATTATTGATAGTGTTGGACCTTTACCACGAACCAAAATGGGACATGAATATCTATTTACAATTATGTGTTCGTCAACCAGATTTCCAGAAGCTATCCCATTGAGAAGCATTAACGCCAAAAATATTTGTTCGGCTTTGATCAATTTCTTCACTATGGTGGGATTACCGAAAGTCATATGCTCAGATCAAGGCACGAACTTTACATCGAAGATATTTAGTCAAGTGTCAGAAGTACTTGGAGTAAAACATATTTGTTCAACTGCTTATCATCCAGAATCTCAAGGTGCGTTAGAACGATTCCATCAAACATTGAAAGTTATGATGAAAACTTACTGCGAAGAACATCAAAAAGACTGGAATTTAGGTATACCAATGCTATTATTTGCCATCCGCGAAACAGTTCAAGATTCACTCGGATTTAGTCCATTTGAATTAATTTATGGTCATGAAGTTAGAGGACCCCTGAAGTTGATGAAAGAAAATATGCTCAGCGAAGAGAAGAAAAACACGAATTTGTTAGACTACGTGTTTGAGATCAAAGAAAGACTCACTGAGATACAAAAGTCTGCAAAGGCTAATCTAATAAATTCGCAAAGTAAAATGAAGAAGCAATTTGACAGAAACACAAAAGAAAGAACATTTCAGCAAGGTGAAAAAGTACTCTTATTATTGCCAATCTCGGGAGATCCGATGAATGCAAGGTATCAAGGTCCTTATATGATACAAAAGAAAATAAGTGACGTCAACTATGTTATAGAAACTCCGGATAGAAGAAAGAAACAAAGAATGTGTCACATAAATATGCTCAAGAAATATCACGACCGAGACGAAGAGTCAACAACTGAGTCAAACCCTTCTGATGCTGTGCCGGAGAGTCTGGTGTCAGCATCGCAGACGAATTTACCTGCACTGGGTGATATAAAAGAAAATTCTACAGGCACTTCGATCACTATGATTGCGTCAGGGGAGTCTGCAGTGGCAACATCGCTGACGCACTTGGCATCGCCGGGTGATGCAGAAGAGGAAGTCAATCTCATCATGCCAAAAATGAATAATTCAAAGATATTAGAAAATCTTGATAGCCATTTCCAGCATGTCGATTCCGAACAGAAAGAAAGGATAAAAGAAATAATTAAAGAGCACAAAGGAATATTTTCCGATCATCCGCAAATAACTACGTGGGCAGAACATGATGTCGAATTATCTGAAGAAAGGCCAATAAAACAGAGTCCGTACAGAATGAATCCAGAGAAGAGAGAAATTATGAAAAAGGAAGTAAAATATCTGAAAGATCATAACATAATAGAAAATAGCAACAGCAATTGTAGTTCACCATGCATTTTGGTACCAAAACCAGATAAAACTCATCGGTTTTGTACCGATTATAGAAAAGTAAATGAATTGACAATCGCAGACAATTATCCCTTGCCGAATATCGAGACTTGCATTGAACAAGTAGGAGATTCGAAAATAATCAGCAAGTTTGACTTATTGAAAGGATATTATCAAGTTCCTTTAACAGAAAGAGCAAAGCGAATTTCAGCCTTCGTCACCGAAGAGGGTTTATTTCAATACAAAGTTATGCCCTTCGGAATGAAAAATGCCGCATCAACATTTCAAAGACAAGCTAATAAAGTCATCGAAAATTTAGACAACTGCGCCGTATATATTGACGACATAATCGTTTATAGTAATGACTGGCCAGATCACTTGGAACAAATACGAAAATTATTCCAAAGAATCGGCGAGGCCGATTTAACAATCAACCTCAGCAAAAGCGAGATTGGGAAACAGTCGCTAAACTATTTAGGTTTTGAAATCGGACATGGGAAAATAAAACCTATTATGGCAAAAGTTCAAGCCGTTGTAAACTTTCCTGTACCTAACTCAAGAAAGGAACTAAGAAGATTCCTTGGTATGGCTGGGTATTATAGAAAATTTTGCAAAAATTACGCAGATGTTGTACACCCTTTGACAAGCCTCACGAGCCCAAAAATAAAATATACTTGGAGTAATGAATGCCAAGTAGCTTTCGAACAAGTCAAAACAATGCTGGCATCACCACCGATTTTATCAGTACCTACATTTGAAAAGCCATCCAAATTATATGTCGATGCTAGCGGCCTTGGTCTTGGTGCATTGTTGGCTCAAGATGATGAGGAAGGGAATGAGCATCCATTATCATATTATTCGAAGAAATTCAATCATTACGAAAGAAATTACAATACGATTGAAAAAGAAGGCCTAGCTTTGGTTCAAAGTTTGAGACACTTTGCGTATTTCCTCAAAGGCCGGCGAGCTACAGATTGTTTCATAAAAAATGGATCACCCTTAAACATCGCCTTAACTTCAACTTTGTCTAACTCCGCCAAACTTGAACGAATTTCTCTGAAATTTGGAAGATATGTCAGTTGTGCTTACTAATATCATTGTTGGAAATTTCAAGCATGAATATTGAGCTGTTTTCCTGTTATAGATAAAAAAAGTAGTAGATAATTTGATCTTCATTTAGCAATGTTACACAAAATCATACCTCACTCTTATAGAATTACATTTGTTTCCTTTGTTATGTAATATGTTGTTCTACAAGCCAAAAGCTATCAAGCAAAACAAAAATAAAGAAAATCGGTCAATCAGAGCCAGTATAGCACCATTATTCATCAACAATAATGTAACTGCTACATGTGATTAACTGGACTTCATGTTCCATAGCTTCCTGACTTCGTTGCGGTGGTGTTGGCAGCACTCCTGATTGCTTTCAGCTAGAAATCTATCTCTTACCGGTTGAAAACAATACAAAGCACAAATGAACAATAACGAGATCGCATTCACAAAAGGCAAAGTGTCAGCCTTGCTAGTACTAGGGTTTTCTTTGCAAGGTACAAGCAAGCGACTAAATGTCCCTTACACAAATGTGCATCGATGGCATAATGATGATTTTCGACTCTGTCGTAAAGAGGGCTCTGGCCGTCCACGCAAAACATCCAAACGTAGAAACCGCCTAATTTTGAGATTTGTTAAAGTTGATCCAAGTCTCTCGTTAGCTGAGATGGCTGCACTAGACTCGTCTATTTCTAAGTCCACTATTCGTAGAAGACTTATTGAGTCGAATTTCAAGAGCTGTAAGAGGCCCTCTCAGATCGAATTATCAGATCGTACAAAAAGACGTCTCAGATGGGCAATGAGTCATTGTCATTGGCGAAATCAATGGGATCGGGTTATCTGGTCTGATGAGGCATCAGTCCGTCTGAAGGATAGTGATGGTCGATTGAGATTATGGATAAAATCTGATCAGGAAATTCCGAGACATTTACATCGTCAATTGGTAATTATTGCAATATATCATCGTCCCCGGGTACAAGGTAGTGCGACTCTACTGATTTGGGCTGGCATTTGGACCAATGGCCGCTCTGAACTTCAGATGCAGCAAGGAACCATGAATTCTGAACGCTATGTGAATGCTTTACGAATGAACATTGGCCAAATGACAGATCAACTTGGTGATCCATCGACTTGGTTATTTATGGATGATAATGCTACGTGTCACAGGAATAGTAGAGTCAACTTATGCAAGTCTCAATTAGGGCTTAGGACATTATCTTGGCCAGCTCGTTCTCCTGATCTGAATCCCATAGAAAATGCATGGAGTATTCTAAAACGTAACGTTTGTCGTTCACTGCTACCTACAGATGGCGTATCACAACTTACGTCACTGTTAAAAAGAGAGTGGAGAAAGTTAGATCAGTCAAAAATCAACGATATCATCGAATCAATGCCTAGACGAATTGGTAATGTCATTGACAATAAGGGTAGGGCCACAAAATATTAGCTTCTTAAGAACCGTTACTGTATCATAGCTTATCAGATTATATAAGGACATTTAAATATATTAGGGACATGAAATAACATGAAAAATGCTTTCTGTATCATACTTATGTTTTATTTAGTCAAATCTTAGGATGATCCACTTTTTATGAAACGGACTGTACTTTTGTTTACACAGATCACAATCCGTTAGTTTTCATTAACAGAATGAAAAATGACAATCAGAGACTTTTGAGATGGAGTCTGTTGTTCCAGGAATATAATATTATCATTCAACATGTACCCGGGAGAGATAACATCATAGCAGATCGTTTGTCGAGAAGTTAAATAAAAATGTGATTTTTAATTTTTTTGGTGGGGCGTGTTGTGTGCTAGGCAGTTTGTCTTCTTGCTTTATTATGCATTTTATTGTTTTGTGAGAGCAATCTCCATTCCATTGTTAGAGCAATAACTTTTCCGCGGCATGCATTTCAAGTTCCAATGTCATACAAAAGTCCAACTTGTCAGCTATCTACGGTACATGACATGTCATCAGACAATGGATGACCAAACAATTGGTAGCTGACCGTGAGCGAATCTTCAGACGCATTTAACGCGGCATGAACAACGCCCGCTCACGCAATCTGGTCTCTCCAAGCGAAGTTGTCGGCGAGAGCCGTTGACGGTGTTGCAGCCTATCATCTATGTGCGAACTATCATCGAACTGCTGCGGACGTGATCACCACGGCTTGTGGTTCTGGAAGAATCTGGAGACTCTGTTGGTGCTGTGACTGTCTTATAACTGTGAACGTATCATCTGTCCTTGTAAGGACTGTTTGCACCATTTATTTATTTTCACAGTATAATTTATCCACATTTTTCATTTACATTTTTCAATCATATGTTTTGGGAATATTAAGAAAATAATAACCCGTAACAACAGACACTTCTTGGGTCGACACTCTGCCTATACTTTCTTCTGTATTGTCATCATAGTCAGTCAAATTCATGTACATTTCTCAAAAAGTGTTAAAATTTGCATGTCTCGCAGGTGGTACTGGGTCTCAACTGATGTTCATTTGATAAAATCGAAACTGTATACAAGAAGTGGAATTTATTAAATGCTGAGTTGCTACTCTACCTATATACAAGGTATACTTATTCTATTCAAGTTTCTCTTGAATGTTTCCTCCTATCGCATGCTGGAACTTCGTTCAAAGCTTCAAGTTGCAGGTCTGTCCATAAATACTCACGCTGTCATCTCTCTCCTGGGTTACGACCCTCGCTCTTAATAGTAATGGGCAAAAGACCGTTCCAGGACACCATAAAATTCAAAAAAATAGTATCTTTAAAAACGACATAAATTCATGAATTTGAACCCTTTTTCAGGTTTTTAAGACCAAAATAAATGAATTTAGTCCATTCAAAAAGTACCATTTTTCAAAAAAATGGTACTTTTTAAAAACGACATAAATTCATGAATTTGAACCCTTTTTCAGGTTTTTAAGACCTAAATTCATAAATTTGGGCGTTTTTAAAAATACCCAATTTTTCAAATTTTTCAAAATCTCAAATTTGAGAATTATAATTTTTACCTTGAAAATCATGACCGTTCCAGGACACCGAAAATCATAAAAGTTAAGAATCTCAAATTTGAGAATTACAATTTTTACCCCCCTTAAAATCATGACCGTTCCAGGACACCGAAAAAATCATAAAGTTAGTATTTTTAAAAACGTCTTTTAAATCCGTTTTTCAGGTTTTTAAAATATATCATGTGAATAATAATATTTCTTTAAAAGTGGAAGAAACAAAAGTGGAAGAAACCGCGGGGATGTATCCTTCAATATCATATGAACGTAGTTCTACTACCCCCTCCCTTCTAATTTCTAGGGGTCCCTTCTGACTTCTAGGGGTCCCTTATGAAATTTTTTATTATAAAATGAACAACATAAATGAGTTTTTAAAATTATATGGAACGCAAACAACTACAAATTTTGATTTCAAGAAAATTGCAAATCAATTAGGAATAAAGAATTTTCATGTTCTAATGAGAGACGAATTACAATTCCTAAAAAATAAGCCAACTGTAAATTTCATAACAAATCTTCACACAACAGATGAAAAAGGAGTACATTGGTCTGCAGGTATCTTTAATAAAAATCGAGATAATTACTATTTCGACCGCCCGGAGGCTGAGAACTATTGGTTCGACTCTTATGGACTTCCACCTACAAATGAAGTCAAAAAATTACTTGGCAATGGAACTTATAATACATTTCAAATTCAAAAACCGGGAACTACTTATTGTGGTCAATTATGTCTTTATGTTTTATTTAAATTACAAAAAGGGGTACCATTTCTAGATATTATGTTAGAATTGAACGAACCGTAGGTTCTATGGCTACGCCTAATAAGGGAATTGAACGAACCGTAGGTTCTATGGCTACGCCTAATAAGGGAATTTCATTCCCGAACCGTTAGTTCCAATGATAATGATAATGATAATTAAAAATCAGTTCGTTGTAATTCATTTTGATAAAATCGGCCTCTGATATCTTCATCATCTAAATCTTTGATTTCGTAAGTAATCGGATAAGTTTGATTTATTTTACAAACTTCAAATATTTCTTTAGTCCAATAGCCAACGAAGCCTTTTTCAAATTTATTCTTATATTTAAATATTCTAACTCTATCTCCAATTTTAAATTTCGGCATACGTTTCTGTAAATTCGGATTACTCTCATTCAAATTATTATTTTCGTTCGAATAATTATTCTCGAATATTTTCCTTCGGATTAAATCAGGGTCGTCAGAAGCATTCTTTGGAGTTTCTTCAATACCAGAATGAACTTTATTATTGTACTCTTCTACAACTCCTGGTAATATCTTCAACCATTTCTGATTTCTTTGCTCAGTAAATTTCTTGAATAATTAATTTTTTAACGTCCGATTGAATCTTTCTATCACTACAGCTTTTCCTGCATTCTCAGTTGAATAAACAGTTTCAAATAGTGGCTGAACGTTTCGGTTATAAAATTCCGACCCTTTATCAACAAACAATTTCCTTGGCTTTCTCTTAGTTTCTTGAAAGATTTCTTCAAACGCATATTTAACTGATAGACCACTTTTATTTTTTAAAGGCTTTACCCAAGCGTATCGTGTATATAAATCTATAACGGTCAATGCGTATTTGTAGTCCCTTTCATTCGGCATATGAATAAGATCAGCACTCCAAATATCATCTTTATTAAATACTTTTACTTTCAATAAATATTTAGGCCTTCTGTATTCCCTATGAATTTCAGAGGCATAGGTTCGAGCGTTGCTCTCAGACAGCTTTGCTATCGTTTCATTTAAACCCTAACCGAATAATATTTTAGCTTGTAAAGCTTTCTTAACAAACATTCTTTCAATTTTTTCTCTAAATGAAGGATTTTGAATACTATCTAATTCTTGAATCATCTTCTTATCAGCTGCATGTCGAGAACTTAGATCATGATTTCGATAACCTAAATCATGTCTATAAGCGGCGGCATCTACTCTATTTATTGGTTCTTCACCTGGTTTCGGATTATTATTCTCATCTAGTCTTTTATCTAATCGAGTTCCTGGACCGGTATATGAATGACCTGGAAGATGTTTTTCTTTTGAATATTTACTCCAAATAAATCCAGGAAAGTTTTCTAATGTTTTTTGTATGTCGTTACCTTCATAAATTTTACAATTTGAGTTTTTATTTTTGTTTAATAGATAATTTAATAAATCTAAATTAGCAATTTCTAATTTAATTAAATTTTCGGAATTTGTAGAATTCATTTTAAAAGATAAAATAAATGTTTTACCGGATAGAACTTTGTTCAGAGGCTTTAGCCGATCGGACCAAAGGTCCTGAGGTTATTACCGAATCATACTAGGACTTAGATATATTCCATAACCATCTTTAGTTTCTTTAATTTCATTTAAATCATCAACATTGTGGAGAATATTTTTAAGAACTCTTTTTTCTTCATCAACTAATTTTAATTTACTAATAAAATTATCTACTATTCCGTCACCCCTAGCAACTTTCTCTAACTCTCTATTATGACGTTTTTGTTCTTCTAATGCTGCCTTCTCTGATTTATTTTTATTTACTGCTTGGACAATACCAGCTGTCCCGCCTGCAACACTTCCTGCAGCTATGCCACCTATTATTAGTGGAATTAATGGGAGAATCCCGCCATTCTTTTCTTCTTGTAATTGAATATTCTCTATCATTGGTTTACTTATGTAATACTTTTTTTTATTAATCGTAATAGTTTTGGGGGTATTTTTGTCAACAATATTACGTAATTTTAATTAAACAGTTTCATTATTATTATTACTTTTCGCTTGCGACATTTTTAATAAAAAAAATTTTAAGTTTGGAATTTTTAATCTATTCTAGTTATGAATAAATTTTAAATTAGGAATTTTTAATCTATTCTAGTTACAAAAAAAATTTTATTACTAATTACTAAAAAAAATTTAAGTTAACAAAAATTTTAATTAACTTATCGGAGCGAAGCTCCTCGAGGCTTCAGCCGATCCTAGCCATCTTTCCATTAAGAATTTCAATAGAATATTTTACATCTTCTAGCAATAAACCATAAGCCATCAATGAAGTTGTGGAATCTTTCTTTTCAATATTAATTGTTACATCACAACCAGTCTTGATAATATCTTCAGATTGTGCACTTAAATCGAAACAGAAAACAGGATATAAATGTCTCCAATCTCCAGGAGTTAATTGTGGTTCAACTACAAATTCGATACAAAGATTTCGATAAGAATCATATCCTTCCATAAATTGATTATTGGTATCATCGAATCTTGATGGATCAATTGGATAACGGGTTTGATTTAATGAAACTTGTAAACTTCGAATTGTATTAATATGAAAAAGATTGTTGTTCTTATCAAAACTTGGAGAATTATTTTTTTGAAAAGTTAGTAATAAATATCTTGGAGTATTCGCAGTTCTAGTAAAATGCCAGTTAAATCTTTGTTCGGAAAAAGTTACTGAACTAGCAGTACGCTTTAGAAAATTTACTGGAATTGGTTTGTTAGTATTTAATCTTTTTGCAATAGCTGTTTCAACCTCTAAACTAGGAGTAATATGCTTAATCCACCATTCAAGTCTATCAATTTTTAAATATGCTTTTTTTCCAGTCTTACCAAAAAAGATTAATTCATTATTTGCTGTACGATGAATTATTAACTTAAATTTTAATTGATATGATATTTTATCATAATCGAAATAAGCAAATAATGGAGACAATGACCAATTTACTGTCTGTTTACTTTTCTTGTTAAATTCACGTCTTTCTTTATGTGCATCATTATTTGTTTTATTTAAATGTTTTGCAATATTTTCTACATCTTTCGCAATTCCTGCTGCATCTGTTCCAGCGTGAGTTAAATCATCAACAATTATACCATCATTAGTATCAGGAAACCAACCTTCGATTTCATACTTTTTATTATTTTCACCAATTGTTATAAATCTAAGCATTGTATCAATTACACCTGGAGAATCACTTATTGTTTCTATATTTTGAGTTGCAATATCTAAACGCATTTGTGTAAATAATCTTGGAAAAAAATTATTCTCTAGTGCAATATTATCGGTTTCTGGTAATGGTGTTGTAAAATTGGCATCACTATACAAAGAATATTCACAGTGTAAAAATGAATCAGGTAGATATATACGTGTATAACTCTGCTGATTATCAACTTCAAAAATTAAATCACCTCCAGTATTTACTCTACTCGAAGATCCGGGATTCATAGCAATTCTTATATAGTCATTCTTTTTTTGATTGCAACTGACGAACGGAGGATCGTCTAATCTAAATTTATTTTCGATAAGCGAAGACATTTTTATAAAAAATAATTTGACTTTTTGTTTTTCTCACACACAGAAAAAATTCTGCTAAAATAATTTTACTAAAATAATTTTACTAAAAAAATTTTACTAAAAAAAATTTTACTAAAAAAATTTTACTAAAAAACATAATTTTAGAATTTTGCTAGACCAGCTCCGCTACAGCTTTGCTGGTTAAACCGAAGGTTGCTGTTAACACCATTACCTCTTATTTCTTCAATTGAACGAACCGTAGGTTTAATTGAACGTTTTATGGCTACGCCTGATTTCTTCTTATGTTTACTATCAGACGGAGCTCCGCTCCTCAAGGTTTCCCCAACAGCTATGTTAGCAATTTTAATTTTTGTTTCCTCTGAAAGTTTTTTTAAATTTTTTAGTTCTTCGGAATCATTCCTAAGTTTACGAATAGCTTCTAGTTGTTTTAGTTCGTTTTGAGACTTAACAGCATTTGATATTGCGCTAGCTGTACTACCTATAGCAGCTGCTCCTTTTGCAGCAGATGTAATCAAATCTTTATTATTTTTAATTAAGTTAACGATACTTCCAATACCAGAGAAGATGCCAGCTCCTTCCGTGTGAACGGCACCTGCGGTGCCTAGGAACTTTTCTGTTCCGACTGTTTCTCTATTATCATAATGATAAACAGGATTCATACGTGGTTCATGAGCAATTCTTTGATTTGAAGCAAAATGTTTAAGATTGTGTTTATAAATTATAGGCATTTTTTAGGATTAAATTTGACTTTTGGGAAAAAATATTTACGTTAATATTTACGCTAAGATTTGCGTTTGTGAATGGACAACAACTTCGAGATAACTTTATTAATTGATTGTTGCACTTTATCTATTGCGTCAAGTAGCGTGTGATGTATTTTAATTTCTTTTCTATTAACTTGCATTTTCTGCTGATTCATCTTCAACGCCGTTTTAGGAGCATTTAACTTAATTTTAAGAACATCTAATTGTCTTTTAACAGAATCTAACTGTTCTTTATTTTCTTTAGAGTATTCTTGTAAATTTTTCTTTAATTCATTTTCTAAATTGATTTTAAGAAATTTCATTTTATCAACTTTTTGATTAAGTGAGTTTACTTCATTTATTATTCTATTCATCTTTTTCATTTGTTGAGTAATTTTAGAACTTAATTCATCAACACTTTTTTGGAATGTAGTTTGTAACTGCTTTAAATTTTTTTTAATTCTTTCAGGCAGTTTTTCTATTTCATCTTCTAATTGTTCTTCTAACATTTTTATCTGATGTTTATTTTTAATTACAGCAGATTTTAAATTTAAAGAAAAGAATATTAAAATTTTTGATTGTTCAGAAATCTTTTTAAAAAGTTTTGCTATATCTGCTTCTAGCTCTCTATCCTTTTTATCAAGTTTTAATAATTTTTCGTTTAATGATTTGTCATTAAGTTTAAGCAACTTTAATTCGTTCATCAGTGGAACCAAAACATCGTTTATATATTTTTCTTTTAAGTCATTGATTTGTGTATCAACATATTGTTTATTTGTTAACTCTGTATTTTGTTGCGGAAGAATAGAAAGATGCAATGGACCAGATAAAACGTCTCCAGTTTTCATAATATAATTTTCTATTTCTATTTCTAATTCACGATTATTCGGGATATATGCACCTCCACCAACATTTGGTAACATCATTTTTTAACAATAAAAAAATAAAATTTTTTCTAATAAAAATAAAAAAATGGACAAAGCAAATTTAAAAAATTATATTCGCCCACATCATCCTGTTCTTCTTATTCGATGAGATCAACGGGATTTGAAAATAAATGTTTTGATAATAATAATAATAATAATCCATGTATAGATGTAAATATCTTATTCAATTACAAGCAGAAATATTTAGAGAACAGACTAAAGGTTTACCTTCTATAGAAACTAATTATTGTTTATTTCCAGGTGATCCATTTATTAAATTTATGGATATTGTTAGTAAATATAATGATGTTGCATATGTAGAATTAAATAAAGAAAATATGGTTATAATAGGTCATAATAATGTTTATGGATTCATTAGAGCAGTTTTGCCGATTAGTAATACTGATTGGATAGAAACTAAAATTATTAATTATATTAATATTAAAGAATTAGTTAAAAAATTAAAATCTTTTTCCAAAGAAAAAATAAGATTATTTGTTGACGATCAAATACAATATAATATTCATATTGAGAGTAAAAAACATAATGAAGAATTATTATGTCAAGTTTATTACAGAGATACAATTTATAAACAAGAAACATTAGAAATGCCCCAAAGATATGATGATGATACATATATAGGATTATATTCAAATTTAAATATTAATTTATTAAAATCTTATATAAATGGTTTGGCCCAACAAGAAAAAATTTATATGTGGACTACACCTTATACTATTAACAATGACCATAATCATAATCATAATAAACGAACCGAAGGTTCTAGGGCTTTTCCCGATCTTAAAGAATCTTATAATAATAATAATGATGATTCTGAAACATCTGAAAAAGGTGTAAATGGTAAAAAAGATTATAAAAATATTAGAAATTATAAAAATTTAAGTGAAGAAAAATTTATATCTCATACTGATGTACATGATATTAATACTACATATAATCAAAATTTATCTAAATTTAATTTTCTTACAATTGAAAATAATAATGATGGTATAGTTGAAGATACTGTTCGACAACTATGTGTCGGGTCTACAAAATTTAAATTAGGATTTACATCTAATCAATTTAAAATTTTATCATCTTTAATAAAACTAAAAGTGATTCAGATTATGGTGGTGTTATTAAATTTTCCAAAAGAGAACAAAGACCAATATTTTTCTCTATTATATTATTATCAGATAAAAGATGTAATTTAGAGTTAGATATTCCAATAAGAGAATGGTATCCAATCCCAAAAAGTGTAATTTATGATGTTGAAGAAACAATTTATGATGATGATGAAGAATCAATTGATGATGATGATGAAGAATCAATGGTTAATGAAAATAAATTTAAATTATCTTTTGATAAAACGTTATATGATAAAACGTTATATGATAAAACTTAATATGATAAAACTTAATGTGATCAAGAAAATAAAATAACTTAAGAATGTGAAATATATAATAATATATGATAACTCTCAAGTCCTTGATATTAGAATGTTTATATCTAAAATTAAAACACAAATTTTTCTTTAAAAAATAAAAAATGGAAAATACCAAGTTTTATTGTGTCTTATGTAAAAAAAAGTTGCAAACAAAAAGAAGTTATCAATCTCATTTAAATAGTAAATTGCATTTACAAAATGTAGAACGAGTTGATGAAGGAAATATATATTAAAATTAAATAGTTATGAAAACTATCTAGAAACATTGCCTACTGATATAAAAGTTAAAAAAATGTTTGATGATTATTCACATTCGGAATATAAAAAAGTTTTTAATAGTGAAGATGAGACCCTACAAACCGAAGGTTCTAGGGCTTGGCCCGTACCAGATGGAAGATATTTATTTAACGAAGCTGAACGAACCGATGAAGCGGAAAGAACCGAAGGTTCTAGGGCTTCGCCAGTAACAGATATAAAATATTTATTTAATGAATCTGTTTAACATAATGAAACCGATGAAACTTTTTATAATGTACTAAAATTTTATAATATATTTAAGAAATCTTTCAAATGTTATATGAATGTAGAAGTACTTTATACAAAAAATGGACCTGATGGAATTCCTGAAGAAATAATACAAGGACATTTTACAAATTCACAAGAAATTCATAATGTAAATGATATACAACCCATATTTGAATCGATGATACTTAAATTAGAAAATTGTATCATTGAAGCCCAGTTACGTGAATCTGGTTGGAGATTTGTTAAAATACTATCTAAGAAAATAGTAATTGATAAATATAAAAATAATACTTGTGATAGTTATGTTCCTTTGCCTTTCAGTTCACCACAAATAATCAACATAAAAAATGAAGATGATTATTGTTTTATGTGGAGTATTATAGCACATTTACATCCTGCAAAATATCACAAAGAAAGACTAAGTCATTACAATAAAGAAGAATACATAAATGAATTTGATCTCTCTGATGGCTTAGATGAATTTCCATATGATTATAATAGGTTAAAAAAGTTTCATAAAAAGAATAAAAATTCAATAGAAGTAAATGTTTTTGAATTAAATGTGAATTATGTTTCTATTGGTAAAATTACTCCACTTTACTCAGATTCAAAGAAATTTTATTTGAATAATAAAAATTTATGTCAATCAGAAATAGTATATAATGATAGAGGAAATTACATGCATCATAATATTTATTACCAAGGAAATATAATATGTACTGAAAAATTTGAAATTATTAAAACACTATCACCAATAATGATTAATCATAATAATTATAAAGGACGTAATTATAATTATGATTATGATTCCGATTATTTATCTTTATCTTTAGAATATCAACAAAAATTACAAAATTTAAATGAAATTTTACAAAAATGTAAAACAGATTATCAACAACAAACAAAAATGTTACTACAAGAATATCACCATAAATATCAAAATAAGATAGAAACGATTCAAAAATTAAATAAAGACAAAAAAGACAATAGAGAATTAAATAATGAAGAAAATAAAGAATTAAATGAATGTTTAAAAAAATGTCAACAGCAATATAAAGAACAATATAATAATGAATATGAACAACAGCTACAAATATTAAATCAAAATTTTCATCGAAATACATTTAATCTTGCAAAAGAAATTGATGAAACACATGAAATATGAACCAAAAATCTCTGTTAGATTTTCTAAATAATTATTAATTTTGTCTAAATCTGTTGAACACATTTTTTAGTTAAAATTTTGAATAAATATTATAGATAAAAATCGTAGATAAAAATCATAGATAAAAATCATAAATAAAAATTAGAAACACCATATTTGAGCTACGGGCGAAGCCCTAGAACATTCGGTTCGTTATACTTTTATAATCCTCTTCATTTAGAATCTTCTTTTCTAACAGTCTTTTCAATATAGCATGAATTTCATTGAAACTAGAATTATGTCCTTCTTTTATTGCCGATATTAAAATATTTAATCTATTTAGTAATTCTTGTGGATCATCTGGTAAGAATACAGTTTTTTCTGTTTTCTGTTTTTCAGATAAACCTTTTCCTACTTTAACTCCCGTTGATAATAAATTTTCTAATTGTTTATAACGTCTAAGAGATTTTACTGCACCAACTCTATCTAACATAGCTTTATATTTTATGAGATCTTCTACAGCATAATTATTTAAATCTGCTCCTCTTAAAAGATCAACAAAATTTCTATCTAAACTAAAAGGAGATTTATCTGGTGAAAAAATTAAACCTCGAAAAGGTTGTGGCAATATTTCTTTTTGTCCGAGATAAAATCTAGGTATTGTTTTTCCATCTATAAATGAAATAGAATGTTCAAATTGCATAGATTTTGGTAATTTCTTATTAATGTTTGATTCTAGTAATCCATAGTCATCTAATATAGTTTTGTGCTCTGGATCTGTTATATCAATTTGTTTATCATTATTTGTAAGTTCTTTTTCAAGAGTTTTAAATGGTTTCATAGTTTTCTCAAAATCAGTTTTTACTTGCTTGGTTTGCTGCATTTTTTCAAACATATCAGATTGAATACCAGCTTTTATCATTCTATGTTGAAGATGATTTTCTTTCATAATATTTCTTTGTTTTATTAACTCTTCTAATTGTTTAATTCTTTTTTGATTATCAGCTTTAATTTTATCCATTTTTAAAATATAATATTTGAATTTTGTGGTAACATTGGAATACAACAAAAACATTTTACTGAACAAATTATTTTTTTATTGCTTTGTTGTCTGACATCTTTTCGTTTAAAGGTTTCTCGTTTTAAGTTTTGTTTAATAAAGTTTTGCTTAAATTTTCGCTTAAAGTTTTTAGCTCTTCTAAAAAAATTTTGTCATTTTCTTCATTAGAAATTTTACCATCACTAGAAATTTTGCCATCACTAGAAATTTTACCAACCTGTTTATTCTTGTCATTAACTTGTGTCTGTAATTGAAATGATATTTGATTTACTTCATTAGCTATTTGATCAAATTTTTCAATCTCATCTAACGTAATAACATTATCATCACATACTCTTTGAAAGTAGTAATGCAATTTGTCATAGACTTCTTTAATATGTAAATGCTTAGTTTTTAATGATTTTCGTTCCTCAGTTATTAAAGATTTATCTAACATTGTAACAAGTGAAGTTGCAAAAACACCCGTACCTGTTAAAGCTGTAGCAACTACTGGAATTACTAAAACACCTGAAGATATAACAATTGTTAAAGCACCTAAACTTATTGTTAAGAATATGCCAATTCCTTGTGTTACATTCTTAACTTTAGTCCATCTCTTTCTTAATTTTTTATAATGCTCTAATCTTAATCATAATTGAGATTCCTTATCTTTCATATAACGTACTCTATCTTTGTGTTTTTCTTTATTCATTTTTTCAATGTCCATTAAAGTAGAACTACGTTCATATGATAACGAAGGATATATTCTTGCGGTTTCTTCCACTTTTGTTTCTGCCATTTTAAAAGAAATATTTTTAGTCACATGATATATTTTAAAAACCTGAAAGATGGATCAAATTCATGAATTTGAAATTCTCAACTTTTATGATTTTCGGTGTCCTGGAACGGTCATGATTTAAGCAATGAAAAATGTCATAATCACAAATTTGAGATTCTGAACTTTTCTGATTTTCGGTGTCCTGGAACGGTCATGATTTTAAGGGTGAAAATTGTAATTCTCAAATTTGAGATTTTGAAAAATTTGAAAATTGGGTATTTTTAAAAACGCCCAAATTTATGAATTTAGGTCTTCATAACCTGAAAAGGGTTCAAATTCATGAATTTATGTCGTTTTTAAAAATGCCATTTTTTGAAAAAATGGTACTTTTTGAATGGACTAAATTCATGTATTTAGGTCTTAAAAACCTGAAAAAGGGTTCAAATTCATGAATTTATGTCGTTTTTAAAGATACTATTTTTTTGAATTTTATGGTGTCCTGGAACGGTCTTTTGCCCATTACTCTTAATCTTCAAATTCTGCGCAAGGCAATTAACAGCGAAAGCGTTGTGATCTATTCCGTGAATGTCCACGACATTCTTCCTGCAATTCTTTCATTTGTTTATTGAGCACTCGACGAAGAAGGCTATCTGTCGACAATGAGATGGACTTTTCGTGTGAAATGTGATCTATGACCAGAATGCTTGAGTGACTGTTAAGGGCAGCTTACGCGTGGCGTTAACCGTTACTGTTTTGCCTTCATCATCTTCAAAGAAGTAAGGAGTAAGCAAGACATTATGTAAGTTCACATTCGGTGTATGTGTTAGTGTTACTCCGGAGTTAACTTCGGGGTAAGTGTAAACTTAACACCAGACAGAGGGTTCAGTTAACACTTAGCCTACACCAGGGTTAACTCCGGTGTATGTGTAAGTGTTACCCCAGCACCGAATATAAACTCAAGTCGAGTAAACACTTACACCGGAGTAACTCTAGAGTTAACCGCGGAGTAAACTCCGGGTGTAGAGTTAACCTGAACTAAAGGAATCGAACTGTTTTTCAATTGCTAAGTTTGCGATAATCGTTGTATTTTAAAACAGGATAAAAATCTTAAAATTCAAGTTATTTACCGAATTACGCGAAAATACATATGTTTCCATCACCAAATCGCCCTCCTACATAGATAGCTCGGACCATGCAAAAGTTGACCCCTACAGGATGACTCCTTGTCGAGTTCATATCTGGTGTAAAGTGTAAAGTGTTAAATTCTGCATATTGATCCGGTTTTAATGAAAATTTTCAAATTGGTTGCACAGCAATGTATGTCAACCTAATGAAATTATAAAGCACTGTCAGATCATATTTCACAACCACCAAAATATTAGCAATTGGTGCATTTTCAAGAAAATTTCTTTTTTCATGAAATTTCTGCATGGTGAATAAATGAATTGCGATTTTCGCTCCTGTTCTATGGAAATAACTCTCAATATTAAAGAAGCCTTGATTCTATGAGAAATGCTGCGGGCAATCAGGGAACTCGACTTGCAAAAATTTAAAAATACGTCCGCCCACCTGTCTATTCTCTTTGTGTAGGCCTGTCTACTCGTTGCATCAACCCATTCATAATGCCATCTACATGTCCATATCTTCCCGCACCCCTCCTGTAGCCGGCATTTCTGCCAGGAGCCGGTTGATCCTCAATTAGCTATCAGCTACATACGAAATTTTTAAACGAATTCAACCGAAGCTATGGTATATATGCTTTTATTAAGCCAAAGATAGCATAAAACAGCAAGTGAAGTAATGCGATGACGATTATTGCAAACCTTAATGCAGTCTTCTAGAAGTGCACGAACAGCACGTGGGGGAGGCAGTATACGCATAAAGTAATTTCAAATACATCCGTGTGGCATGCATCATCTTAAAACTGTAGCTTGGAGATTGACTGTCACATGCTCGTATGAAGATGGTTAATTGCAACCTAGGACCTGATGGACGGTATCACTGCACACGTCATCGGCAACTTGGTTGATTATCCCTTAATTTCATATTGAATATTTTGTAGCATTCTAACCATAGACATCGAACATCAACAACTATGTAGACCTCAGTGCTGATATCTGATGTCTATGATTCTAACTTAGTTGACATTTATCCCATTTACATATAAAATTACCTTTTGCCAATTTAAGAGGAATAATTTTAATGACATTGCCAATATACTGTATATCGGTATTTACATTAAGGCATTTGGAAAACGGATTAGGTATACTTAATTCATCTTTGTCCTCAGATACTGGTCCTTCCTCACATAATCCACTATGTGACAAATTGACAACTTTGCTCAGCCATGATCAATCATCAACTTCGACATTTGTGACCATATGTTGTACTATCGGATGCAAATAGACTTTTTAGGCTTTAATTTAGATCTGTGCTTCCAACAAGAGAGCTGCATAATTCCGCATGTACCTTATGCACATTCTGAACTTCTGCAGAATTTTCCCTTGATACATGGGAATTTTAAGGCAAAAGGTGAAAAGATTATATGGCGTGTCAGTCAATTGTATTTATTGTGAACAAATATCGCTCGATACAGATATGCGAATCAAAATTACAATGAAATTAAAAATCAATCATTAATCGCATAAGAAGCAGCAAGATGTATAGGAAACAGCGTCCATGAAGACGTTGGCATTCATGTGGACGCTGGCAACGTGGTCTTGGAAAGAGCACCATGGTATATGGACACGGTGTGTCAGAAATCGATTTTTGCCAAACAATTCTCCCCTCATTTTTTTTTGATTTTTAGACTTATTAGGTCCTAGCAACTTGCACAAACGCAATTTAAAAAAAATCTACCGACATCTTCGCAAATGAGAGCCAATTTTCAAAATGGCGACTAAATCACCGTTATTTTGCTAGTAACATTCGGTGATTTGATCCCTCTACTACAGAAAAGTCAATACGAAGTCCCTAGTACTAATATTTTAAGAGAATACATGTCACTTATGTCATGCATGATAGTCGGCAAAATCATCTATGAGCTATAGCCAAACTATGACGTCATCATTCAAAATGGCCGCCGAAAATGCGAAAATACTCTATAACACGAAAACTAATGGTTTTAGGGCCCAATAATGTATTACGAATGGATATAAAGTCGACTATTCTCTTTCAAACAAGATCATTTTTATGTCTCTACGATGTGTGTATCTCACATAATGACGTCATCAAGCAAAATGACCGCCACTCAAAATATCTATATGCTGTATATTTCAAAACCTTTATTATCATGAATAAATCATTCATCAAAAACTTCACAAGTGCAATCCAAGTGCAGGCCACCGGCGCTGTGGCCTTGTGGTAGAGTGTTCGCTCTGCTTCCGGGAGACCTTGGTTCAAATCTTGGTCGGGTCAAACCTAAGACTTTTAAAATAGGTACACTCTGCATTCTTGCTAAACACTCAGCACGAAAAAGAATGAGAGTGGTAAATGACAACTCGGCCACATGGAAGAAAGGCTCCGTGCCTAATGTTCTTCCGAGTATAAACAACGTTCATTTATTTATTTATTATAAGCAGATGTAGCTCGAAGTAACCGAGTATGAAACTCAGGGTGGTCGATCGATTTTGCTTTAAAGCGGTTCCACGTGGAAAGAAAATCGTGGTGCACTGCCTCAGAGGCCTGCTCACTCCATGGCCCAAATCCTCTTTGCGTTGATTCGCAGAACTCAGGGATATGATGCATGACTGCGTGAATTTTCGGCGTTACTCTCACGCCAAGGTCCCAAACGCAGTCTTGAAACGTTCAATGTGCTCCTTGTATTTGGGATCCAAATTATTTCCATAGCAAGCTGCTACGACCTGGAAGGAAATACAGGCAAATCAAATGGAAGCTGTGCCGTCAAGTAGACACATGTACTTTTTTGAAGAGGCATACATGCATCAACCAGGCATGAATTGTCTCAAATAATCCTTCTGAAGTTTAAATTGATGCATGCACAGAAGCGAGTTATATTTTACAAATGCAAACGGAACATTATGTATTTATGAAAGTGGAAAATTATGTAGGTCTATATGTTCAGTATATAGGTCTATTAATAGCCTATAGCCAGATATGACAACTGGACCCTACATCTTCATACAAGTTAGTTGAAGTAGTCATCTCACGTACAGTGTAGCTCTAAGAAAGCAATTGAATCCAGAATTAACATTACATGCACTACATCACATCACATGTGCTTAAAATGTATGTTAATGTTACCTGTATGAAATACATGAACGTAAGCTTGTATTGTAGTCACTTGAGAGAAACAGAGCATTACGCAAAGGTTGCTGGTACTCCTTTTGAACTATGATGTGTAATGCGTTTATAGATTTCTATCAGTATTTCATGTAGACTTACCTTTTTGAAGGCTCTGAATGCAGCAACAAATTTGAGTACATGTAAAGGACACATTGACTGCAGAACATCCAATTTGTTCAGCAATATTTGGCAAGAATTGCCGGTAAAACTCCCGCCGTGTAGGCCATCCTGTTGAACATGGCAAGCTCTCAGCCACTTTTCTGCATCTTTCCAAACTGCCGCCATGGCCTTGTGCACAGTGCACACTGGACCAGTGAGGAGATGTAGTTCCGGCGGAGGGATGATGTCGATTACCTTCTTAGACTTGTTCTCATGAGAAACGATTGATGGATGAACGGTGTTGTTGTGGAGCTTGGCCTTTGCTTTGATTTTACCTTCATCATGCCACTTCCAAAAGTCCTCTTCAAGCGTTTCAAAGGTTCGATCTGCTCCCTTTGAGATCAAGTGAGAGCTTGGTGCTGTACACCAACAGCACGGAAAGGAAGATCCATATGGCATTATGCCAATCATGATGTTACAGAGTTTCAGATCCGACGCAATTACAAACTCAGATCTCAGCTTGTGCAAGTTCATATGAATCCAGAATTTCCGAAGATTGGCATAGTTTTCTTGAACGAGAGGCGAAATGCCGATGATGAACAGTCATTTCACACTTGTTTCTTTGAAAGAGGTCGCCGAGGCACAAGAGGAACTGTCCAGCGGAAATAAGCTCAGGCATATCTTCAAAAATCCACCTCCGCCATCAATGCCTAGCTTCACCAAAATATTGCTGCTGTCATTGCTTCTTCTGGCTTTCACGTAGTCAATAAAACCATCAACATCGTTGCAAATGACTGCGTAGCGTGGTGTCTTTTCGGTCACAATGCCTTTGTCGATCTTGACGAAGTCAATCACTTCCGTTGTAAAGAAATCATCAAGTTCATGATTGCAGGCCTGCAACTCCTGCCTTAAGAAGCCACTTTTTACGGAGGTGGGGAAGACATTTCGAATATGCTGATTCAACTTAATAGTGTTTCGGTCACTCAAATTTAGATCTACTCGAATTTTCTTCATGTCAGAGGTTTGAAACGTAGGAGTTCCCTCAGACAGTCCTCTTCCGGAGGAAGTCAGTGAGACGGCGATGGTAACGGGATGCCTCCCTCTAGGTCGAGCAAGGGTAACAGACGAACCATCGCCTTCTGCCGAGCACTTATCCAGTATGACTTTGGATGCGAATGATTCGGTCTGATTTGATGACATAGCGAAGTTGCTCAAATTTCTCATTCTCGTCTCCAGATTGCACGAATGGGGCTTACCACGGGATAAAACAGATAGACACGTTGTACACAGTTTCCGACTTTCTGGAATACACGGGGTAGCAGGGTCAAGCTTCGGTCTTCCAATTGGATTTTTAATTCCATGACAAATCCTGTCGCCGAAATTTGGACAATGTCTTGCTGTCTGACAAACGAGACAGTCATCACAAACTTCCTCTGATCATCTTGTCATGTACATGTAAGATAAGGCAGTTTTAGAATGGTCGAAAACCGATATTTCTTTCTTGAAGATCCCTTTCTTGTAATCTTGCAGAATGATTCGACAAGTTCCACAAACTGATGTAGGGAGTCGTTCATAAGAGCGATCGAAGCCATGAATGCAGTATTGTTCGATGATATCATAGTGAGAGTCATTTAAGCGGCGCATATCCTTCGCTTTCTCCATACATATAATACAAAGAACATACCTACTTTCTTCGTGATTACGTCGAAAGGTAGGCATGCCGAATTCGAAGTCAAACGGTGATACAGTGATCTTGACTAATTCAAAATGCTTTAGAAATAGTGTGCAGTTGTTCAATAGAATTTGAATATTCAAATCAGAAAACCTTGTCGCGAAATAGTGTCATTCATAGATATCTGCATAAGCTCTAAGCAATAGTTCAGCACGGGTCAAAGCCACTGATTGTTAATGAAACACATCGCGAGCGAACAAAGTACGAGTAGTTGGAGTGTGTTTTGAACTTTGAAAGGGAATACAATATAGTGGACTTTGTATGGGCGGTCATTTTGAATAATGACGCCATTACATGAGATACACACAACTTACCTGTAGAGACGTATAAATGGTCTTGCTTGAAGGAGAATAGACGACTTCATATTCATTCGTAATACATTATTGGGCTCTGAAACCTTTAGTTTTCGAGATAAACAGCATTGAAATATTTTTGGTGGCGGCCATTTTGCTTGATGACGTCATTATGTGAGATACACACATCGTAGAGACATAAAAATGATCTTGTTTGAAAGAGAATAGTCGACTTTATATCCATTCGTAATACATTATTGGGCCCTAAAACCATTAGTTTTCGTGTTATAGAGTATTTTCGCATTTTCGGCGGCCATTTTGAATGATGACGTCATAGTTTGGCTATAGCTCATAGATGATTTTGCCGACTATCATGCATGACATAAGTGACATGTATTCTCTTAAAATATTAGTACTAGGGACTTCGTATTGACTTTTCTGTAGTAGAGGGATCAAATCACCGAATGTTACTAGCAAAATAACGGTGATTTAGTCGCCATTTTGAAAATTGGCTCTCATTTGCGAAGATGTCGGTAGATTTTTTTTAAATTGCGTTTGTGCAAGTTGCTAGGACCTAATAAGTCTAAAAATCAAAAAAACAATGAGGGGAGAATTGTTTGGCAAAAATCGATTTCTGACACAGCGTGATGAACTTTCGTCCGTTAACCTCCGTCTTTCTCCGTCATGACTCCAGTGCTCTCAAAGGACAGGGCACAAATTGGAATCAGTAATTCAATGCACATCCTCTTCTTTGAGCCTTTTCAGAGCGACAACTCTGGGATCAATCGCACAATCGTTGACACAACTAACCGAAGCTATATCGTTGCAGATGTCCCACAAGAGGGCCTTCCTCGAAATCTCAGTATTGGCATGCAAGGGAACAGTCGGGGAAATTAAACAAATTGGCTGTAAAAATTTAGAAAGATATATAGCTCTTCAAGCTCGTCCGTCTAAGAAATTGCCAAACTTCCCTTTATTAAACTGCATAGGAACGATACTCTTGCTTATAACACATCCTTCGTTTGTTCAGTTTTCTCCGCGGAATCGCAATGAGAATGATGAAAATGCACCCAAATCATTTGTCTTTTGTTTTCTGATGGAATTTGTCTGATTTCAGTCTATCTTCGGGTGATTGAATAAAAAATGATGAATTTTTCTTTCCGTCAACATGCACGTGACATTTCGATTTTATGAGAACACTGCCAAATGTCGCTCGTTCAAACATAACCGTTTACCCCGGAGTTTGCACCGACGCTGGAGTTAACTCTGGGGTCAACTGTGAGCTCAGGTAAACGGAGTAAATACTGACACTTACACTTACACTTACACCGGACATGAACCCAACCATTGTGGCCGTAGCGATGCATACGGAAAATTTCCAAAATTTTCCGGAAAATTTTCCACTTTTGGAAAATTTTGAATTGTTTTGGTGATTGATATTTTTATGCCTTAAATTAATGTCTTAGTCGTTCGCAAAAACTAATATTCAAAGACTGAAAACCTTCCTATCTTAGCATGTTCAGCTTTTAGAAAAGACTTTTAGAACTTTTCCATTTTTACATGTAAGCTTATTTCAGATCTTTCCAAATGAATTTCAGACATTTCCAGGTCGAACTTCAGATTTCTTTAGTTGAATCTCTAATATCCATCACGGGCTCAACTTTAAAGATATCTGAATTATTGAAGATATCTTAATTTAAACCACTGACATCAGTAGGTGTCTATATCTTTGTAATGTATAATCGGTAGGAGGTTATCAGCGTTTAACTCCTGCATGTATTCGCCTCATGTGCTATGCCCCTAATGCAATTAGGCGGTCGATTATAATTGAGTAAAATACGCTTAGATATCCATATTCAACATGTATATTTTGAACTGCAATATCTTTCTCAGGTAATCTACTGCAGTAGATTACCTGGGAGTAGATTACCTGTAATGTGTTATAACACACTTTAACGATTGAAACAGTACTATGATTGAAAACTAAGTTCTGACTCACCGAAGCGAAAAGAATTAGCTCTTAAATGCTCCATGAGAGCTAGAAGATGTGCCAGATTCAAAAAATTGAAGACGGAATTGTCTTAGACTTCTAAACCACTAATACACTCTTACAGATAACTAATAAATTATTAATAATTACGAAATGAGTCTGAGCTTAGTTTCCAACCCAATACAAATAATAGAGTAACACATCATAAAGTGCAATTGTTAAAAGTACATCCATAAAAATTGATAGACTTGTTTTCTCGTGTGTTTGTGTTGTTTGTAGATACAACATTGTTTGTTGTAGCTTCATATGATCCATACAGCACTTTCGACATATCTTTCTCGAATACCTCGGCATGAATGTAGGCACTATCTGCTTTTTCATTGATTCGACCTGTTTTGAGTGCTGCAACCTCCTTGGATATGCCGCCTTGTACAAGTCGAGTCTTAGCAGTGCGTCGTAAAGAAGTGTTCGCAAAGAATTCGCCGTCTTTTGCAATATTTTTCATCAACGTTTTAGTGGTATTTTCAATTTTATGAATCCCCATTGGGCAGCGTTTGTACCAAACAGCTCCTTTTATTTGATGTTTCTGTAAGGGCGTCAGATAAAATGCTTTGCACGCACCATCTGGTCTATGTCGAATGTACTCTTTATATAATTTGATCACACATCGATCTGGGTTGTCCGTGTTCTGATAAATTCGAGTCTCTTTGGGGTCCATTCTGGCACATTTTAATCCATAACGCTTGTTTTTTGACATTCTTTCAACGTATTTCAAATATTCTTTATCATCACTGTCTTTACAAAGAATTAATTGAGATTCGTCTCCAAATTCCATATCATGATGTTCTTTAGCCGCTCTAAGGCTCAAATGAACTCCCAAATGATAAATAAGTGTGTGGATTAGCTGATCTGGATTTGAAATTCCAAAACTACCATTTTCCCACAATTCGTTCTCTTGTTCTAGATCAATTGGCAATGCTCTTTTCTTTGGTTTTACGTTACCGCGTTGAGCTGATTTTTTCATCTGAGCATCAAGGGAATCACGAGCACTTTTGAAATCAATGTCCGTAAAAATAGAAATTTTCCATTTCATTTCTGTATTGAAATATAGCTGTAGCATCGCACCAATGCCTTTCAACGATTCTGGAGGATACATATCTCCATCAACCTTTCTGACCTCAGCGAAGAAGTACTTCAAACAGTGATTGAGATCGTTTGGTGTAAATTCTTTCACATTTTTATATACTTTCAAAACATTATCGTCAATTCTTATTTTCCAGTGGTCATGCCAGGTGACAAATAGCTTGAATGCCCATCTCATCTTATTCCAAGTACTTTTTGGTATTCTATTATCGATATCAGAATTAACTTCTTCCTCTGACATGTTTACAAATCTCGACGTCATTCCTATGTCATTGATTAGTCAAAAGTGAAGAAAGGAATGCTTGCTTAGATAATTAAGCTGTTTCAAAATTCATGAATTCAAATATGAAATATATCCATGGAGTCATGAGATATCATTCAGCGAACACATAGTATTATTACACTGACTTCTATGTATCACACAGCTCAAATCTACTCATATGATGCTATGGTATTCTCCTCGCCTTCGGCTCGGAGAATACCGTAGCATCATATTCGTAGATTCTGACCGTGTAATACATCGAAGTCAGTGTAATAATATTACTTAACCTCCTGCAATCACTATCTATGAACTGCTGGGAAATCTCAGTACTGCAAAACAAATGTAATGTAAGTAATTGTATTACTATCAACTATAACAATATCATTCTAAATATGTGATTTTCAAGTATAGTGATCAGTCTTTACGAATATAAATGTTGAAAGAACAGTTTTGAAAATTTCCTCCAAAAGATACATTTTCTGTGGAAATTCCTTCTTTTTCATTATTGCATTGGTTATTGGTTGACATTGGTTGACATTGACGACTACATGTAGGTGCCTGAGCATCACTTTTTCTCAATGCATGGGTCACCTTTTCGTTCATCGATCCCATGTCGATGTAATTTAGATCTGCCTCTGATACATGACCAATACGCTTTTTCGCTACTTCATTTGGTAATCCTGATGCTATTATTCGCGTTTTTGCAGTTCTTCTTGTACTTGTGTTTGTAAAGTTACCTTTTGCTTTTATGCTCATCATTAGGTTCTTGACTACTTTTTCAATTTGATGAATACCTAATGGAGTTTTTTTGAACCAAGTTTCATTTTTGGGTTGTTGTATAGGTGTAAGATAAAAGGACGTTATTTCTTTGACATTTTCTCTGTAATGGACGAACTTTTTGTAGATCTTCACTGGACATCTCTCCGGGCTTTCAAAGTTTGGCAGCACATGTACGACTTTTGGCTCCATTCTGGCTTGTTTGATCCCAAATAAACGAGATTTAGTGGTGTTTTCTTTGTACTGAAGCACCTCCACGCCATCTTTTTCTATCAATCGCAATTGATCGTTTTGATCACCAAAAGTTAAGTGTTTGTGCTCCGTAGCAGCACGCAACCCTAGTTCAATGCTTAGAACATAAATGAGTGTGTTCTGTAGCTGTGTAGGGGAACTCGTTCCCAGCCCGTTAGGCCCGTTAGTCCATAATTTCTCTTCAGAGTTGAAAGATATTATGTCACTTCTTTTGGTTATCTTTACGTTGCCTTCCTTTGCACTTGCCTTCATCTCACCGTCTAACACTTTTCTTGATTCACTGAAGTCTTTATCGCAGAATATTGACCAATTTTTATCGATAACATTATTACAATAATGTTGCAGCATTGCAACCATCTCTTTCAGTGTTTTGGGAGGATATTTAGTTCCATCCGTTTTTCTAACCTCACATAAAAAAACGCGAAGACATTGGTCTAATTCATAGGCGGTCATTTCATCAATATCTTTATAGACTTTTAAGCTTCCATCTAATCGACATTTCCAGAATTGTTGCCATTCTCTAAATATGCTCAGTGCCCACTTCTGTTTCTTTAATGTATTATAAGGTATCCTTTCTTCCAAATTCTTTTTCCTTTCTTCCTCTGTAGTTGTAGCAAATCTGCTTATACTGCTCATTTTCAATTCTTTTTACCGTAAGACTGATTAAGTAAAAGATGATATTGGATACTTTTGATCATGGACTATTTTGATATTGCTTTTTGATTTTCAAACAGCAAATCAAACTAGGACTATGTTCATGCATGAACTAAATCACGGACACATAAATCCATAGCTTACATCTATAGAAATCTTTATATGTGTTATATCATGGAAATCTTAATAGTAAAAACCTTTTACTGTGGTGTAATAATTTATGGCTATAATGTAGATATGTTACATCAATGTGTTGTTGATATCAACGGTTTAAATATCTTAATACCATAATGACATCTAACCCTAAACCATTTTGGAAATCTTAGTAGATATCAGTGGTTTAAATAAGATATCTACCTGATTTACGGAGTTAAACCATGAAATCTACTCGTCTTCGCTGCGCTCCGACTCGTAGATTATCACTGGTTAACTCCTAGAATCAGGTAGATATCATATACTTAATTTGGAGCAAAGTACATATAATAACAACGTTGCTCCTAACTACACTTGAATGGACGAAGCAATGACCCACCACTTTTTACAGCTTCCTGTGATGGGCCCATTATAGTGACCACTGCTGACCCACAAAGTAATATGGAGAAATCTTAAATCAATTTGGAAATGTCTGAAATCGATTTGGGACCGAGAAGGTGCAGTTTAATTTTTTTGATATAATTCAATAGTATATTATTCTTATAAGTACTAAGTCCAGAGCCATTGACATGGAATGTCTTCAGGTCATTTCCCTTCATCTTCATGCATCCCTGTCTATAAAGCTAAACACATTTCGATTTGGCAAGCCTCTTAATGTCGATAAGCACAAGCATTTTGAGCAACTTGATTCACATTCGACCACATTTTCACACCCATTGCCGATCAGATGCATGATAATAGCACATCCACATCATAGCAAATGACCTGAAGACGTTCCATGTCAAAAATTATGGCTCTGGGCTTAGTACTTTTCGCTTAATCAGAGAAAACATACAAAATTTCATTTTAACCAAAAGCTGTTATCTGCGTCCCATTGGATTTACATGTGTTTTTCTTTGATCATGTATGACAAGAAGAGGAACTAACTAGAACTCGGCAGACGTGTAGATTCGTAATAGGCATAGGCTGTACATCATTCTGTGAAAGTCTCACTTTCGGCCTCGTTCCCTGCAGAAACTCGTTCTGGCTGCCGGACTAATAGTGATAACCGATCGAGTCATCAACTTTGAAGCTTCTGTAAACCATGGAACTCCACCATCTAGAAATCCCTAGTAATACGGAGCGCTGCCAAGACACGGTGCTGATAGCAATCAATGATGCATAGAGATCTAACAGCATTCAGTATCTTAAAAGGAAAGTTTAAATCGATCATGATAACAAAAATCGCTTGCATATATCAATGCGCATGTTAATATGATCATGCATCCCTGATTGCTATTAGCAACGTGTTCTGGTCGACCTCCTGAGTGCATTAAGCTATCCAATGTCTCTGAAGGTTTTTTTTGAAAAATTATTTCATGTTAAAGACATGGTCTGCACACGACTGTCTCTGTCACTGAAAGAACGTGATCAAGCTGTTAAAACTTGCCAGTTGTCGGGAGTTTTGGGAGATTTATGTGGCTTATCTTGAATATTTTCCTGAGATTTTTGACCACATAGCATGGATGAAGAATGCTTAAAACTAAACGGACGAACAAATTGACATAATTGCGTCTGCTGGTCTCAATCTGTCACAGTCGCAGTCAGAACTGTGTAGAGCAGGCATTTGCATTTTGAGCTGTTGTTGTAGTTATGTGTAGTATAATTATCCTGTTTCACATTAGTCTTCGCCTGTGATCATTGGGGTTCGGTTATTTCTGGGCCACTCTGTACGTTAGAAGATAGGAGATATAATAGATATTCCTTGTAGGCTAATCATCACATATTCAAATTTCTCACGAGTTTACTGTCTTCATATCTTCTACTGTCTTGGTCATTCGTGAATAACTGCTGTGTGGACTGTGTGCTATTAAGCTTCACATATTGTGTAACAAAAATTCAAGTTTCAAACACATGGAAAATTTGCATTGCTAATCAACGCTGTATAACCTAATTTTCAAGCTATAAGTAAACTTCAAAATAAAGTGTTTTTTGATCCAGATCTTCATCATTGCATAACCTTTTGAGAAGAAAAAATCACGTTGTCCCATTAAAGGCGTCTATATGATAATTAAGAATAGACATACAACACTAGCACTTTGATTAAGACACTGGCAGCTAATGAATACTATAAGAACCGCGGCCGGGATTCGCATCGCTACAGTTGTTTTAATCGACGCAATCATAAAATTAAGAATGTTAGACCAATTCTATTGGTGCATAGTTGCCTCGGCTGTGGTAGCAAGTGTACAAATTGTCATCACGAAAAATTCAAAATTTTCCAAAATTTTCATCAATGACTGTGGATAAATTCAACCGAAACAGTTAATTTCATAAAATATGAAGTGGCTATTCTTGAATTTTATATGGATTGCTGGCCATATTCGTACCACGTGTTAATTAACTGCAGTAGAGAGATGAAAATAAGCTTCATCACTTCATTAGATGTTATGAAGAAATTGGTCATTTTCGAAGAACTGCTGCAACATTTATGAGCAAAAGTTCAGTCTCTGCACAGTCCAAGGAAGTCAACTGCTGCACAAAATGAATTTTGTGTGTTCCGTCAAACATTGCGAGCGAAGATCTATATGGACGGACTAAGGCAAGCCTCGGGAATCGTAGATTTACCGAGTGTGCTCCGTGAAAATGGGATAAAATGGTTCGGACACTTAAAGCGCATGTCTTAAACCGGTCCAAAAAGACTCGGCCTGGAGGTACCCGGTCAGAGCACTGCGCAGAACCGTGCTGTTTGGCAGACGCGCAATCCGCCCACACCTGAATCGGTATGACATGTCGCCCAACCTCCAAACATGAGGAAACAAGGACTCAAAATCCGGCATGGTAGGTAAATATGGATTCATCCATATCTTTTTTATGTATCTTATTCTACTTCTACCTACTTAAAATTCAACTTTAGTGGCAGGCCTATAGAGTAAGTATAGTGAGTAGGTCAGCAACTCAGTATTAATTAGATACCCAGTGTACATGCAGCTTCGACTGTAGAATAATCTCAATTTGAGACGCAATAAGATATATGTAAATTGTTGCATTTTTGAAGAAATGACCACGGTTGACTGATCATGATAGCATTACAGATGGAATGATGGTATTTTACAATTCCTCCGTGTCACGACATTCTTGGAGAGACAATGTTTGTTAAATTACTAATTACTGTAGTACTTTAATGCTCAGCCTAATTAATGAAAGCATTGATCATGTGACGACCTGCCTGCCACTAACAGGGTAAATTTATGCGATTATCTATATGCATGCTTTGTGATATAAATATTGCGAACTGATCTTTAAACAGTAAAAAACAGATTGCCAGCAACTTGCGGTATACATGTAGTTCAACCCCTGCTTTATCTCAAATGCATTTTCCATAATCGCATATTCTAGTCTGTATGAGTTTTGGAAGCTAAGTGTATTCCTCAACCTATCTTATATAGAATCATTCCAGATCTTGAATAATTTCACTGCATGGGATAGTTTATATAACACGTGGAGCTAAGAGATGCAATCAGGAATTGATTTCAATGCAACCTAAGACATACTACCCGAACATTTGACAGTGGATCGTGGATAATTGTTTGATAAGCTAGCTGCAGCCGACAAATTTTGTTTAACGTAGGTTCAGCAGCACGGAGTGAAAAATTGATGACAAGTTTGGTGACCTCATTGTTCCAGACTCTTATACGTCAGCTCGCGGTCATCAATGTAAAAGATTTGAGCTTAAACTGTAGTGGAATGAGTTCTCAATTGACGTTGAAAATCACTGCAATTCCCTCACAAGTGAAGAAGCGAATATCACTTCAGTGAATCACTTCGAATCAATTTTGCAAGTCGCAGACAAAACATTTTGTAACATCAGCACTCAGTCAGTGATCAAATTGTCCATCCTAAAACTTTTGTCGCTATAAAACCTTCTATTATATTTGAACTTTGAATTTGTTGTATCAATGCCTATTTGGGCTTTTATTTTGATTATCTGTTTTCAATTTGCTTGTGTTTTATTGACTTTGAAAATCCAGTTAGTATTGTCATGAATTATAAAGTGGGCCTACAACTCATTACAATATGTCATTACGTCTAAGAGTATCACTGTTCATCGCACAAAACATGATGTCAAAGTGAGAATAATTGCATTGTATAATTTTGTAATTAGCTCTAGCTTATGCGAAGCACCGGTGGGCCTACCATTCATGCATTTCATCTATGATATGTGGAAATTAAATAATGTCTAAGGGCATCAGTTGCCAAATAATGTCTGACGATCAAAACCAATCGGTTTAGAGACCGGCATTAGAAAAGATTTTGATCAATAGTCGCTATCGATTATCGAAATAACAATTTTTGTAATAAATAATCGCTATCGATTATCGATATAGCAGTTTTTAGCTATCAAATTATTGTTCTTTCCAATAACATAAAATTGAAATGTGCCCACCTCTGCTGCTATGTACAGGGACAAAGTAAGTTTCCGCAGCAACTCATTACTTTTGCTCATTTTATTAAATTTAATTCATTCCAGGCACGGTATAAGTACTCGCATGTATTGGGAATGGACCGATATCTGAGTGAATGGATCAAATATAAATAATTTTGTGCCTCTCCGAAGCTTAGCATGAATTCTCTCGCTTATTATATTGCTACCGAAATATGATGAGAAGTGATTCGCCTCCTTGATATCGTCAGGAAAACTTGTCACGTTAGGCGACTGTCACAAAGAATCAACAATAAATTCTTATCACTGTTTCCTTGGATGATCATGAATTGGCTTTAATGATATCATATAGTTTTACAAATTAAGGCGCGAAAGAAAACATCGGACAGAAATATTAGATGATTTCTCTGCGAAAGAGAAAATGGAAATGAAATGAGCATGCCAAGACATATGAACAACTGGGAAATAGACGTGCGGTGCCTTTCAATTGTCCCTAAGGTTTCCTTCTTAGCTTCGAGAATTCCCACGACTCTTTATTCTTCTCATCTCAAATTCCAATCATGAGGACAAATCCAAAATCCAGACATCTACGAAGCGAATTCAAATCGCATGTTAGTAATAGCTGAAAATCCTCTCCAAATCTGTTGTGTTGGATAGTTTCCAAGTTCATATTTTATCATACGCCAGCAGATTCTCGAAATTAATCGCTTCTGATGGTTCATCCCGCAATAATAAGATTTAAATATCGCAGGAGAGATTTTCTTTCCATGATCAAAAAGAAGCGACCTGAATAATTCTGATTGATATTGGAGGAAAAATCAACTATGGTACAAGTTTTTTTCTGCAGTATGCAAAGGTCATTCACATTTTTTGAAGTCAATGATATATTGATTGAATGCGTCATTAGTTTCACAACCAAGTGAGCTAATTGGCCCATCAGATGCTGAGAAAATATCACATTTATATGATCCTTCTCATATTCCAGTTCTTTCCTCTAAGATACCTAACTTAGGGACAATTAGGGTATCATCTTAGTTTACAAGTCCATATTCTATCACGGCAAAAATACTCTCAGAACAGCAAAACAAGTGCCGTCTCTATCCTCAAAATGTAGCTGAAATTTCAATAAGGATGTTATGTAGAATATATTTTGTACATTATGTTTGTTATGTGTATTAGGTGTGTCAAGACAATAAAATGAGCTTAAATTTTGAAAAGTAAAAGCAAATGATGTTTCGAAAGAGTGATTGTGGCCATTTGCAATATCAAAATATAGAGGTCAGCGAGAATATAGAAATTTCAAGAATCCACTGGAATTGTGAGGTCAAGTGGACACTCATTTTGATCAAATAATGAAATTGCTTCATAACGTCTATTTGTTGTACACAAATTGAAAGAACTGCCTGTACTACCATATGAGCAAATTATTGAAATGTACCAGACCATTGCGTTGTCTGTGCTATTACATGCTGCCCTTGTTGGCTGTCAAGAAATGTTGATGACAGGCTGGAAGCATTTCAACGTCGGTGTCACAAGCTCATTTATAGAAAGAATTGCAGTTGTGATAAGTTTCAAGTTTCCCTAACTAAAGGCTTGCGTGAAAATCGTGCATTCTCTATTCATCAGAATTGTGAATCATACGTGATCCACCCTTTACACGAATTGGTTCTACCGCGATTGCAATATTAGGTCAAATTTTTGAAAGCATTGTTAATAAAGTCTTAAAAAAGCATTTACAAGCTTTAACATGTAATCAGCAGCATGGATTTACTTCAGGTAGATCCACTACGACGAATCGTTTGTGCTATAAGGATTCTATCTTGACGGCATTAGATGACTCGGCCCAAGATCTCTCAGTGTGTGCTGATTTTTAGAAGGCTTTTGATGTTGTTCCGAATGAGCTGTTGCTTCTCAAAATGTGTAATCAATTTGGCATGAGTGGTTCTGTTTTGAACTAGTTCAAAAGCTATCTCGTGAATCGTTATCAAATAGTCATCGTTTGTGGTGAAAAGTCAGTTTGGGTTCCAGTCTCTTCTGGGGTTCCTTAGGGATCCATTTTAGGACCCTCATTGTTTCTCATGTTGCCTACATCACCGACATTACTTCATGCTGTCAGTCTGGAGAATGCTTGTTATTCGCTGATGATGCTAAAATATTCAAACATTGATTCTTTGAATGATCGTTTCGAGTTTGAATGTGACCTTAATAATCTTGTAGTGTAGTGTTCAAAATGGTTAATGAAATGTAACCTACGAAAGTGCTACTTCATGGATTTTTCTTTGAAACGTAGCCGTCATATCATCAGTTTTGATTATGTGCTCAGCAATAGTTTTCTGCGTCATGTTAAGGAGATAAAAGATCTTGGAGTGATTTTTTCCTCTAATTTTTCATTTAATGCTCACGTGAGCATGATTGTAAAGAGAGCATATCAGACGTTAGGATTTGTCAAGAGTCATGAAATCCTCAACTGATGTACTCGTACATGTCCGAAAAGTCTTACTCAATGCGCATATTCGATCTCACATTGATTATTGTTCATCACCTTGGTCAACTGACTTCAAATGTTTGGCCACTAAGCTGGAAGGTGCTCAAAAGCGATTTGTGAAACATCTTTGCTTCGTGAGTAATATCCATTCCTGTTCAGACAATAATGAAAATTCGTGTGCAAAATTTAATTTGATCAGTCTCCAGAAAATTGTACTTGGTGAAGCAAATTGTCCGTATCTCGTTTCGTCTATATTTTACAACATTCCAGTGAGGCGCACAAGACATCCTGCGTTATTTGATCCACAGAAAAAGAGCAGATTGTTGTTGCGCAAGAAATACTTCGCACCAAGATGTTGTGATTTTGCAAATTGTGTGTGTAAAGAAGAGCTCTTTGTGAATAGCACCGCTTCCTTTAAGCGCATTCTGCTTTGTCGAATGCATGGAGTAAATATATTTAGGTAGAGTGGTAACTCCGCATTTATTCAATCCCCAATGTGTATACACTTTCGATTTTTCAAAATGAACTCGAGGGAGATATAGTTGATAATTGTTACCAAATGTGAGACAAGCACATTTTTGCAGTTTTGAAGAAATTGCCACGGAATTGATTGATCATGATTGTAATGCAGAAGGAAATGATAGTAGTTACAGATTCTCAGTGTCATGACAGCCTTGGAGATTTAATGTTTGTTAAATTATCAATTCGATGGGTTCCTATCACTTTCATGCTCAACCTCAGGAGTATGAATGAATTGAAATGATTTCAATTAACTTTGAAAGATGTAAATGATGAGTCCACATCACTATTCAGATTCAAGAAATGAAACATGAATTAAGTGAATCATGCTTGTGAAATTGAGTTAAAAGCTTGAAATTTCAGCCAAGAAAGCACGAATAATATTGCGGCTTTTTCATAAAGACTTCCATTATAATGCGGATCATGAAATTCCCTTGATAATAAGCTTAATATCCGCTCAATTAGGATGCTCATTATCAAATATTCATTCCTTTGATATCCAACTTGTTTCATACTACTTATATAGAGGAGTCATCTCGGTAGTAAAACTGGCAAAATTTTGACTTTTAAACCTGATCAAATAATTTTTTGGGCCACGGGAACGTAATCTCCGCAAAAAACTGAATCTTTTTATCTAAAAATTTTCACTGTATACAGATACCTTTTGAGTCGACGCTCTATACTTATCACCTATACTTAATGGTCGAATGAATTGAATTTGTGCACTTGTGTATAACACAACCTTTCTTTCTTTATGTCATATCAAATTATTTTATCGGCTTATTGGCTGATTGTAATTGATGAAATAAATAAAAATAAGGTAATTGAAACTCCCCTTTTTATTTTAGGCCAATATAATAAAGTTAAAGTAAAAAGTATGGCAGACAGGCCTTCGGCGTCCAGCGCCTTCAACGGTCGATGTTTGGATGGCACAGATGCAGCCTTTGTGAAGGTTTATATAAAAGTGAATGATATCAAGAACTGTGTTGCATGCATGATTGGCTGTTGAACTGTGAAGTTAGATTGTAAAAAGGTAATTCATGTCTACTATTGATTGCTGGCTTAAGTTGTGTGATTGCTTTGGCTTCTGTTATTGTTGTATCTCGTGTGTTGGTCAGTTTGCTAATGAGACCGACTTGAAAAGTCCCGATGTCGCCAGCGCCATTATGTTTTTCTATTAAATGTTGATAAAGGGCGCTCGATGTACTTTTGTTTTTAATAGCTCGCTTATGTTCTTGATGCCTCGTCTTAAGCATTCGCGCTGTTTTGCCGACGTAGAATTCATTACACATTCTACAGGTGTAGTTGTACACAATCAACTTTTTTCCTGCAAATATTATTTTTACATTCAAGGCAAAGCTCGCAATTACAATTTTGGTTATTACTTCTGTGCTTAAAAAAGCACGCCGATTTCATACAGTATTCGTTTGTGACTTTTATGGGGAATTAGTATTTATCAATTAATTTATTTACTTTGTGATTGCATCTGTCGTTTACAAAAGGCAATTTGAAATGAACTATCTTATGTGGTTTTGGTTTTCGTTGCTTATTCTTAGGTTTTGCCTCTCGGCAGTCATTTCTATTATAACCATTATCGATTAGAATAATCTGGAATTCGCTTATATTTTCTTGTTTTCTGATATCGTCATTGCAGCATTTAGCAATTGACTGAAACCTATTCCTTATGAAATTTTGTTTTACATGCCATGGTAAAAAGGCATCCTTACGTAAAGTAATGTTCGAATGTTCAGCTTTATGATACCAGTTGTACATAACCGCATTGTTTGAAATTTTTATCTTTATATCTAGAAATGGCAACCACTCTCCAGGCTCGGGCGTTTCTAGTGTAAACTTAATATTTTTATTTATTGAATTAAGTAAATAAAAATATTACCAAAATTATTATTATTATTATAGCCAAAATTGTAATTGCGAGCTTTGCCTTGAATGTAAAAATAATATTTGCGGGAAAAAGTTGATTGTGTACAAATACACCTGTAGAATGTGTAATGAATTCTACGTCGGCAAAACAGCGCGAATGCTTAAGACGAGGCATCAAGAACATAAGCGAGCTATTAAAAACAAAAGTACATCGAGCGCCCTTTATCAACATTTAATAGAAAAACATAATGGTGCTGGCGACATCGGGACTTTTCAAGTCGGTCTCATTAGCAAACTGACCAACACACGAGATACAACAATAACAGAAGCCAAAGCAATCACACAACTTAAGCCAGCAATCAATAGTAGACATGAATTACCTTTTTACAATCTAACTTCACAGTTCAACAGCCAATCATGCATGCAACACAGTTCTTGATATCATTCACTTTTATATAAACCTTCACAAAGGCTGCATCTGTGCCATCCAAACATCGACCGTTGAAGGCGCTGGACGCCGAAGGCCTGACTGCCATACTTTTTACTTTAACTTTATTATATTGGCCTAAAATAAAAAGGGGAGTTTTAATTACCTTGCATAACTTTCTCGGAAAGATGATCTCCCGTCACCTGGTCAACTACAAAACAAAAATAAGCTATTAAAATGAGGTAAGGTGATATCAGAGAGTGTTTCTTATCTTCCTCTGTATGAGAACCACAACTTTAGGTAGTGCCAGAGTCTGACTCGTTTTGGTCCTCGTTATTTACATCCCAGATGGCAGAGCATGCTTGACACTGTCATGCACAAAATATGTTATATTTTGTTGGACCAAATATTACATGATAATTAATCCATTGTTAAAAAATCTAAGTGCAAGGAATATCAAGAAAAACCGATTAATATGCTGAGCTTAAGTCTTGCTCGAAATTGATCATAGCACTCGATCGTTAGGCAACCTCCGTTGACAATAATTATTAGCAGCAATGTGTCAAATGGTCCAACAATTCAACTTTGTACGCGGTTTACATTCGAGAGACAATGATATAATGGTACACATTTCTTGCCTCCATTGGCGCTTTATGAAACACAATAGAGAATTGTCTCTACCATTGTCTGACATTGGCTGAGAGACATATGCAATGTATTTCACATGATAAATGACTCAATATTTACTCGACGTGATGGTGTAATGATTTTCACACAGCCTTCGGCACACGATAACCTATTACGGTGTGATCAAGTTGGTTCTCTTGATTATTCAATGCTTGCTTGCATCTTTCGATGTTATTCCCTCGGCATAGTCTTCTTCCTTCGATTCTTCATCACAAGGTTCGTCCCCTCCCTCATATCAAAATGGCATTTTGAGCCTCTTGCTACCTCTTACTATCAAAACGAGGTACAATTGACAATAAGGGGTGATCTTCCGCTTGATATTTACAAAAGAAAGCTTTACATGAAAATTAGAGGGCACTGACAATGAAATGGACAAATCAGTTTGCGAGCTCGCTTGAACAATCGGTCAATAATTTTTAAAGATTCGTGGTCCAACATGCCAAATAAACATGAGCGATACATAAAAACACAAGACGAAGAATACATAAGATGAAGGAGGAAAGTAATTAGGACATTTGGTAGCATTTTCTGTTAGGAGAGATGTTATTGTGATCGGTTACAGTGATCTATACTAATTTTTTGGCTAATGATGAAATCATGGATAATAATAATAATGTAATAACAATAATTAATAATAAGTTAATAACAATAATATGATTGAGGCTATAAATGCATATGCAGTACCCGTAATCAGCTACACTGGAGGAGTGGTGAAATGGACAGTGCAAGAACTAAGTGAACTCAACCGAAAGACACGTAAGATACTAAACATCTACGGTGCACTACATCCAAGAGCCGATACCGACCATCTCTACCTACCGCGGGATCGGGGAGGTAGGGGGTTGAAAGATCTGGAGGAAGTCATAGAACAAGAAGACAGAAGCCTAACAGAATATATACAAAACAGAAACGATGACCCACTGCTGGCAGTGGTTAAATCGGGCAATTTGTACAGGCAGCGACAAGATACCTTAGAAGATTGGAAGATGAAAGTTGTAGAAGATCGATACCATAAATGGAAAGATAAGATAATGCACGGACAATACACAAGGCAAATGCTGGAAATAACATATAGGCAGTCTTGTTACGGTTGGTTGAAATCAGTCAATTTGAAAATTACCACAGAAGCGTTACTAGCGGCAGCTCAAGACCAAGCGATCAATACGAAAGCACATGCAACATATATCCTGAAAACCAGCAATGATGCAAAGTGCAGAATGTGTAAGTCAGCAGATGAGACAGTGTCCCATATATTCACAGGATGCTCAAAACTGGCATCAAAAGAGTACCTCAATCGCCACAATGAAGTTGCCAGAATAATGCATAGAGACATCTGTCTACAGTATGACATCAGCGTATCGACAGAGCCATGGAAACACATGCCGATGCCAGTAGTTGAAACAGACATGGTGAAGATCTTATGGGACTTCGAAATAAGAACCGACAAGAACATTTCAGCAAGGAGTCCCGATATAGTGATAGTGGACAAAGAAGAGGAGATGGGATACATAATCGATATCGCCGTTCCCGAGGATAGAAACATGTGCAATAAAGAGCGAGAGAAAATAGCAAAGTACCAAGACCTGAAAATAGAAATACAGAAGCTGTGGAAGATTAAAGCAAAAGTGATACCAGTAGTAGTTGGATCCTTGGGAGCCCACACTGACAACCTAAAGAAGTACCTCAAAGAGATTCTCGGTCGACACCAAGTACCTCAATTACTTAAGGCTGCCCTGCTCGGTAGTGCCTACATCCTCAGACGCACTCTGGATCTCCCTGAGTCCTGGTAGGATTCCGAGGTCCTGAGTTACAACCGACCATTGTGTGGTCGTGATCCAAAAAAAAGAATAATAATGATATAATTGTCATCAAAATAAGCAAATACAGATAGACAGATTGATGCATCTAAAAAGGTGCGTTTTCGAATGCTGAGGCGGGTCATATGTCTATCATCCCCGGCGGGGATAAGATTTCTTGGACATAAATGTAGCGAACTCTGCATGTACATGCAGCATGAACTTTGGTAAAGTTTATAATTTCTAAAAGCAATTAGACTCACATTAGCACCGGAAAATTAAGATAAAATTGATTGCACGTAGAAATAGAACCCTTATTTCTCCGATCTAGCTGCATCAGATGTCCCGGTATTCATATTCACAATTTTGAACAATGAATCATGAAATCAATATAGATAATATATAAGTACTTATTGCAGTGGTCACACATGTCAGATAGCTATTTATATGATGTGCCAGTTGGATTATTTTCTAAACTCAAACAAAATACGAAAATATACCGTGTGACAGGGCTACAACCTGCCGCCGGCCCGGCCCTGGCCGTAAACTTTGAAGACCGGCAAGCCGGTTAATCTAATTAGACCCATTACGACCGTTGACCGTTTCTTAGTCAATCATTACAGCATTAAGAGTAATGGGCAAAAGACCGTTCCAGGACACCATAAAATTCAAAAAATAGTATCTTTAAAAACGACATAAATTCATGAATTTTGTCCCTTTTTCAGGTTTTTAAGACCTAAATTCATAAATTTAGACCATTTAAAAAGTACCATTTTTTGAAAAATCGGTATCTTTAAAAACGACATAAATTCATGAATTTTAACCCTCTTTCAGGTTTTTAAGACCTAAATTCATAAATTTAGGCGTTTTTAAAAATACCCAATTTTTCAAATTTTTCAAAATCTCAAAATTGAGAATTACAATTTTTACCTTGAAAATCATGACCGTTCCAGGACACCGAAAAAATCATAAAAGTTAAGAATCTCAAATTTGTGAATTACAATTTTCACCCCCAAAATCATGACCGTTCCAGGACACAGAAAAAAATCATAAAAGTTAGTATTTTTAAAAACATCTTTTAAATCCATCTTTCAGGTTTTTAAAATATATCATGTGTCTAAAAATATTTCTTTTAAAATGGAAGAAACAAAAGTGGATGAAACAAAAGTGGAAGAAACCGCACGAATATATCCTTCGTTATCACAGTTAAAAATAAGTGAATTGAATAAAGAAAAACACAAAGATAGAGTACGTTATATGAAAGATAAGGAATCTCAATTATTATTAAGATTAGAGCATTATAAAAAATTAAGAAAGAGATGGACTAAAGTTAAGAATGTAACACAAGGAATTGGCATATTCTTAACAATAAGTTTAGGTGCTTTAACAATTGTTATATCTTCAGGTGTTTTAGTAATTCCAGTAGTTGCTACAGCTTTAACAGGTACGGGTGTTTTTGCAACTTCACTTGTTACAATGTTAGATAAATCTTTAATAACTAAGAAACGAAAATCATTAAAAACTGAGCATTTACATATTAAAGAAGTCTATGATAAACTACATTACTACTTTCAAAGAGTATGTGATGATAATGTTATTACGTTAGATGAGATTGAAAAATTTGATCAAATAGCTAATGAAGTAAATCAAATATCATTTCAATTACAGTCAGAAAAAGTTGATGATAAGAATAAACAGGATGGCAAAATTTCTTGTGATGGTAAAATTTCTAATGAAGAAAATGACAAAATTTTTTTAGAAGAGCTAAAAACTTTAAGCGAAAATTTAAGCAAAACTTTATTAAACAAAACTTTATTAAACAAAACTTAAAACGAGAAACCTTTAAACGAAAAGATGTCAGACAACAAAGCAATAAAAAAATAATTTGTTCAGTAAAATGTTTTTGTTGTATTCCAATGTTACCACAAAATTCAAATATTATATTTTAAAAATGGATAAAATTAAAGCTGATAATCAAAAAAGAATTAAACAATTAGAAGAGTTAATAAAACAAAGAAATATTATGAAAGAAAATCATCTTCAACATAGAATGATAAAAGCTGGTATTCAATCTGATATGTTTGAAAAAATGCAGCAAACCAAGCAAGTAAAAACTGATTTTGAGAAAACTATGAAACCATTTAAAGCTCTTGAAAAAGAACTTACAAATAATGATAAACAAATTGATATAACAGATCCAGAGCACAAAACTATATTAGATGACTATGGATTACTAGAATCAAACATTAATAAGAAATTACCAAAATCTATGCAATTTGAACATTCTATTTCATTTATAGATGGAAAAACAATACCTAGATTTTATCTCGGACAAAAAGAAATATTTCCACAACCTTTTCGAGGTTTAATTTTTTCACCAGATAAATCTCCTTTTAGTTTAGATAGAAATTTTGTTGATCTTTTAAGAGGAGCAGATTTAAATAATTATGCTGTAGAAGATCTCATAAAATATAAAGCTATGTTAGATAGAGTTGGTGCAGTAAAATCTCTTAGACGTTATAAACAATTAGAAAATTTATTATCAACGGGAGTTAAAGTAGGAAAAGGTTTATCTGAAAAACAGAAAACAGAAAAAACTGTATTCTTACCAGATGATCCACAAGAATTACTAAATAGATTAAATATTTTAATATCTGCAATAAAAGAAGGACATAATTCTAGTTTCAATGAAATTCATGCTATATTGAAAAGACTGTTAGAAAAGAAGATTCTAAATGAAGAGGATTATAAAAGTATAACGGGACATCGGAGATGTCTTCCAGGGCTTCGCTCGTAGCTGAAATATGTTGTTGTTTTTAATTTTTTTATAAAAGACATTTATTCAAAATTTTAACTAAAAAATGTGTTCAGCAGATTTAGACAAAATTAATAATCATTTAGAAAATCTAACAGAGATTTTGGGTTCATCAAAATTTAGTACGACGTTAAAAATTATAACAACTACTTCATCACACACTTGTAATTTAGAACCCATTCTACATTTGGAACAAAATAAAAATTATCAAATTGCATTGACTAGTTTCTCCACATTTAACACTATTCAAAACGTTATCAAAGATGTGAATGACCAATTTAGATATTCTACTGATAAAAGAAAAACGTGGAAAATACTAACTTTTCTTCCTGGTTCTTACGAAGTTGAATCAATTTCAAATGAAATTAAGAGAAATTTAGGTATACCATTTAAAGATAAGAAACAATTACATTTTGCAGTTGAACCGGCAGTTAATAAATTTTCTCTTACTTTAGACGAAAATCATCAAGTTGATTTTAATCATGATAGATCATTGTGAAAGCTATTAGGATTTAATAAACAAACCTATAGTCTAGGTTATCATTTAGGTGAGAAGATTCCAAAAATAACTGAAATAAATTCAATTGTTGTACATTGTGACATTATTGAAGGAGGATATATAAATGGTAAATTGTCAAATTTAATATTCAGTTTTCCAGCTTTTACTGTACCCATTGGTTATAGATTAAATGTAATTCCACGAACATTAATATATTTCCCTATTACAAGAAAAACTATTAACAACATTAACATGAGAATCTCTGATGAAAAAGGACAAGAAATAAATTTTGGAGGTGAAGAGATTATGATAGATCTTTTGGTTCGGGAGGTATAAACTCCCACGCGAAGCTAGAGAAGTTTAATTTTCTTCTTCTTATTATTATTATTCTTATTCTTCTTCTTTAGAAACAAAAAATTAAAAAATTAAAAAAAAATTTTATTAAAAAATGAGTGAAGTGCTACCATTAAATAAAAAAAACTTAAATTTAATCATCATCCAAATTTATCTAATAAAGTTTTGTCAGTTATTTGTGGAAGATCAGGATGTGGAAAAACATATCTATTATTTAAAATTTTAACGACTCCAAATTTTTTGGATTATAACAATCTTATAATTTATACAACAACAGCAGAACAACCCGTCAATCAATTTTTAAAATATGGATTTGAAAATAATCTTAAAAAAACAGCAATTGCTTCATTATTCAAAGAATATGAAAAATCTGAAGATGAAGAAGAAATAAGTTCGTGGTGTGAAGAAGCAGCAAAAAATTTTCAGTTAGTTGAATCCAATAAAAATAAGCTTATAAAGATACAATTAATAGATGATAGTGGTAATATGCAAGATCCCAGTAAACTAGAGAAAACAATGAAACATTGTGTATCAGTCAGTTCAGAGAAATTATTTCACAAAAGGTAGACATAATAACTGTAGTGTTTTTTATTTAACACAAAGTATGTATTCATTAGACGGAAGTGTTATTAGAAAGAATGCAAATATATTTATACTATTTGAAATAAATGCAAGAAACTTAAGTGATTTGTTAAGAGATTTATGCATAAGAAATAAAGATGAATTTAAACAATCGTGTAACAATGCTTGGTCAAAAGATTATGGATTTATCACAATTAATATTGATAAAAAAATTCATGATAGAGTTATCGAAGAATTGTTCTCTGACTGAAAGTCGATAGAAGATTTGTTTACTGAGTAATAAAAATTTTTTATACTGAGTAATAAATAATAAAATTTTTATTCTAGACTGATTTAAATAATAAAATTTTTTTTCTAGACGGATTTAAATAATAATAAATAAACTTGAAAAAGGTAAAGTAGTTATTCCATCAGGTAAAATTTTTCTCTTATCATCAAATGGATCTAATGCTAATTTATGTTCCTCTTTTAAATACATTTTATGTTTCCTTGAATTAAGTCTATAATTACATGCTGTTTTTATTTCATTATTAAATAATGCATTTTTATAATCTTGAAATGTTATTTGATTAGCCACTGATGCCTTTGAAATTTCTTTTAATGTTTTATGTGTTTTACTATTATTATTATTAGTTGTGTTATAACAATAACATTTAGATTTTAAAAATATAGCTTCTGTTATGAAATCTTCATTTCCTTCTAGTTCATCTTTTACTTTACATAAATCAAAAGGATGAATGATATCTTTTATTTTATTAATTTCTTCATCAAGTGAAGAATTATACGGTATTGTTAATTCTAAGAAAACAGAATCGGTATCTGTAAAGTGTAATTTATAGTTTTTGCCATAAGCAGGTGCTAAATAATCATATATAAATCTATACATAAATAGTTTAGCTAATTCTAATATAGTGAATCCAATAAAATTAAACTTATCATGTTTTACGCTAATTCGACGTAAATGTACAGCACATAGTTCATCACTAAATCTAGTAGTTCTTTTATATGTAGGTTTCCTTGTTAAATTTTGAAACCTATCTTTATCATAAACTATTTCAATATTTTGTCTATTACGCACATTTTCTAAAGTCTTACCATAAAATGCATTATTCATTAATTTGAAGAACACGTTTCCAAAATCATCTTTATTTCTTTTAGCTATTTTACGTTTTTCAATATTGAACTCTATAAAATTTTTTAACCATTTAGATTTTTGATAAAATAGTTTTCGATGTATTTTGGTGAGAATCATTCCATGTTCTAAATACCAATCTAGCATTCTTCCTTCAACAACATACCTTCCTTTATTACTTTGTGTTAACATAAGTTTTTTTGTTGGTCTGTATTTTTTTTTAGGCATTATAGATTTTTGATAATCTGAAAAATCTTCCATATTAGGAATTTTGTTTTCGGGACAGAAAGGAAAATATTTTGTTGTATCTTTTATTTCATCAGGATATACTAAATCAACTTCATATATATAACCATGATTATAATTTCCATCATATGTTTTTTGATAATCTAGAATATTACACCATTCCATCTCACCTGTTGGTAATTCTTGTATCATGCAAGAAGAATATAAGCTATTAAAATCATAATATAACAAATAGTTTTCTCTCATGATTTTATCAACTGCTGCTTGACTATCTTCATTTGATATAAGTCCTTCTATATTTTGATTAAACAATTTTATAAATTGATCTTTTTCTTCTGGATTTAGAATTTTTAAATAACCATAATCATCAGGATTTACTTTCTTATTGTAACACTGTACATAACGATTACCTAAAACTGATGAAACTCCACCTCTAATTCCAGATTCAAAAATTAATAATTTATCATATGTATTTTCTTTATAATGTTTAAGTTTAACGGACTTTGTCCTAGAGCCATCGGCTTGAACACCAGTATGTTTTAATCCTGCTAACCATGCTAAACCTGGTGTAGAATAACAATAACATGGATCTATTCCGTAATATTCTAAACACATATCACGGAAGTTTTCGAAAAGATCAGCTAGTATCAATACATCTATCTGTAGATATTTCATTGTATAGTCATACATTGTTCTACAATTTAACTCTCTCCAATTTTTTCAGCTTCTGCATAATCTTCTTCAGATAATTGTGATTGTTTTAATGTTGATTTAAATTTATTTATTGGAGGAAGTTGTTTTTCTTCCATAATTTTATTCGCAGAATTAAAATCTCCAGTTATATATTCATACGGAAATATTCCTTTTAAAGGTTTTAAATTATATTTATTTAATATTTTACATTGTTCAGATTTCAAAGTTTTTCCCATAACATCCAATGAATAAGGAGTTGAAAAATCTAAATGCATCTAAATTTCTAATACAACCTAATTGGATTGAAAAATATTCTTCTTCTGTTTTACATAGTACATTTATTTGTTGTTGTTGGAATTTTTCAGATGAAAATAAATCTTTCATTACCAGATGGAAATCATATTTAGAACCATTGTAGAAATATAAAGGAACAAAGTTATATTTAAATTTATTAGGATTAAGATTACAAGAATTATGTGCTGCACCTCTATATAATCCATTTAGATGATCATGATCTTTTACTTTGTCGGCAGAGCCGTCGCTTCGCTTATCAATATATTTGCCATTTTCATAATTTTTTGTAAATTCTTTTCCACAGTAAAAACATTTTGTTTCATTAATAAAATTTAATTTTTCTTTTTCTGTTAATGGCATCATTGGTATATTTGTTTCAAGCAATTGTGAAAAATAATTTTGTAATTCTTCTACGTTCTTTGTAAACATTTCTGAACTATCTTCACCATAGTATTGATAATATTCTGATTTAAATAATTCAGGATAATTTGAATGAATGTACATTCCCCAACATAATGCTTTTTCTTCAAATAAATATTTTTCATAATTATCATTTTCAGAATCGGGCGAAGCCCTAGAACCTTCGGTTCGATTTTGTATCATATTAACATTATATGCTTCAAAATCACAATAAATAGTAAAGGGTACTTTATTTTTAAAATACCATTTATTATATTCTAAATAATCATCTTTTGGAAATGTGTTTCTGACTGCTTCATTTTGTTGACAATTCTCCAAATGTCTATTCATTTCTTCTAAAGTTCTAAAACTTGTCATACATTGAAGAAAAAAAATTTGTATTATCTGAAGTTTTTGTAAATATAGAAACATCTTTACACAATATAAAATGACCCTGATAATATAATATATTCGCTTGTGCTGGTATCTTTGTTTGTTTTAATTTTTCAAATTTATCTTGATATATTTCATGTGTTTCATCAATTTCTTTTGTAAGATTAAATGTATTTCGATGAAAATTTTGATTTAATATTTGTAGCTGATAAATATATTCTTTATCATATTTTTCTTTATATTGTTGTTGACATTTTTTTAAACATTCATTTATTTTTTGATTGGTTTCATTTTCTTCATTATTTAATTCTTTATTGTCTTCATTTAATTTTTGAATCGTTTCTATTTTATTTTGATATTTATGGCCATATTCTTGTACTAATATTTTTGTTTGTTGTTGATAATCTGTTTTACATTTTTGTAAACTTTCATTTAAATTTTGTAATTTTTGTTGATATTCTAAAGATAAAGATAAATAATCGCAATCATAATCATAATTACGTCCTTTATAATTATTATGATTAATCATTATTGGTGATAATGTTTTAACAATTTCAAACTTTTCAGTACATATTATATTTCCTTGGTAAAAAATATTATGATGCATGTAATTTCCTCTATCATTATAAACTATTTCTGATTGACATAAATTTTTATCATTCAAATAAAATTTTTTTGAATCTGGGTAAAATGGAGTAATATTACCAATAGAAACATAATTCACATTTAATTCAAAAACATTTACTTCTGTTAAATTTTTATTCTTTTTATGAAACTTTATTAACCTATTATAATCATATGGAAATTCATGTAAGCCATCAGAGAGATCAAATTCATTTATGTATTCTTCTTTATTATAATGACTTAGTGCTATAATACTCCACAGAAAGCAATAATCATCTTCATTTTTTATGTTGATTATTTGTGGTGAACTGAAAGGCAAAGGAACATAACTACCACCAGTATTATTTTTATATTTATCAGTTACTATTTTCTGAGATAGTATTTTAACAAATCTCCAACCAGATTCACGTAACTGGGCTTCAATGATACAATTTTCTAATTTAAGTATCATCGATTCAAATATGGGTTGTATATCATTTACATTATGAATTTCTTGTGAATTTGTAAAATGTCCTTGTATTATTTCTTCAGAAATTCCATCAGGTCCATTTTTTGTATAAAGTACTTCTACATTCATATAACATTTGAAAGATTTCTTAAATATTTTGAAAAAGTTTGTTAATACATTATAAAAAGTTTCATCGGTTTCATTATATTCAACAGACTGATTTAATAAATATTTTATATCTGTTACGGGCCAAGCGCTAGACCCTTCGGTTTGTATGGACTCATCTTCACTATTAAAAACTTTTTTATATTCCGAATGTGAATAATCATCAAACATTTTTTTAACTTTTATATCAGTAGTCAATGTTTCTAGATAGTTTTCATAACTATTTAATTTTAATAAATTTCCTTCATCAACTCGATCTACATTTTGTAAATGCAATTTACTTTGTAAATGAGATTGATAACTTCTTTTTGTTTGCAACTGTTTTTTACATAAGACACAATAAAACTTGGTATTTTCCATTTTTTTATTTTTTAAAGAAAAATTTGTGTTTTAATTTTAGATATAAACATTCTAATATCAAGGTCTTGAGAGTTATTATATATTATTATATATTTCACGTTCCTAAGTTATTTTATTTTCTTTATCACATTAAGTTTTATCACATTAAGTTTTATCATATTTAGTTTTATCATATTAAGTTTTATCATATAACGTTTTATCAAAAGATAATTTAAATTTATTTTCACTAACTATTGATTCTTCATCATCATCATTAATTGATTCTTCATCATCATCATAAATTGATCCTTCAACATCATAAATTACACTTTTTGGTATAGGATGCCATTCCCTGATAGGATACCATTCCCTGATGGGAATATCTAATTCTAAATTATATTTATGATTTGATAATAATATAATGGAAAAAAATACTGGTTTTTGATCTTTATCAGAAAATTTAATAACACCACCATCATCTGAATCACTTTTAGTTTTTATTAAAGATGATGAAATTTTAAATTGATTAGATGTAAATCCTATCTTTAATTTTGTAGACCCGACACATAGTTGTCTAACAGTATCTTCAACTATACCATCATTATTATTTTCAATTGTAAGAAAATGAAATTCAGATAAATTTTGATTATATGTAGTAATAATATCATATACATCAGTATGAGATATAAATTTTTCTTCCCTTAAATTTTTATAATTACTAATATTTTTATAATCTTTTTTACCATTTACACCTTTTTCAGATGTTTCAGAATCATCATTTATATTATCATCATCTATATTATTATCATTATTATTATAGGATTCTTTAAAATTATTATTATTGGATTCTTTAAAAATATTATGATTATGATTATGGTCATTGCTAATAGTATAAGGTGTTGTCCACATATAAATTTTCTTTTGTTGAGCTAAACCATTAATGTAAGATTTTAATAAATTAATATTTAAGTTTGAATATAATCCTATATATGTATCATCATCATATCTTTGCGGCATTTCTAATGTTTCTTGTTTATAAATTGTGTCTCTATAATAAACTTGACATAATAATTCTTCGTTATGTTTTTTACTCTCTATATGAATATTATATTGGTTTTGTTCATCAACAAATAATCTTATTTTTTCTTTGGAAAATGATTTTAATTTCTTAACTAATTCTCTAATATTGATATAATTGATAATTTTAGTTTCTATCCAATCAGTATTACTAATTGGTAACACCGCCCTAATAAAACCATAAACATTATTATGACCAATTATAACCATATTTTCTTTATTCAATTCCACATACACAACATCATTATACTTACTTACAATATCCATAAATTTAATAAATGGATCACCTGGAAATATACAATAGTTAGTTTCTATAGAAGGTAAACCTTTTGTTTGTTCTCTAAATATTTCTGCTTGTAATTCGAATAAAATATTTACATCTATACATGGATTATTATTATTATCAAAACATTTATTATCAAATCCCGTTGATCTCGTCGAATAAGAAGAACAGGATGAAACCGGCGAATATAATTTTTTTAAATTTGGATTTTCCATTTTTTTATTTTTATTAAAAAAAATTATATTTTCTTATTTTTATTAGAAGAAATTTTATTTTTTTATTGTTAAAAAATGATGTTACCAAATGTTGGTGGAGGTGCATATATCCCGAATAATCGTGAATCAGAAATAGAAATAGAAAATTATATCATGAAAACTGGGGACGTTTTATCTGGTCCATTGCATCTTTCTATTCTTCCGCAACAAAATACAGAGTTAACAAATAAACAATATGTTGATACACAAATCAATGACTTAAAAGAAAAATATATAAACGATGTTTTGGTTCCTCTGATGAATGAATTAAAGTTGCTAAAACTTAAGGACAAATCATTAAACGAAAAATTATTAAAACTTGATAAAAAGGATAGAGAGCTAGAAGCAGATATAGCAAAACTTTTTAAAAAAGATTTCAGAACAATCAAAAATTTTAATATTACTTTCTATAAATTTAAAATCTGCAGTCATTAAAAATAAACATCAGATAAAAATGTTAAAAGAACAATTAGAAGATGAAATAGAAAAACTGCCTGAAAGAATGAAAAAAAATTAAAGCAGTTACAAACTACATTCCAAAAAAGTGTTGATGAATTGAGTTCTAAAATTACTCAACAAATGAAAAAGATGAATAGAATAATAAATGAAGTAAACTCACTTAATCAAAAAGTTGATAAAATGAAAACTCTTAAAATCAATTTAAAAAATGAATTAAAGAAAAATTTACAAGAAAACTCTAAAGAAAATAACGAACAGTTAGATTCGGTTAAAAGACAATTAGATGTTCTTAAAATTAAGTTAAATGCTCTTAAAACGGCGTTGAAGATGAATCAGGAGAAAATGCAAGTTAATAGAAAAGAAATTAAAGTACAACACACGCTACTTGACGCAATAGATAAAGTGCAACGGAAAATTAATAAAGTTATCACGAAGTTGTTGGACATTCACACACGTAAATCCTAACCTAAATATATTTCCCAAAAGTCAAATTTAATCTTAAAAAATGCCTATAATTTATAAACACAATCTTAAACATTTTGCTTCAAATAATAAAGTAGCACATGAACCATCCATGAAATCTGTTTACCATTATAACAATGTAGAAACAGTTCAAAAAGAAGGAGCCGGTATATTTTCTGGTATTGGAAGTATCGGTACTTAATTAAAAATAATAAAGATTTGATTACATCTGCTGCAAAAGGAGCAGCTGCTATAGGTAGTACAGCTAGTGCAATATCAAATGCTGTTAAGTCTCAAAACGAACTAAAACAACTAGAAGCTATTCGTAAACTTAGGAATGATTCTGAAGGGATAAAAAATCAAAAAAACTTTTAGAGGAAACAAAAAACAAAATTGCTAACATAGCTGTTGGGGAAACCTTGAGGAGCGGAGCTCCGTCTGATAGTAAACATAATGAAAATAAAAATAATGAAAAAACAATTGAAGAAATAAGAGGTAATGGTCTAGCAAATTTCTAAAATTATATTTTAGTAAAATTTCTTAATTACATTTTTTAGTAAAATTTTTTAGCAAAATTTTTTTAGTAAAATTTTTTCTGTGTGTGAGAAAAACAAAAAGTCAAATTATTTTTTATGAAAATGTCTTCACTTATCGAAAATAAATTTAGATTAGACGATCCTCCGTTCGTCAGTTACAATCAAAAAAAGAATGACTATATAAGAATTGCTATGAATCCCGGATCTTCCAGTAGAGTAAATACTGGAGGTGATTTAATTTTTGAAGTTGATAATCAGCAGAGTTATTTATATTTACCTGATTCATTTTTACACTGTGAATATTCTTTATATAGTGATGCCAATTTTACAACACCATTACCAGATACCGATAATATTGCATCAGAGAATAATTTTTTTCCAAAATTATTTACACAAATGCGTTTAGATGTTGCAACTCAAAATATAGAAACAATAAGTGATTCTCCAGGTGTAATTGATACAATGCTTAGATTTGTAACAATTGGTGAAAATAATAAAAAGTATGAAATCGAAGGTTGGTTTCCTGATACTAATGATGGCATAATTGTTGATGATTTAACTCACGCTGGAACAGATGCCGCAGGAATTGCGAAAGATGTAGAAAATATTGCAAAACATTTAAATAAAACAAATAATGATGCATATAAAGAAAGACGTGAATTTAACAAAAAAAGTAAACAGACAGTAAATTGGTCATTGTCTCCATTATTCGGATATTTAGATTATGAGAAAGTATCATATCAATTAAAATTTAAATTAATAATTCATCGCACAGCAAATAATGAATTAATCTTTTTTGGTAAGACTGGAAAAAAGCATATTTAAAAATTGATAGACTTGAATGGTGGATTAAGCATATTACTCCTAGTTTAGAGGTTGAAACAGCTATTGCAAAAAGATTAAATACTAACAAACCAATTCCAGTAAATTTTCTAAAGCGTACTGCTAGTTCAGTAACTTTTTCCGAACAAAGATTTAACTGGCATTTTACTAGAACTGCGAATACTCCAAGATATTTATTACTAACTTTTCAAAGAAATAATTCTCCAAGTTTTGATAAGAACAACAATCTTTTTCATATTAATACAATTCGAAGTTTACAAGTTTCATTAAATCAAACCCGATATCCAATTGATCCATTAAGATTCGATGATACCAATAATCAATTTATGGAAGGATATGATTCTTATCGAAATCTTTGTATCGAATTTGTAGTTGAACCACAATTAACTCCTGGAGATTGGAGACATTTATATCCTGTTTTCTGTTTCGATTTAATTGCACAATCTGAAGATATTATCAAGACTGGTTGTGATGTAACAATTAATATTGAAAAGAAAGATTCCACAACTTCATTGATGGCTTATGGTTTATTGCTAGAAGATGTAAAATATTCTATTGAAATTCTTAATGGAAAGATGGCTAGGATCGGCTGAAGCCTCGAGGAGCTTCGCTCCGATAAGTTAATTAAAATTTTTGATAACTTAAAATTTTTGATAACTTAAAACTTTTTCATAACTAGAACAGATTAAAAATTCTTAACTTAAAATTTTTTTATAACTACAATAGATTAAAATTTTTGATAACTTAAAAATTCTTAGATTAAAATTTATTCATAACTAGAATAGATTAAAATTTTTCCTAACTTAAAATTTTTTATTAAAAATGTCGGAAGCGAAAAGTAATAATAATAATAAAACTGTTGAATTAAAATTACGTAATATTGTTGACAAAAATACCCCTAAAACTATTACGATTAACAAAAAAAGTATTACATAAGTAAACCAATGATAGAGAATATTCAATTACAAGAAGAAAAGAATGGCGGGATTCTCCCATTAATTCCACTAATAATGGGTGGCATAGCAGCAGCAGGAAGTGTTGCAGGTGGGACAGCTGGTATTGTCCAAGCAGTAAATAAAAATAAATCAGAGAAAGCAGCATTAGAAGAACAAAAACGACATAATAGAGAGTTAGAGAAAGTTGCTAGGGGTGAAGGAATAGTAGATAATTTTATTTGTAAATTAAATTTGGTTGATGAAGGAAAACGAGTTCTTAAAAATATTCTCCACAATGTTGATGATTTAATTGAAATTAAAGAAACAAAAGATGGTTCTGGAATATATCTAAGTCCTAGTATGATTCGGTAATAACCTCAGGACCTTTGGTTCTATTCGGTAAAACTTTTATTTTATCTTTTAAAATGAATTCCATAAATTCCGAAAATTTAATTAAATTAAAAATTGCTAATTTAGATTTATTAAATTATCTATTAAACAAAAATGAAACCTCAAATTGTAAAATTTATGAAGGTAACGACATACAAAAAACATTAGAAAACTTTCCTGGATTTATTTGGACTAAATATTCGAAAGAAAAACATCTTACTGGTCATTCATATACCGGTCCAGGACCTCGATTAGATATAAGACTAGATGAGAATAATAATCCAAAACCAGGTGAAGAACCAATAAATAGAGTAGATGCCGCCGCTTATAGACATGATTTTTTTTACGGATTTTGCGTCACTTTTTACCCCTACTGGGGCCTTGGACAGTGCTGACTTAAGTCAGACTTTGTTTTGAGCGTTGTGGTGCTTTGTAGTCCGGATGCCCTTCCTGCCGACTTCCAATGACACTTTCCGGGTTCGACCTCTGGACCATGAGATCGCTAGTCCAAGTACGCAACCACTGTGCCACGGACACCACCATTATGATTTAGCTTATCGAAATCGTGATCTAAGTTCTCGACATGCAGCTGATAAGATGATTCAAGAATTAGATAGTATTCAAAATCCTACATTTAGAGAAAAAATTGAAAGAATGTTTGTTAAGAAAGCTTTACAAGCTAAAATATTATTCGGTCAGGGTTTAAATGAAACGACAGCAAAGCTGTCTGAGAGCAACGCTCGAACCTACGCGTCCGAAATCCACAAGGAATACAGAAGGCCTAAATATTTATTGAAAGTAAAAGTATTTAATAAAGATGATATTTGGAGTGCTGATCTTATTCATATGCCGAATGATTCTCATTATAAATACGCATTGACCGTTATAGATTTATATACACGATACGCTTGGGTAAAGCCTTTAAAAAACAAAAGTGGTCTGTCAGTTAAATATGCGTTTGAAGAAATCTTTCAAGAAACTAAGAGAAAGCCAAGGAAATTTTTTGTTGATAAAGGGTCGGAATTTTATAACCGAAACGTTCAGCCACTATTTGAAACTGTTTATTCAACTGAGAATGCAGGAAAAGCTGTAGTGATGGAAAGATTCAATCGGACGTTAAAAAATAAATTATTCAAGAAATTTACTGAGCAAAGAAATCAGAAATGGTTGAAGATATTACCAGGAATTGTAGAGCAGTACAATAATAAAGTTCATTCAGGTATTGAAGAAACCCCAAAGAATGATTCTGACGATCCAGATTTGATAAGAAAAAAAATATTCGAAAATAATTATTCGAATGAGAGTAATCCGAATTTGCAGAAACTTTAGTCGAAATTTAAAATTGGAGATAGAGTTAGAATATTTAAGTATAAGAATGAATTTGAAAAAGGCTTCGTTGGCTATTGGACTAAAGAAATATTTGAAGTTTCTAAAATAAATCAAACTTATCCGATTACTTATGAAATTAAAGATTTAGATGATGAAGATATCAGAGGCCGATTTTATCAAAATGAATTACAACGAAGTGATTTTTAATTATCATTATCATTATTATTGGAACTAACGTTTCAGGAATTAAATTCCCTTGTTCAATTCTAACATAATATCAAGAAATGGTACTCCTTTTTGTAATTTATACAAAACATAAAGACATAATTGACCACAGTAAGTTGTTCCTGGTTTTTGAATTTGAAATGTATTATAAGTTCCATTGACAAGTAATTTTTTAACTTCGTTTGTAGGTGGAAGTCCATAAGAGTCGAAATAGTAATTATCTCCATTTTTATTAGACATACATGCAGACCAATGTACACCTTTTTGATCTGACGTATGAAGATTTGTTATGAAATTTATAGTTGGAACTTTGTTCGGGGAACTGAAGGTTCCTGTTGGCTTATTTTTTAGGAATTGTAATTCGTCTCTCATCAATATGTGAAAATTCTTTATTCCCAATTGATTTGCGATTTTCTTTAGATCAAAATTCGTTGTTGTTTGTGTTCCATATAATTTTAAAAACTCATTTATGTTGCTCATTTTATAATAAAAAAATTTCTTATAGGGACCCCTAGAAGTCAGAAGGGGGGGTATTGATTTAAAACTGTTCTCTAATGATGACTTTCCTTACTACTTATTCGATTTTGAAATGATTTAATTTAATCTAAATTAAAACGTTACATTTGTAGGGAATCGGTTTATTAGCAGAGTTAGTGTTTCGTACATCTTTAATCAACTGCAATCCATTTCTCATCAATAGGTAAAAATTCTTTATTCCCAATTGATTGCACATATATGTGAATAAAAATATTTTCTAAAGATGGAAATGTGTTTTCATTTTTTTCATTAACCGCCACCTGTTAAAGAAATATTTTTAGTCACATAATTTTAGTTATCTCATATTTTAAAAACCTGAAAAACGGATTTAAAAGACGTTTTTAAAAATACCAATTTTTCTGATGTTGTGTCCTTGAACGGTCATGATTTTCAAGGTAAAAATTGTAATTCTCAAATTTTGAGATTCTTAACTTTTATGATTTTCGGTGTCCTTGAACGGTCATGATTTTAAGGGGGGGGTGAAAAATGTCACAATCACAAATTTGAGATTTTGAAAAATTTGAAAAATTGGGTATTTTTAAAAACGCCTAAATTTATGAATTTAGGTCTTCATAACCTGAAAAAGGGTTCAAATTCATGAATTTATGTCGTTTTTAAAAATACCATTTTTTTCAAAAAAATGGTACTTTTTGAATGGACTAAATTCATGTATTTAGGTCTTAAAAACCTGAAAATGGGTTCAAATTCATGAATTTATGTCGTTTTTAAAGATACTATTTTTTTGAATTTTATGGTGTCCTGGAACGGTCTTTTGCCCATTACTATTAAGAGCATGCAAATTTATGCGATTATCTATATGCATGCTTTGTGATATAAATATTGCGAACTGATCTTTAAACAGTAAAAAACAGATTGCCAGCAACTTGCGGTATACATGTAGTTCAACCCCTGCTTTATCTCAAATGCATTTTCCATAATCGCATATTCTAGTCTGTATGAGTTTTGGAAGCTAAGTGTATTCCTCAACCTATCTTATATAGAATCATTCCAGATCTTGAATAATTTCACTGCATAGGATAGTTTATATAACACGTGGAGCTAAGAGATGCAATCAGGAATTGATTTCAATGCAACCTAAGACATACTACCCGAACATTTGACAGTGGATCGTGGATAATTGTTTGATAAGCTAGCTGCAGCCGACAAATTTTGTTTAACGTAGGTTCAGCAGCACGGAGTGAAAAATTGATGACAAGTTTGGTGACCTCATTGTTCCAGACTCTTATACGTCAGCTCGCGGTCATCAATGTAAAAGATTTGAGCTTAAACTGTAGTGGAATGAGTTCTCAATTGACGTTGAAAATCACTGCAATTCCCTCACAAGTGAAGAAGTGAATTACACTTCAGTGAATCACTTTGAATCAAGTTTGCAAGTCGCAGACAAAACATTTTGTAACATCAGCACTCAGTCAGTGATCAAATTGCTCATCTCAGAACTTTTATCGTTTGAAAAACTTTTGTTATATTGAAACTTAGAATTGCCGACCGGTCAAAGCTTTCTCGTGGATGCGGGATATAGGTATACGCATATATTATTATTGCATCAATGTTATTTAACATCAATGGCCATTTGGGTCATCATTTTTATTATGTGTCATCAGTTTGCTTATGTCTGATTGACTTTGAAAATGCACTTGACATTATCAAAAATTATAGAGTGGGCCTATAACTCATTAGATTCGTAAATAAGTCATTACACGTATTACTGCTCATCGCACAAAACATGATGTAAAAGTGCGAATAATTGCATTGTACGATTTGCATAGTATTGTACATATTACAATACAGTATTATACAATTATATTGTTCCACCGTCCCATCCCCGTGCGACGGGTTTTAAATAAACCGGCTACCGACGGGCCGGTTTTGAATACGCCGGCCACCCAAAACCAGGCCGGTTCCAACCCTGCCGTCTGAAATGGTGGGGGTGGACATGTTTGAATTTGTCGAAAACTCATTCACTGTGCTGAAATCCTTCGATAAGCTTTTGATGAAAATGTGTTAATCATTTGAATGATTCGAATTCAGCTCTTAGGAAAATAAAACTTCTATAATATATAAACATTTGTTTTCGCTAACACTACTCCGTTCAATTTGAGCGTTTTCATCTCATTATTACGTAAGCATGGGTGACAACTGCACACCCTATTCTCCTGATAATCGATTAATCATGAGCTGCATTATTATGTGCGCGTAAGCAGTTGTTATCGAAAGCTTGCGCAATGATAAAAACTTCAAGCACAAGTTTCTGAAATCAAATATTAGTTTCAAAACACGTCAGTGAATAAGACGAAGTAAATTCAACACATCAGTAAAGTCCATTTGTGTAATTTTATTTTCTCTGAAACCTTACTACCGATTATAATGAATCTGGATTATGGTTAAAAACATTGCCTGATTTTATTCAAATGGCATAGTTTCTTTTCTTCAGATTTTACTAAACCTATTATATGTGGTAAATGGAATAGTATTTAATTACATGATAAATATATCATAGTAATTGCATGCAGTAATGCAAAATTGACTTATGGAAGTAATTTAATGTACACATTAATGTTTAACCTATATAAAATGTAATCAATATGTATAATATATTGGCTTTTACAGCATATTACTAATTTTCACAATTTTCTTTAATCGGTTTTTGGATGGATTTTGCAGTCACTATTTGTTAATTTATGCCAGTGCTCGACTTGACACGGGATGTCGGGATGTCTGCCACCTGCTCCTTTTTCCTTCGTTTATTGTGTAGGAATGAAGTACATAGGAATGAAGTAATTTTTAACTTGATAACGCATGGGAAACATAGAATGCTATTAAATTAGCTTCATGAGGTGCTTTGTTTCATCAGTTTTAGGGGCACAAAGACGTTCGTACTACACAAGGCGTTTGTACTAAGTATACGTTTGTAAACAACAGAACAACTTTTGTCAATATCTCTCAAAGCTTTATGCCAATTATTTTTCGTGATACCACGGAGCCAACTATCCTCTACAAGACTGCTCTTTTCGGAATATTGTGCCCACTGTTGAATCTAGGATTTGAATTCCGGGGGAGGGGGGCGATACAGAAATATCCGGGAGCCAGATCTAAATTGCATTGAGTACATGATTAATGATGGCCAAAAAAGAGCTGTGTGCCACATGCAGAGCTATAGGCACTTTGATCAGGTTAGATTTGTGCATGCCTATTTGTTTCAAAGTATACTGTGCCTATGTTGTATTTTTATAAGCAGAAGAACTTAAGAAAAAGATATAATATAATTGAGCTAAATGGAATAAGAATCTCATTTTTCTGTTAAGCATAGGTTCTCGTCTTAATTCTCGTCTATTTTAATAAACAGTGACGAAAATGATATCATACAGATTGATTACGATAATAATCGATCAGGCATAGCAAAATTTACTTTGAGAGATCACGGCATTCTATAGCGGTTTACATCAATACAAGATGCTGATGCATGTAGGCCTACTACATGTAGAAGTATGATAATCATATGATGCGGTTTGTTTGTACCGGATGCGGCATAAAAAGGTGACTAATTTTTAATGTAACTCAGCTTCCTAATTATCCCTGTTAAGAACTTATTTGTTAGTCTATGTTGGATAATTAGAAAATAATGTTACATTCAAATTTGTAGTTGCATCTTTTATGCCGCACCGTGTATCTAAACTAAATGAAATAAAAGCGCAAATAAATTAAATAACGCATTAAGAACGCTAGTATGTGTCATTTAACTCATTAAGTGGAAGTTTAAAGAGCGAGCGATTGTCATTTAACTGACAGGGATAAAGTGAGGATCGAGGGTCAGGACGAGGTTCCGGGATCATCCCGAACAGCCCTATTTATGAAATGAAGAAAGCCAAATAAATTGATGATCAAAAGAAAGACTGAAAAAATAGTCTGCTTTGGATAAGCAAAAATACTACATCCTCAGTTTGCGAGTACATATAGGCCTATTTGATTAACAGCATTCAGGCAGTAAGAAAGTTGACATTCTAGTTGATCCAGCGATTACAGGAAAATAATTCATAATAATTCATGCTGTGCTCTTTGTCAACTCTAACAATCTATCAAGATGACTCTGTTAATTCAATTTCTTATGCACTGCTGACTGTTAGTTAACATATTGTTAAATGGCAATGTTAGTTAATTAACAATCAGATTTAACGATCTGTTAGCGGGTGATATGCTGTGCTGCCTGTTAATTTGATCAACTGTTAGGGAGTGGATGGAACACAATACAAAAGATAATCGATGTCATTCGTCGATTAAATTATAACAGAGATTTTGCAAACGTTGTCTCCTTGATCGCCGAGTGAGCAATGGACGAAGAATTTGATGATATTTTACTCCTGGAGGATACATTTGGACATCGCACCTACTGGCCTAATATTGATCCACTGGACAACTTCAATGATGAAGAATTTCTACGACGTTATCGATTAACAAAATCTGCTGTTAGTGAGCTTGAAAGCTGTATTGATCTTAACACCGGAAACCGACGAATTGACGTATCTGCAAGGCTACAACTGTGCATAGCTTTGCGCTTTTATGCATCTGGCAATCTTCAAATGAGCGATGCTGATCTAGCAGGTGTGCATCAAACTACCGTGTCTCGCATTGTTTCAAAAGTGTCAGTAGCCATTGCTCGACTTCTTGGTGACCTGATTTTTATGCCTGAGAGTTCGCGTCTCGACATATTCAAAAACCGATTTCTCGATGTAGCTGGTATACCATCCGTCATTGGTACTGTTGATGGAACGCACATACCAATTATTTCACCAGGAGGGAATGAAGCAGAAATCTTCAGGAATCGCAAAGGTGTGTTTTCCGTAAATGTGCAGTGTGTTTGTGATCCAGATGGAGCATTTACAGACATTGTTTGTCGATGGCCTGGTAGTAACCACGATTTTCTCAAACAGCAGAATATGTTATAAGATGGAACAACGACAATTGAATGGATTTTTATTAGGAGATAATGGTTATGCATGTAAGCGTTATCTTCTCACTCCAATACTAAATCCTTCTTCACTTGCCGAAAGGCGTTTCAATGCAGCGCATATCCGCACTCGAAGTATTATAGAACGCTCATTTGGCCAATGGAAGCAACGTTTTCGATGTCTGAAATATATGCGCCTCAACTTGAAAAATACCTTGAACGCAATAGTTGCAACTGCATGCCTTCACAACATCGCCAAAAAGAGATCCGTTCCACTACCACAAATTGAAGGTGAAGAAGATGTGGCTCAATCCGAACAGGATTCAACTGAGATGCTGTTCCCTCTCCCCGATAATGTGGGTGGCAATGCTACGCGTCAACAAATTACTAGTTTGTACTTCAAGTTATCTTGCTAAGCAATGTAGGCTAGGTCTCCGTAATGCACGCTCTCATAGAACTAAGTGTTCACCCACTTTTGTCGAATATTTCGCTGTCATTTTGTTGATTTATCTGTTTGGCTACAGACAAGTATGAGAAATGTGTTCAAGGAAATGCACTCTGGGGTGTTCTTGTGAATATGTTTTGCTTTTCATACTACGAGTATCTAGCTAGATATTTTTCGCGTCTGCATTTGTCTGTATTTGTGGGCCTAAGATCTCTGTGACTTACATTCTTCTAAAAAATTTAAGAGAATTAGGATTACAATATCTAAATGTGCATGAAGCATAATCTTCCCTCTAAGCTTACTTCAAAATCATCCACAGGCTCCACTGTCTTAAAAACAATAGAAAAAAGACAAAGCAATTGAAATAGGATGAATGTTTTATTAAACTTGACTCATTGCTTCCAAGAGGCAGAACAACAAAAATAATGATGTTTGTCTAGTCACCGGTGTTCAATTTGTCCCTTAAAATTCTCTGCTTCAACAACACATTCTCCTTTTGAATTTCATGGAGCTCTTCTGCCATCTCCATTTCGCGCTTGATCTTCTTCATTCTCATTTCGTGGTATTCTGAAGATTGCTCCTCATACGTGTTGTACACTGCTCTTCTAATTAGCATTCGACTTCGACGATGGTGTAGAAATGTTGTCGTTCTAGGCAGTCAATAGCCCCACGAAGGAAATATTTTCGATGTCATCGTTTTCTGAATGATTGTTCTGCACGAGAGCATCACTGTCATATTCATTGGTGAGGGGATGAATTTGACCGGGGATTAAAGATACGATGCGATCACACAGGTCCATCAGCAGTTTTAAAAGTCTCCCGACGATGTTCGGCACATTCGGTCTTGGCAGTTAGCTTCATGTTGCTCCACAAAAGCTTGACCTGCCCCACTGTCCGGTTCTTCAATGGAAACTCATTTTTCATTTTCCGAACTATCTCCAAACAAGCGTTGTGCTTTTCTTGAAGTGTAACTTTGTCGGATTTCTTGCTTTCGACCAGTGACTTGTATTTGGCCACCAATTCTATCACGACAGTCTTCTCTTCAGCACCGAAGTTTTCGGCACGCTGTCTCTTCGTCTCATCCATATTGTCAATATCACCGAGTTTGTCTGAGCTGAATTGCATCCATGAATATACTGAGATGCTTCTGGATATCTATGAATTGCCATGGATACACTCTAACCGACTGTTAAAATCGATTGTTAGCTGACAATGAGGCAAAGCATAAGAATCAATCTTGATCAACTCATGGTTTTAACAAAGTGTTTAGTAATAGCTTGTTAACTTTGACAAGCTGTTAAAGCACAGCATACCACCCTTGGGCTGACAACTTCACTACGTCCGGGTTGATTCATCATACTTAGTTGAACATAGTGTAGTTGAATGCGTTGAAATACAGCGTATAATCAATGTGGAGATAAGGACACATGGTAATGCGAGAAAAGAAATGAGTTTTCAAATTCGCTTTAAATTTCTGCAAGTTTGGTTGATTTCTCAAAGTATGAGTCGTAACTGTTACATGGTAGAGGTTCAATAATTGAAAAAGCGCTCCTGACACCGACCGATTTCGAAATCGGTTGATGAAGCATCGGAGTCTCCCTTGATCTCAAACATGTTGCTTGGGAGGTGGATGGAGCTGCACAAATACTTTCTCTCAGGTACTCAGGTGCATTACCATAAGTGCAGTTGTGGATCCTGCAACAGACTTTGATGCGGTAATAATGAATAGAAGCCAAGTTATAAAGGGTCTCGGTGAATTTTCTTCCTATTCATGAAGCTTATGGAAGATGAAGAAAGTTCTGCATTTTGTGCTTCTGTTCAGCATAAGGAGAGACAAAGGGACTTAATTTATCAGCGTGACAACGACAGATTTTTTTTACTGCTTTAACATCGTTTGCTTTGAATAGGCTAGCTTGTCAGCAATTTCACTGACCAGATAAATTTCAGACTCTTTCTGAATTTTAAACGAGACAACCTTCTTCAAACATAGCTGCAGAATTTAAACATGGTATCTTTTTTTACTCCGTTATGTCAGCTTATTCAATCTGATCAATAGCGCTGAAGCAAGAGCATGATCGATTTAATTAGACAATTGCGTAATTCAATACCATTTTGGGTGACTTGACAGTTATTTAGCACAAGACAAAGAAATTTATTAAATACCTTTAGCAAATACTACATTCCGTTATATTCAGCAGAGTGAACATTTTTGGCTGATGCTCTTTTATCATTAATGCCTCTACAATACTAATTTCATAGTTACTTGTACCTTTATATTTTACGCGGAACTGATTTTTTTATATTATGCGTGCAGTAATTACATATACAGATATGTTGTTTGATGGCAGTGTCTGTTTTACAATGTTCCTCGATCCTCTGTTGAAGTCGACGTTTGGTTTTGCCAATGTATGTTTGGCTACCTGGATGAAAGCGTGCGCTGTTTACGAATTCTCATGCCTAGGAGATCCAGGTAGCCAAACATACATTGGCAAAACCAAACGTCGACTTCAACAGAGGATCGAGGAACATTGTAAAACAGACACTGCCATCAAACAACATATCTGTATATGTAATTAATGCACGCATAATATAAAAAAATCAGTTCCGCGTAAAATATAAAGGTACAAGTAACTATGAAATTAGTATTGTAGAGGCATTAATGATAAAAGAGCATCAGCCAAAAATGTTCACTCTGCTGAATATAACGGAATGTCGTATTTGCTAAAGGTATTTAATTAATTTCTTTGTCTTGTGATAAATAACTGTCAAGTCACCCAAAATGGTATTGAATTACGCAATTGTCTAATTAAATCGATCATGCTCTTGCTTCAGCATGATTCAATCTGCTTTTTACACATTCAATGAACTGCACTAATTTAAATTTTCAACCTCATAGTGGTCTATCATAGTCCGCAGTCCAGTGAGACAAAAAAATCATTTCGACAAATAAAATATTTCGTTATCAATGGATCTACGAAAAATAGTAAAAAGCAAAGTCAGATAAACATATTTTCGAAGCATTTGAACTTTAAAATGCAGTTAGCCATATCGTCTATTCCTCGTAAGTAAAAGTAATCTCACTTGAGCATCGAACAAAAGTCTCCATCATTCTTTAGTTTTATCAGTCCTGAAAATAAATGTCTTGGCAGCATCTCATTCCAACTTTATTAGACATAACTTCCAGACTTTCGTGGAGGAAATTCCAGTGAAAGTAGAAAAGCATTTGTTATTAGTTAACTTTTATTGAAAAGAGATCAAATTCACGGAACCCGCTGAGATGGTTCTGACTGCTAACAAAAATTCAACATTTTGTGTGAAATAGTGCATAATATCGAAATATCACAATCTTTCAGAAAATGTTTTCGAGAATAGGCCTATAAATTGATTGAATGAAAATTTGTTGGATTTCCACTCCTTTCTAATTACGCGTCAAATTAAAAAGTTGAGTTAAAGAAATTTTGTTGAAAATGCTTTTGCCATAACTTTTTATTTGACACACGGATGAACACAATGTACAAAAGAATAGAAATTGAGCAAATTTTAGTTCAATAAATTTTGTTGTGCTATTTCTTGCTCACCGTTACATTACCTGTGAATTCCGAGGCCTTATCTCAAAGCTCCTTAAAGTGAATAATTTTTACAACCCTTGGATAAAAAGAGATCACTCTTTAAAACATTCTGATCCTGAGATGAATAGTTGTCATCGTTTTAAAAAGCTTGTAATGTTGTTCCTCGAAATGTAGTCGAGTTTACTCATTTGACTTCGACCAAGAAAGCTAAGCATTTGACTTGTTTCTTTTCCCAGTAGACTTATGTCTAATGGGATTCTACTCTGCTATAGCGAAGAGAGATTTTGGGAAAATATGGATATCCTCCAATTGAAAAATGCCAAGGCTATTGCATTCAATCAACTTGCTTTAAAGAGCATTATGCGATTTCAATAGTCATCATTTTCATGGATTACATGGCCTTACATTAAAAAATGATATTTCATTTGCTGCAGATAATGAGAAACTATTGTAAAGAACTAAGTGTCATACAGAAAAAATGAAGTTCGGATTCGCAATGTGGCCTAAAACTGTATTTTTCATTTGAAATATATGGGCGACAGATACAGTGTTATAAACACTCGATTTTTTCAGACTTTTGTCACTTTGGAAAGGTTAGGAGAACGGATAGTTACATCTTCGGGACAGGAGCAGGATATTGCTCCTTACATGAAGAGTTCAAAGAATTTCAGAAAAATTCTCTTTCCGAACCATGAAATTTCAAGCAAAGTTTAAAACACAAAGATGATTGTAGTGTGCAAAATACTTGAGCCCATAATCACATTGCGGAGTCAGGTTCATCGATTTGACTAGCAAAGTACAGATGGACACGACAGCTATTCCCTCCCATGATTCGAATTATCTTCGTAATGAATGTTTTCAATGTTTTAGAAAAGGTGATTTGGGCTAAGCTAAACTTGAAAATATATGTCTATAATGTTACTACTATTTGACATTAATCTGCGACACTGAAACTGAACAGTCAGTAGAAGAACGCCAACAACCTTTCTTTCCTATTACAGCTCGGCTGATCTGAATTCCAACAAACACGAATCAGCTAGAAAACTTCGCAAGTGTTCTATCCACATCAGAGAAATGAATCGTTTTTCTGAAGCTGACTAGAATGGAAATTGGCTCAAGGTCGAGGCACAGCTGAGGGAGCTAAGTCGGGGGATGAATGACCAATTAAGAGTTTTTAATTATTCATGTGACTGATTCTAACCCAATGATGCAGTCGTTAACATGTGTATCTGAGGGAAAATGCGTGCAATTTTTTTCTGTCACTATTGTACATTGCTTGAAGCTTAACTTCCAGTCTAGAGGGTTTATTGCAGTCAATTTCTACTATCCACACAGCCAGAACGATGGTAAACCACATTCACAGGAAGTTGTCGAAAGTGCTTAAGTGATAGGATAAAAGATACATGTATACTCATATCAGTAACGAATAACAAAAATAGTGTTAGAATCCTGAATTGCATTAATTAAATTATAAAATGCACGACCGATGTCAGGAAGCTGACTTATTTTCAAGCATCTCCACGTTGTGAAAAGAGAGCAATTTCATTTATTGATCAGATTTCAGTAAACCGTTGTCAGAACAATCCATAATCTTCGTAGGACTAAAAAACCTTGTAGGGGCCAACAGTGTTTTTATGATTATTTTAAAATCATTTCTAATAATGACATTTGATATGAGATTTACTTATACAAACTAATAAACAGTGGCTTTAATAACAGATTCCCAGCTTCTATTATTGTGTTTTTGGTGTTCAAAAGGACTTGATCGTCAATTATTGTGCATTCATGGTGTATTTGCTGCAACAATGATCGGCATACAATATACAGCACATGTCGTCGCTGTCCCTTTAAAACCTCACATGTGCAATTTTGCAACTTTTCAGAAGACTGAAAAAACTGCCTAATTCAGTGAATTCGTTCAAGAAAAATGTCATTCTGAAGTATTGTGCAGTAGGTGTCTACGTCAAAAGTATTGCACGTGTTGAAAAAAATACGAATGTTGATAAATTGACTTGTTTTCCTTCAGTTTTTGATAAAAATCATTTTTGTCCAAATTGCACATGTGAGGTTTCGCAAAATGCACTTAAATGCACATGTGAGGTTTTGCATGGACAACGACGATGTACGCATCAACACAAGGCGCAATTATCGCAAGTTGCATTTCACTAAATGAGGTATAGGGTTTCTAATGTCAATTGAATAGATGTTTTATAAGAAGAAAAAAATTACCGCTGTAACGCAATGTCTTATTTAAAACATCATTTTCAAAACTGCCTTGAAACCAGGTTTTTGAGAATGGTTTTATAACTCTGCTTTGTACATTGCTTCAAAAACTTGTTCTCAAAGATGGTTTCAAAACCGCGCTTTTGAAAATGAAGCTTATGCGCCCTGTTAGACATTGTTTTCAAACTCTGCCGTTAAGCATGACATGAAGCCGTGCTTCAAATTACTTCAACTCTGATTTTTCAAATTGTAGCCTACATGTAGTTTTAAGCTATATTTAAATCAAGCCTTTAATACTGTTAAATACATTGCTTTTTAAACTACAGCTGAGATCCCAATAATTGATGAGCGTAATATAAACAAGTGGACCCACGTCTATCCGTCGTTTAGTGTGAAAGATATTTTCTGGAAAGTGAATTTATCAGCTAATATAAGTAGCATTATATAGGCATCTAGCTTGTGAAATTCACGAATATCATGTTGTCGACATCACATGTGTTTTATTTCACACACCAAAGCAGCTTTTGAGGACGCCGACACATTTACTACGTTGTTCAATTGAAAAGAAACAATGTGAAATGCTGTTACCAAATAAAGCAGAACGAAGCATTGAAAACAAAGGCCTGAAAACACAAAGAACATGATCTTTCTCTTGTTTAGATGTAAATATCCGGTCCTTCAAACCGTAAGTCTGCTCTATAGCAAATAATGCACTCTGCCTTGATTGAGAAAATGAAATTAATAATGATTATAACTTGCTCATTCTCATGTTACTGGAAATCCACATTTACGAAGAAATAAATTTCAAATACTATGCGTATGCATTGCAAAACGTTTAGAAGATTCAATATCAAGTATAAAGAAATGTAACGAGCTTGGCTTAATCTTCCACCGAAATGGATGTGAGAGTGGGGTTAATACTCATCTAATTGGCGCACACTGCGTATTTCCTTGAGAAGGAATTAATCAATTTCAGATGACATCTCTGAGGTTTCTCCTTGATGGACACGTAACACTCACAATTCAAGTTGTTGATTATTTTCACTATGCATCCATATCTCATCAACTCCGATTTACGAGAAAAGTGCCTCGTCAGATTTTTAGGTCTATAGAAACTGAACTCAACGTAAAAATTAATGAATGCTATTTACAAATAATCAGCGATGACAAAATGACATGTGATGGATTATCTTTAACCCGAAAATGTCAATGTTCTATAATGGGCGATTTTCTTAACTGCTTTGAAAAAGTTTCTGTGTTAATTTCCTTTCTATACTCTGTTTATCATCAACGTCGCAACAGCTGCAACGTTCTCATAATGTCCTCGAAGAATTCATTTTGATGTTTTTATGGCTCTAAAACTCCAAAAAATTAAACTCATGTAGTCGCATTATGTTTTCAAACAATAGCCTGTTTTTGAAAAATAACAAAAACTGATGGAGCTCTGCGAAATGCTCGGCAGTCAGGAAGACAGCGAAATTCTCTTCAAGGTGGATGCCATACCTTGTCCGATATATTTTCGGATAAAACGATTGATTTTCCAGCTAATATTAATTGTATTTAGTAGACTAACATATATCATAGGTATCAGAAAAATCATATTAAAATAATAATTACAATAAATTTTCAAAATGACCGCCATCTTGTTCCACACAAAGTTCACATCGATAAATGAAATTCCTATATGATTTCCTTTTCATAGACATAGGAATGTCCTCGAGTTCCTTTTCAATTTGCAGTTTCAGTTGTTCATTGCTTTTGAAGCTGAATGAATACACTTTATTCTCGACATTACCCCACAGAAAGAAATCGCAGATGTTGATTTCTGGCGGGCCACGGAATTGGACCACCCCTTCCAATCCATCGGGCGTTCAACGATCGTTGTGCAAGTTCCTTGTCTGGGTACTGAAATGGGATGGAGCGCCATCTTGGTGAAACACGGAGGTGCGGTGAGACCGGCGAGCAAGAACAGGGACCACTTTCTCGGTCAGAATGTCACAGTAGCGATCGCTTGCCATGGTTTAATTCACTGATGTCCACTGCTATAATGCCATTAAATAATATCGCGACGAATACGGTCAGGCCCTTTGATCTTATATAACCCCTCGTTATAAACATGAGGGTTGTCTGTCGTGTAGTAGAAATCATCGTGATGATTTACTCGACGAGACATGTTAAAGGTGCACTCATCAGAGAAGACAATTTTGTCAGACTATGAAATCCCTTCACTGTTCTTTCGAAGGATAGTTTGACAAAAAACAAGTCATGCCTCTTCCTCATGGTCGGAAATTTGCTGCAGCTGATAAACCTTGTATGGTTTATATCCATTCTCCTTCAGAGTTTTCCCGACTGTCCTATTTGGAACTCCGACATCCTTTGCGTTCACTCGTTGTGATGTATGAAGGCTGTCCATAATGGCGTTCATGATCGAATCCTCCATCTCTTGTCGGACCATCGTCTGATTGTTCTTCCATCAGGTGCTTCTTCTCCATATTCCTCAAAGCAGCGTCTTCTTGTTTGTTCGCTGTTTCCGCAAGGTATACAGTAAGCGACCAGTCTAGCATTTCGCTCGACGTTTTTTCGTCATAAAGTGAAGCACCTGTATTGAGCGGTGTATATAATAAACTCGTGCGTGCGATTTGGAATTTTGAATAAACTTAGTATAATTTGAAACCGCAACCATCATTGGATGATTGCAGACCGTAAGAAATTTTAAATTTAAGTGTAGACATAGATGTCTTATGCAACAATAGGCATTGAATTTGATCAAGACATTTCATTATTCATGTCATAAAAATCGGACAAGGCATGGTATCCACCCTGCATAAAAAACACCCAAGATAATTAACATTAATATTAGCGAGGTAAATCAAACTGCTTTGTCACAAACACTAAAAAACCTTGTTCAGTCTCACAACAGTTATCATAAACATTTGCATGATTCGCAAACTATCATATTGCTTTAACATCATTGTCTCGAAATCTATAAACGCTTCGGTCTTATATCTGACTATAGCCTTCAGTCTTGTTTCGATGCAATTCATGCCATGTCACGTTTTTTATAAAATCGGCCTTTTTTGACTAAAAATATAACTCAATTGTACAAATAATTAACTAAGAATCTAATTTGCGTACCGACAGAGTTTTATTTCATGAATACTTTTTAATTATTGACATGAAACACGTAGAAGACTAGGCATTGCCCCACTAAAGCGGTTGTCCTGATAAGCCGTGTAAAAAATAGAGAACATTTGTTTCAATTTTACATCGCTGGCAACATTCATTGGTCCCGTCTAATTAAATTTGAATAATTAGGATGTGCTGAAAGGTATGAAACGCAAGCAGCTGGACATGCTTGTGATTGGCAATTTCATTCAGACTTAATGGCTTCATAAGTGGATTCATAATGTGCACCATATTACATGTAGAAATATGGCTCTTAGTAAATAGAGATAAAATAGAGATACCTGAAGCACAACTAAACTGTAAAAGTTAAGTTAACTAATAAATAATATCCTCCCACAGATATTGTCAAGTCTAGCTCTAAAAATGATAATGTGTAGTTCAAAATAAGCTCATGAACCTTTTCTGTTTGGCAATGGGAATGCACTATCTTTCCTGTGAAGGACAATCCATTAGTTTTTTTAAAAAAATTTAATATATTTGTTTAAGATTGCATCACCGCAAGCACGACTCTCCATCTGCAATTTCCTGGTTTTAATTGAGATTTACCTCGCGAGTATTGCATGACTCATCGTCAGGATTTAGAATTCAACTTCAGAACTTAGCCGCAAAACACAACTACAATTAAAAAGCCAATAAGCAACAAAACTTCACACCTTGTAAAGGCATAAAGTGTGCAGCGAGATATGTCAGCAGATTTCATTCACTGAATTTTTCCTGAAAGATGAGACGTTGTAGTCATAGTTTCCAACATTCAGCTGTAATTAAACTTCAAAATAATTGAAGTCATGTACTAATTTAATATAATAACTTAAAATAATCGTCCTCTGTACTCATCATATCTGAGTGGTTTGTAGTAAGGTCGATAGTATGTCGATATTTACTTTCAGATTAACTAGATATTCAACATTGCACAAAACGAAAGTAATAAATAATAAATGCATAGAGAGATGTACAAGCTTAAATGATTTTGTCAAGCTTAGAAATATAAGAAAATAAATGACAATCAACACTTGTTGCAATTGTGCAGAAAATTTATCTTATGAGCGAAAATATTCAATAATTTTCGGATTTCTCGCCATGAGATGCCTTGTCGAATTTCGTACTGTGAAATTTTGTAAATTTCGGTTGCAAATTAAGTCCATGCAAGTATAACTATGCGAGTACATGTATGTTGTAATTCCATCACCACTCAAATTGTTCACCTTTTCCAAAGCTTATGATTTAGAAAAAACATCATTTTATGGGATTCAAAGTGCCGTAAGCCCACAATATGAATATGAAGAGATTGTTCATAAAACTGTCACATTTTTAACTGACTTTTATAGCCAGAGTTTAGGCCTTTTTCATATTTTGGATTGTGTCAATTTTGTGCAAATATTTTCCAGTCCATATGCTTTTCGAGCAACTTGAGGCTTATCATAGGAATTACATTGTCTTCTTTTAGGAGGATTTTGTTGTTGCTATCAATCCTTTCAATTTCGATTATAATCACACTTCGTTTTCACCATTCAGATTTAATGATTTACTGTAGGCTTGTATGATGCAATTTTCAAACTGTCAACGGGAAAAGCTATTTGTCATCGCATTTTCAATACAAATATTTGTCATTTTCACTCTTTGATATAACCAGTTATATGTTGTTCAACACGCGCACTATGTTGGATTTCTGAAACTGCAAATTTTTAATCAAATTATTTTTATCTTTGTCCCTCTTCGGGGTGTGATTTTTCTATCAGTGGGAATTTGTTGAAACAATTTCTGAGCGGATAGAGCCGAACCGGTGAACTCAAGATTTTGTTTAGCTTCACTATTCATCTCGATTCGTTAATGCTTAGTCTTCATAAATGTGTAGCGTCTAGAGAAAATTAACTGACCTCTAAATCAACTTTGAACTCTGACATATGTTTGAATTCAGTAGTCTTCATTTCTTTCGCTGTCTCGCTGTAAATTTAAATCTGCTAAAGCATGTGCTTAAAATCGGCAAATCATGTCTACAAATATTTCATGCTCTCTTTTTGTAAAAGCATTAGTATGTTGCACTACTGCTCACCTATCAGTGAAAAGTGGTATTTTCTTTTTAAATTGAAGCTCTTCCTTTCTACAAGCTTTCGTGCATATGATGAATAGTTGCAGAACAGCTTTGAGTGATGCTCAAATCATGTTCATAATGTTCATGATAAATAATGTCAAAATAAATACTCATCATGTTTAGTTGTACCATTGCATCACTGATTATATTCAAGTCCGAATGAAATCTATCTTATACTAAATTGTATCTCACGTCGTTACTCCGTTGCAATTCACGTCTTGTATCCACTAATGAGTGTTAATTGTCGTCTGCAAAATGTGGCAAAGTCCCGAAAATCCCTGAATTCATCCGCTCCTTATCCCATGAATAAAGTTGGTCCTTAACCATCGACTTAGTTATGTTGATGTTAAGTTATAATATTTGTCAAAAGCTACTGTCATGCCGTTTCATCACTCTATCTGATAGTGTCCTATTTCGACCGAAGCTTCCAAAAACTCGGTCGTATTATGTTTTCAGAAAAAGTTCTACTTTACATTTTTAAAGCACTAAAGAAATTTCCTGTTGCAATGAATAATCTCAATGTTGAAACAGCAAAAAATTGCGCATCAGTATTGAACGAAGGGATCGATGTATGGGAGTGCCAATTGCGATAGAGCAGCTTTACATGTCAATGTAATGGAATCTATTCAAACCTAGGCTATTTACATATGACAGAAATTACGGATTCGGTGTCTCTTGCAGTTGGAAATGTCGCGAATAAATTTTCGGATAATGACATCATCTTATGCAACACTCACGAGATGGTTTCAAGCCGAGTTTCGAACTTTAAAACAAGACATTTAATCTCCTAGTTTACCGTTGCTTTCATTAGAAAATTATTACTCACTAGTATGATCAAATGGAAAGATGGAAATATATTTCCCAGTCTACAACCAACTACTTTACAATCACAGGCGCACATGAAAATTGGAATTGAGTGGTGAGAGTGGAAAGGGAGAATTAGGAATGAATTCTGATATCACATTGTGGAGCGAAAGATCGCAAATCGATGGTGGATGAACAGCAGTGGTTGTGAAGTGTGCGTTGCTTAAGGCTGCCATTTCATAACAGCTTAATAACTAAATATACCAGGAGTTGGGGACTTATCATTCCTATCAATCAACAATATCCATGACATAGATAAAAATTGCTGATAGTAAGTCATACAACTGTAAAATTTCATGACGTGCTCAATAAATTTTGGTTTCTTAATTAACAGAAGCAATGCAAATGCTTCATTGATTATCTTCTACTGTTTTGAAATGGAAGTTCTCTCTGTTTTGCTTCAATCCCCATTTGTTTCAGGAATAAGCGAGTAAATAATAATTCGATAGTTTTCCCTGTGAAAATGTTTTCAGAAATTGGGAATGCCAAGAGTCCATTTGCTTCATGATTTTAAAAACGATTGTAGTCAATATGGTGGTCACACAACCGTTGTCACTATGAAGAACAAGTAAGGATGTACGTGATAAGCAGTAATCAAGAAGCTCAAAACTCAAAGTTATGACACTTGTCATTATCATCAAATGATATAGAAGTTTTAAATGAATACAGCTCAAACCCACTGTCCACCCTAAAGTTATTACACCGCGGGGATTTCAAAGAGATTCATTACAGGTGATTCTATGTGGTAATTGAGTTGACTATGTCGAAAAGTGAAAATCTTTGAACTGTCGACAATTAGGTGGTCTCATACACGTTGTTGATCTTTTAGTATACCTATCAATTATTTGATTCTTGCATCACCGTTGTCCTCTGCAGCGGAGCGACATTTGATTGCGAAATTCATGTTTTCACGGATTATTTTGTATTTAGTAACTCATATTTCTTGCCTTGAACGTGCTAATTGAAGTAGAGACATAAAAATACGTATGTGAAGACTTTAGGCAATTACTCACTGAAAGATCTGATGAACAATTCGTCTATAGCTAAAAAAATAAATGACACCTTAAAAATGATGAATCCTCAGATATTAACTAAAAAAAATATTGAACATGACGAGATTTTATTCAATGAAATAATTCCAATTTCATAACATTATAACCACTACCCTAAAAATGAGTGAGGGAATACAAAAATTTAGTTATTAAATAATCAATAAATGGATAAGTTAGAATATAAAAAAGATACCGAATCCTGTTCTACCAGACACAGAAGATCATGAGATTGAAAGGAATATTTCAAAATACTGAGCTAGAAGGCCTACATTATTAGGCTATCAACAATGAAACGATAGCGGGCGGGGTCTGCCCAAAGATGGGAAGCATTGGACAAATGTTGAGTGCAGTGAGTAAATCGTATACCTTTCAACGATATGTCTCTCTCTCTCTCTCTCTCTCTCTCTCTCTCTATCTATCTCTGTTGACGAATTTAGCGAATTTTTCAACAGTGGTCACTTTGAATATATATTGTTTTAAATTTGATTGGATAATCATAATTATGATAATGACGCCTGTATTGAGCGAATTACTTTAGCTCTAGTTTCATCAGACTAAGTGACTACAAGACTTGATTAAAGATGATATTATCAAACTGTCTTAGTATGTATGAACAATGATTTTCTTTTTAGGTTTCACTCTGCGAGCAAGCTATTAACGTTCGGCTCATTACATAAGCAACTTAGATTCATTGAAATCAGATTGCTGACATGATACATCGTTGCTAAAAGTATTAAGACATGACCACTATTGTCAGCACATATTACGGGAAACAAATAGACATCAAGTTGCACTTGGGAGCGTCATAATCATATCGGAAGAATGCACAGACCTAGATGTCCATGTAGTCATTTGAAAGCAGAAAAAATGAAGCCATGGCTAGTGCAAGGGAAAAGACTCAAGGAGTATACGCCATGCTGATGATTTCATCAAATATTTCAATGCAGCTTGACTGATATATTATACTTAAAGTGATTATCGTTAACCAATGGAACTAAAAAATTGCCCCAATTGACTAAAATTTTGAGATAGAATATCATTGTTTATCTGATCCTTCTCAAACAACAAGGTTATATTCTAAGAAATATTGTCATGAACCATCAAGAGCAGGATGTAAATCAGAGAATTTCTGTCAACTTCGCATGCCTACACCAACTGTAGCTATATCTTTTGTAGCCTTGTTTGTACATTAATACAGATCTCACACTATCTGCTTGCAACATCAAATCAAAAAGATATCAGCGTCTGAAACTATGTCCGTTGACATAGTTCATGAGAGTCGTCATTGTCTTCTCGTGTTGCAGATTTACTGAAGTGGACTAGAGTGGCAGTTGAGAAAAGTGGTGTGTAAGTGATCATTTGTGAAGTTCAGAATCAATTTTTTATGTAATTGATTCCAGTCTAATGGCTCATGCACATCAGACGCGGCGCGTTCTCACGTGTCTAGAAATTTTGTTGAGAACCTTAATATGCCTATGGGGCTGTTCACACAGAGACTAGTGGAATTGCGCAGCGTCCGGTGTGAACAGTCCCGGTTTATTAAGGTTCTGAGCGAAAACTCTGGACGCTTGAGGACACACCGCGCCATGTCCGATGTGAATGGACATCAACAGCAGGCCTACTACGATTGATGTGTGTTGCTAAGTGATTCTCGCACCATTCTAAAGCGAGACTGCAATTCCACTCTCAATATATTTTGTTGTACATCTGTAAGTCAACTTCCATTCCTAAATAATTAATTTGATCTCTTTAGATCTCTTTAGTAAGGGTGTCTTGCAGTCGTGTTCACATGCTCGTATTATTCATCTCGGAATCTGGCCGCCTATACTTTTCCATTAGGAAGTTGCGGGGGGTGGGAGGGAGGTAGCTACCACCTGCATCTGATAACTGAGAGGTTGTTATGAAGTAATGCATATTTAATTGACGTATGCAGCACCTGTGAATGCGATTCGTCAGCAAAATTGCTCGTTTCTAAAATCATAGACATCATCCCAACTTGACCTTTATATTCAATAGTGCAATGTATGACTTTTGTGAGGGTATAAGTTGCTATCTCAATGCATCATGATGTTATGAATTCAGCAAGAACACCAATTGATTATGTCATCGCGCATGATCTGTGGTTGATACAAACATGACGGGTTAATTCAAGTGTAAAAGTTGACAAAGATTCATTCAGTATGTGTAATACGAAATACATACGTGTATATATCAGATGTCAATTGATGAGTTAACGACTTTGCATATCTGATTCATGTTTTTGGCTTATATGAAATAGCAGCCTATCACTTTTCTGTGAACTGTTGTCACGAACACACAAACTGACAGATCAGTCAGCATGCTAAGTCACGTACGCACGTACAACAAAAAAAGAAAATATGTCATGGTACTGATATGACACACTGCAAAATGGAGACAGATTTCCCTCCACAACGCTCAACGCTACATCTTTTCTTCAAACTTTATCAACTCTTTATATCATCATCGGAGTATGATGATATGGTAAAATTAGTTGCGGGAAGAAGAATTGATATCATAAGAATAAAATTTGTACACTTTTAACAAAAATAGCAATAGATATCGCTCGATTCTGAGAATGTTCAGAAAATCAGAGGTCACGCATTGTCATCTTCAATAACTGGGGGAAACACCGGGCAATCTGTGACACTGGAATAGGAGTCTCGAGTCGAGCGTTTATCTACAACGACAACATCATCATCTTCATTTTCCTCATCATCTTCCTCATCATCAAGGGGGGCAGTCAGAGCAGATGACGTGGAATTTACAGAAGAAGGTTTATTGTTGTTTGAATTTGCTGCTTCTCGAACTTCTCTCTGGAGTGCAGTGTAGAGATCAGAACGAAGGAAGCGTTGGTATGAATCTTTGTCCATGAGTGCTTGAATTCGCTTCTGAGCCTGATCGAATGTATGGTGAGTTGGAGAACTGATAGACCGAATAGTCATCACCCTGGTGTTTGAGTCGAGGTTGACCTGCAAAAGTAGACAAATCGTTTGAGTTTCTTCATGTGAGCAAAAATCAATCCGATCATGCAGTAAATCTTCGGACTTTCATTAAATGTAAATAATTAAATTTCTAGCGATATCGCAGTCGATAATTCTCAGAATGCTAGACACTTTTCGAAAAACGGTTCCAGACATAGAAAAGTCTACATGTAGTTTTATATGTAGTTATTATATGTAGTTTGCAGTTTTGTTTAAAAACAGCGTATAGTATGACAGGGAAAATCCAATATTCTCTCCTTCGATTTATTGGCCGGTTTTTTTTAATATAAAATGATGTTTTAAAAACAGCCGGCGCTTCGTGCCGCAGACACTTCTGAAGGGCTTAGATAAAATATAGTTTCGATGCCCCAGGTTAAATATGCCGCAATAAAGCTGAGTTCTTATAAAAGTGTTCAGAAATTTGGGAGCTCGTGTTTTCGGTTGATGCTTGGGCGTAGAGACTTAATCAGGCGAGCTTCGGTCAATCTGCAATCTACGGCGTTCTGGCTAGTGTCGATGATATCAACTGCGTAGTTTGAAATGGTGACGTCATCACAGTTATGAACTTTTTCATTATGTTCGTATAGGGCATTCTTATTGTTCTTATTTATTAGGTCTCTCTTGTGTTCATTGTAGCGTTTCCAGAAAGGTCGGTTAGTCTGGCCAATGTAGAAATCGTTGCAAATCTTACAGGTCATTTTATAAACTACATACCGGTCAGAACAAGACCGGTTATCGGGTAGCAATGAGCAAATATGGCATTGCATATGTTTATTATTCCTTTTTCTACTATTAACTGCAGTTTTTAAAGTAGGGCCTGGTTTGTTTACGAGTTTTATCGGTAAGTCGCATTGTTTTATGAGTTTATTTAATTTGCGATTACACGCATCACTAACAAAGTTCAGTTTGCAGGGGATGTAGCTGTTATCAGCGTGTTTTTTATTTTTATTTTTATGTATGTAGTTTATAAAATGACCTGTAAGATTTGCAACGATTTCTACATTGGCCAGACTAACCGACCTTTCTGGAAACGCTACAATGAACACAAGAGAGACCTAATAAATAAGAACAATAAGAATGCCCTATACGAACATAATGAAAAAGTTCATAACTGTGATGACGTCACCATTTCAAACTACGCAGTTGATATCATCGACACTAGCCAGAACGCCGTAGATTGCAGATTGACCGAAGCTCGCCTGATTAAGTCTCTACGCCCAAGCATCAACCGAAAACACGAGCTCCCAAATTTCTGAACACTTTTATAAGAACTCAGCTTTATTGCGGCATATTTAACCTGGGGCATCGAAACTATATTTTATCTAAGCCCTTCAGAAGTGTCTGCGGCACGAAGCGCCGGCTGTTTTTAAAACATCATTTTATATTAAAAAAAACCGGTCAATAAATCGAAGGAGAGAATATTGGATTTTCCCTGTCATAATGAACAACCTCCTGTACATGACCATCAACTGGATCTCTACCGTCGATGCTACTACAGCCTCACGTGAAGCAGGAAGACTGTACCTGAACCAACATCTCACCTACATCAGAACACGCTGTCACCAGCAATTCGTGGACCAATGTATTAACCACAAAGTCATTCCTTACTTTGTAAGGCACATCATCAATATACCTGAAGACCTGCCGATGACTAATGCAATCAAAAGAAAGTCAAATTCACTACAAATGGAACTTCTACGCACTTTTAAGAAGCAGCTAATCGAAAAGGAGAAGAAAGTCAACCAAGAAAGAGGATACAATTACCTCCATGTCACAAGAACGTGGAAAGAAGCAGACGTCCAAGAACTCCTCGAACAAATGGAGAAAACACAGATGAAGGAACAACGGATAATCTACGAGCGACATGCCAAGAAATGGAAGTCCATCACCAACAGAAATTATCCTGGAGAAGTCGATGATTACCAAATGGAAAATCGTCCAGCTTTCCCATTTGAACATTCTGACAATTTTCTCTGCTCTGTACAAGTTCCGTCCACAGTTGACACGGGTGACCACGAGTTCGTTTTTGATGCCTTGTTGAATAATGCCAGCAATGAAACTGAGTTGACGCTATCGTCCACGGTCCTGACCTGTTTGGCTAAAGGACCTAATTACAGAGCTCCACCGAACTTACTAAATAAAAATTTTCTCACGAACGTTGAGAAACAGCTAGATAGAGTTAAATATAATTTACGTTGGAATGAAAAACTAAGCAGTAATTCTGCTGAAAACAAATGCATTATTCCTTTTTCTAAATACACAGTTTCTCTACCGCCAAAAATGAGCACTGAAAAGGAAAATAAGCTGCAATTTTTCAAGGATAGGGCCCTCGAAATCATAAAAACAGAGACCAAACTCTTAAAACGGGATGCGCAATTCAAAAACGATACTGAAATGATTCGCAATACTAAACACTTTCTGTCTGATAATGCTATCGAAGCCTGTTCCTCTGACAAAACTAACAGATTTGTCGTAGTAAACTCCGCATCTCTATCTGAACGCACAGAAAATATCCTAAAGGATGTAACTAATTATTGTAAGATAGACTCCAACAACGTTACTAAAATTGAGAATCAAGCGAATGCTATCATTCGCAATACATGTAGTCATATTTTTCAAAAATCTGACTTCGAAAAATTATTAGCCTCAGGAAGTCACCCGGCCTCTTTCTATGTTAAAATAAAGGACCACAAAGATAAAGATGAAGAAAATCATTACCCCCTTAGACCCATTGCATCGAGCATTGATACCCCTACCTGCAAAATTGACTGGCTAGTCACCAGAATACCAAGTCAGCTAATCCAATTTGTACACACAAATATTAAAAATTCCATCTCCCTGATCGAACAACTGAAAACTTTGAATATTGTTAGTAATCCTAACAGCACATTTATCTCACTGGACGTCATCAACTTATACCCAAGTATCCAAATCAACCATGGAATTGAGATAGTATCGAACTTTCTCAAAAACCACTGGAATAGTATCGATACTTTTTCCCTCGCTTATGATGACGTGCATAACTGTCTAAAATTCGTTTGCTACAACTATTATATACAATACAATAACATAGTCTACCGCCAAATTAAAGGCTGCCCAATGGGGGCTCGATTCTCACCACCATTCGCGATCATATACATGTACTGTATTGAACAAGAAGCCCTTGAAATCCTTGAGAAAAATTACAATATAACTCCCCAGTTTTACGCGCGGTACATCGATGATATCATCCTTGGCCCTATAAATAATAATGATAGTGAAACTATAAATAGAATCACCGAAGTATTCAACTCCGTGTCCCAAGACATCAAATTCACTGTAGAAGTGCCCAATAGTAAATCCCTGAATTACCTCGATGTCAGCATAGAGATCAATAATAATGAAATCGAATATGACTGGTATGTTAAAAACATGCACTCAGGCATATCCCTAAACAAGCAAAGCTGGGTACCACACCACTTAAAAACTAATTACATAAGAAATAGTAAAACTAGCGTCACCAACAGATGCTCGGATCAAAAGAAAGCAGATGAAGCTTTGTCAAAACTGAACGACAGGTTTAAGCAGAACGGTTTTTCCAACCGTGATCTTTCCAAAACGAATAATAAAAATAAAAATAAAAAACACGCTGATAACAGCTACATCCCCTGCAAACTGAACTTTGTTAGTGATGCGTGTAATCGCAAATTAAATAAACTCATAAAACAATGCGACTTACCGATAAAACTCGTAAACAAACCAGGCCCTACTTTAAAAACTGCAGTTAATAGTAGAAAAAGGAATAATAAACATATGCAATGCCATATTTGCTCATTGCTACCCGATAACCGGTCTTGTTCTGACCGGTATGTAGTTTATAAAATGACCTGTAAGATTTGCAACGATTTCTACATTGGCCAGACTAACCGACCTTTCTGGAAACGCTACAATGAACACAAGAGAGACCTAATAAATAAGAACAATAAGAATGCCCTATACGAACATAATGAAAAAGTTCATAACTGTGATGACGTCACCATTTCAAACTACGCAGTTGATATCATCGACACTAGCCAGAACGCCGTAGATTGCAGATTGACCGAAGCTCGCCTGATTAAGTCTCTACGCCCAAGCATCAACCGAAAACACGAGCTCCCAAATTTCTGAACACTTTTATAAGAACTCAGCTTTATTGCGGCATATTTAACCTGGGGCATCGAAACTATATTTTATCTAAGCCCTTCAGAAGTGTCTGCGGCACGAAGCGCCGGCTGTTTTTAAAACATCATTTTATATTAAAAAAAAACCGGTCAATAAATCGAAGGAGAGAATATTGGATTTTCCCTGTCATAATGAACAACCTCCTGTACATGACCATCAACTGGAGCGTATAGTATGCTTTCAAATTGCTTAAACAAGGATGTCTAAGATGTAGGAAAAATACAGCTGAATTCCTCTCTCCGCGATAGGTTAATGAGAGAGCAATCATACCAGTCAATCTGTTTTTTATTGTTCATTGAAAAAGCGCTGTTTTGCAATTACTTGTGGGGATAGGCCTATTTCTGTATACTTTCAGACTGGCGGAGGCTATTGATATTCCAGCTAAATTTTGAGCAGAAGCAAAGGTTTTTGACACGGACAGTCGAAGATGTACATTACACAGCCTCCCCGCCTCCCAGCCGATCTGCTATTCACATGAGTCAAATTGACGAGCGAATGTCCGATCCATCACACCCATCTCGCATAACAATTGATCTTTGGTCGATCTTGTCTTTTCATTCTTGGCAGAAAACCGGTTCTAACAGTCCTCTCCAATGCTGCTTCTCTACGCAAAGTATGACATAAGCAATGGAGCTTCCTTTTCTTCATAGAAGACAATAATTTTCTCTTGGTTCCGTCCATCTCTAACACCGACGCATTTGATGCATGTGTGTGAGGACCAGTCCACCTGTAGAACTTTTCTCAACATCCTCATCCCGAATGCCTCTCCAGTCTCCTCCCGTCGTCTTTCAGTACAGTCTAACGATCAGAACCCTACATCATAGCCACCGGCCCATACAAGGCAATGAACCAGTCTTGAGTGAAATTGGAATGGAGTGTGACCTTCAAACAGGGACCAAATTGCCAAGAATTACTGTCACTTTCATTATTCTCAGACGGATGTCGGTTGTGATCCGTGCGTCAACTGTGATTCCGCTGCCAAGGCACGTAAAGGCATTCCATCGACTGTGATATTGGTTGCCTGCCCATCAGTCAACATGACGTTTGTATTCTCCGTGACATTATCCAGACTCAGATGAAGTTCATACTTCTTGCTCGTCGCCACAACCGTATACACAGCAGGTCCTGCAGCTCAGTTTCTGTTTTACAGATCAGGACCGCATTTTCTGCGTAGCGTAGATTTGTCACTAACAAGCCACCTATTTGCACACCACCGGTAAAGCCCCAAGGGGTCGCACACCATAATGAACAGCATAACCATATGTTGAAACCTGGCCTCATGCCGCAACCGACTCTAAACCAGTCAGACACTCGTCTGACTGATCTCACGGCCGTTATTGAGATAAGCAGCGACTACGAAGCAATGAGGTTGGATGTAAAGGAACTCCTATCATCTTTAGAGCTTGCCCGCAAACCCCTGTGAATGAGAGTATCAAACGCTATACAGTAATCAAAGATTCAGGCGAAAAACTGCTGCGGCTTCTCTTGGGATTTCTCCATGAGAACTTTCAAGTTATGCGTGTGATTACATGCAAAGCTACCAGCTCGGCTTGCTCGGCTGCTACTTTAGTGTCCAACAGCCAGCAAATCATTGGCAAATAATTATTCATAACTGTTGGTACATGTAATTGCATTTTATAATAAGTAGCAGCAACAATTAAAGCTCGAAAGTAGGAGGTTAAATCATTGCGTAAGTATGTTAGGTAGAGTAACAGCTCAATCTCAAATACATCTCCAATGTGACTGCAGTTTCGAGTTTTCGATTTCATCAAATGAACTGTTTCTGTTATCTAGAACCACATGTGCAATGTACATTTTTTCTATTTTGGAGAAGATTTCAAGTAAATGACTAATTGACTATCATGAAAATAATACAGAAGAAAGAGTAATGTTCTTTAAATCCCTCCATTCAATAATTAGTTTGGAGATGTAATGCCTTTAAACAAACTTCGATGGAATTGATTATTACGTACTTCAAGATTCAGTCTTGTTAATAAGAGTATTTCCTTGCACTTTTCATGTCACAAATTACCTGACACTGAAAGAATCTACCATGATCAAAGACCATCAATAACCGTGATCAGGCTACAAATGGGTAGATAATATTTTCAGATAAAAGCACATTTGGTTTAATTTGTATTGATTGAATCATGATGTCGTGCAAAAATTATATGTAATTTACATATAATTTAAAGACAATTTAATCCGCATATATCAATAAGTTGAATTCTAAGCATATATAGTATGCTGAGTCTAATCATTTAAATGCATAACTCAATTCTACAATGATTTTATTGACCCTAGAATTAAGTATGGACAAGTGTATCTACTTAACAGATCCATCTAATATGTTGTAAAAACTAGCAGCGTATAAATTATTTAGCTAAATTTGCTATGTTAACAAATATTCACTCTGTTTGAAAACTAATAAGCTTCATACCACATAAATATTAAAATCTCGAGCACCGAATAAGTAGTAATAAATACACAAGAATAATTTGCAAAAATTGAATTAGTTAAAAACTTGATCAATAATATTTTTAGACGTCAACAACATAATCTCCTTAAAAAACTGAATCTTTTGACATAAAAATTTTCATTGTGTGCAGACACTTTTTTGAGTCGACACTCTACGTGCTACAATAACCTACTATTTGGATCAAATTAGGTTTGCCTAGGAATTTCCTATTGAATTTATGATGACATACAGTCGTAGTTTCTTGCCTCGGTTACGCTGAAATCGAAGTTGACAGCCCCAGGTGAAAGCATAAAGTCTTCGAGGTTGAAACTCTGACCGAATGGAGTAAAACAAGAGAGCTGCCAATGATGAGGATCATTGACATGCACTGTTATCATTTTGCATCATTAATTGTTGAGAGATCTTCTGAAAGTTTTTCGCCTGTAACTTCTATAATTGACGGTAATAATTTCTGCGTAATTTAATAATCTCGTCCTGGTGGTGGAAAAGAAACTTAATCGAAACTCCATACAAATGCAAGCAAATCCACAGATAATCAATTGCGGGAGTGAAAAAATGCATTCAGCAATTTGATATGCGAATAATGTGGAATTTAAGCATCCTACATGGCAAGTTAACGCATTTTTTTTCATTTGATATCCATTCAAAAGGATCATAGTAAAAATATTTCCCAGCCTATGCTACGATTTCAGATGAAGCAGCTTATTTCCTTGAACGGTTTCATTTCCATATTGAAATTCAATTATGCAGTGTGAAGCAAGAAGATGAAAGCAATAACTTACAGCTTAAGTCTTAAGTCGTTTTTTGTAGTAATCGCTCAAAACGTTTTATTTTATTTTCAAGTCAAACATACTCTTTCATCATTATCAGAGTGAACATAATATGTTCAGAAAACTTAGAGCAGGGGCGCTTGCAACTATAGAGCACGCATATTAGGTAGAGTAGCAACTCAGCACTTATTAGATCCCCAATGTGTGCGCAGTTTCGATTTCATTAAATGAACTTGAATTTAGACCCATTACCACATGTGAGATATGCAAATTTTTGCACTTCTTGAGAAATGTACACGAATTTGAGCGATTATGATAACAATGCAGAGGAAAGAAAAGTAATTTACAAATCCTTCATGTCATGACAACCTTGGAGAGATGATATGCGTGGTTTGTTAAATTAGCAATTCGATGGGCTACCAATACTTTCAAGTTCAGACTTATTATAATAAGCTTATTTTCTTAAGTGTGATGCCCGCCAATGAAAATGCAAAACAACATAATCAAAGAACTGATCGCAATGAACTTTAAAAGGTGTATTTATGTCTCCACTTTACTATTCAGATTCAAGAAATGACGCCTTGTGAATCTTAAAATCATGCCGCTGAAAATTGAATTGAAAAATATGACATCTCAGACAAGAAGCTCTCGACTTTTCCTTGAAGACTTCTGAGGACGTGCATTATAATGCGGTTCATGAAATTTCATTGATCATCGGCTTAATTTCCGCTTACTTAATATGCTTGTTAGCAAATATTTATTCCTTTTGATATTCAAATTGTTTCATACTACTTATAAAGTGACTTCATCGCGGTAGTATAAAAACACAGGAATAGTTTGCAAATATTTGCCTTTTTAGAGACTGCTCAAATAATTATAATTTTTGTGGCCCACAGGATCGTAATCTCCGCAAAAAACTGAATCTTTTCATGTAAAATTTTTCACTGTATACAGATACGTTTTTGAGTCGATACTTTACCTACTACATACTTACTCTATGCTTGCAACCCTTTGTCTCTGTTCTCACAATGGACTCACTTCTCTTTTACAGGTAAAGGTTCGCTTCACATTCGTCGATAATGTATAGAAATCATGCATAAAAACTTAAAATGAGCGCAAATTTAGTCTGATAAAAAAGTCTAGCATTTTCTTATATTTTCCTGTCTATTTTAGGGAGTGTGTTGTGACTTGAAATACGCATCTCTACTTCTTCACTAAATATTTTCGTAGGATTCTTTATAAAATAAAGAAACAGAAATCATGAGGTTCGTAAGGTTCATTTACAAAGTATTCAGTATTTCAGTGGGTGACATAAAGCATTAGACATTTTATTCTGAAACCTTAGGATCAGAAAAATAATTCACATAAAACAGAAAATTGATTGAAGACTTAAAATTTTCAAAATTTCAAATAAGTAAGTAAACATAAAAGTGAATCTGCTAAACAGATTATATATAGTACACATTGAATAATTTCATTATTGGTTATTAGACAAAATCTGTCAGACGAAAAATGCTGTACAATGTAAAATAAGCATTCTAAACACGCAATAGTTTATATTATATTTAGAGTATACACTAGCTTGCGTTGCTGACATCTCGTGCATTTATAAATTTACGAATGAAAGTACATATATTTCAGTTTGGTGATAGTTTTTGTCTACATTGTGTTTTTAAGCAGAGTTTCAGTACATGGTTGCTCAAACTTACATTCATTGACGCTACAATGGGACAATATCACGATGAATTTTCATGACCTCATTCATGAATAATTAAATCTGTTGATGTCTTAACGCTCCTTGCTGTCCCAATTATTCAGAATAACTATTATTATCCATAATCCATCAAAAGTTCAAACAATAAGTCTTTCTTCCAACTTAAGGCAAACACAAAGTCGAGCAATTATTTTCTAGCATGATCGAAAAGGTTGAGCAAGTAAGCCCCGAGATATATCTGAGTGGAATGAAAAAAAACATTTTTCATGTTAGCCTTGAAGAAAGAAGTTAATTGCACTGTGTCGATGCCATTACAATATGTTCACATGTTAAGAAATATCCAAACAAGTCAAGGTACTTGCAAATATCTCCATCTCAATGATAAAATGGAAATTTTCATGGGGCTCATTAAAATTCACAAATACAGGTAATAAGAAAAGTTGTTTGAAAGCATAATGAAAACATGCAACTATCTATACAAGGAATTTATTATGAAAGAAACCAAATCTCAAAATTCTACCAAGAAATTGAGTTCACGGCAACAAATGTAAGTAGCTCGGCATACACTTTAAATGTCTTATGAATAGCATTTAATTGGCATTGCAAGTGATGCACATAACGACTGAAATAACGATACAGATATGATAAGATATGAAAAATAATAAGGAAAAATACCGAATGGATGATTTTACTGACACATTCATCACAAGAATGTCGGCAGGTACAGAGTATCTCAAATCTGACCTTCGTGTTGGGTCATTTTTCTGAAGTTTTTGACGTCCTTCCGCTTAACTCTGTGTTGAAATTCTCGCTTTAAAGTCGTATTTGCCGCTTTGTTGAAATCCTGGCAACTTTCGCTATAAGCCGACAAGACATGTAGAAGAATCTTTTTTACTTGACAATCCATCGAGATCACGGGGAGTTAGTGGATGAAGTTAGAAATTGATTTTACGATCGGAGAGTTATTTGTCAGAGATAAATCATATGGTTCAGCTCTATGCTAACTGAAAATATGACATCCAGTCAATTCTCTATTTTTGCTTATGATTTTACATATCTGTGACAGGGCAAAAGGTATTAAAATGTAATGATAAATTCAAACAGTAACGCTTTCTGTTGCAAAACGTTTTGACAGATGCGCCTCGGAATTTTTCTTAACTAAAGAATTGATCATCCTTTATTTATCACCTACGTATTATGTAAAGATATTTCATTTATTTGCAAGGCAAAAGCATACACCTGCATTGTGCTTATCATCTGAAAGTTGCCGTTGTCCTAGCTAAACAGTGGAAACAGTGGCAAATATGACCTCAAATATTTGACCTTACTTGACATATCGGGTAGTATTATTATGTTTGGCAAAATATTTTCCATTGAAAGGCTTCTTTATTTTTGTTCTTTAAAAAGACTGATTCGGGCCATTAATATATTAACAGATCATGAACTTATCCTGTCTTCTATCACTTCACTCACTCTTGTCAGATAATCCATAGCGTTTGCTGCCTATATATCTGCTTTGTTTACCAATCGCTCCAGCACCAACCATTCAAATCTAGCAATATTGATAGATTCGGCGAGGTATGTACACACCGCGCACCAGAAATCAGCTATTTACCTGATGTATATTGACTGCTTGTAATTGCCTGAATCACATGATCGTCTCTTGTTATTACTTAGGTCGTCCATATTCAACATAAACATTAATGGATAAGTCTTTAGTTTCAATTCAGTAGAAATTTGCTGTGATGAGGACACGCAGTTCACAATATACGTGAAGAATAATAATGGGAAGGGAAACAGATTGGAATTGGAAAGAAATTTGGGAAATAATAATTGTAGAATAATCAGCTCACTCACCTCTCGTGGCGCTTGCACAGCGATGTAGTCGTTGTAAATTTTCTGTGCTTTATTATGCAGCTTCCGAGTAGTTGGTATGTTCTTATACTCCTCACACGCTATCCAAAATTCAATATTTTCCTCACTAAATTCAGTCTTAAGGAAACTATGAAACAAAGTGAGCCCATCTGTAAGAGACAAAGAAATTACTTGAAAGTTGGGTAGTAAAAGTAAGGAAATAATATTCGTAATCGTCGCAACTAACGCAGGGGAGACCAGGGCCAGTTGTCACAATTTTTGAATATTTTTCAGATTGCGACGAAAGTATTGATGCAATCTGCATGATTTATTTCGTCAAATATATTTAGAGCTTTATAAAATGTTTTCATGGTATATTTCAGAGAAACCAGATCCTTTTCTGTGGCAACTGCTAAAAAATGCTAATAAAATTGCAATAGTTCCTGCATGCTGTTGCAGCAAGCGGAGAAACTGCTACGACCGCTAGAATTATATCTTCAAAGTCAAAGTCTTATATCATACCTGTCAAGTCACCCGCATTTTGCGGCTGTCGCCCGCAATCAGGGGGTTTCTCACGCACACCCGCAATTCAATGCCTTCCACCCGCAACAATAAGTGTTGCCGTCGAAACATCGAATCTAATATATTGATTGTCTTTATGCGCGATAATCCAATTCAGCGTAGCAAAGTGCGTCAAGGTAACAGAATTAAAAAAAAAAAACAAGCTAACGACTAATTAATTTTTAAAAGGTCCTAAATATGATTTAAAAGAAAATTATTATATCCTAAAATGTCTAGAAATTTAAAAAAATACTTACTAGAAGAACAAACAACGGTTCTCCTCATGTGGAATGAATTGGCGACTAAGTCGTTCTGTTCAAAGTTATGTTTATCACTTATATATTGAAAAGATTCTATTTAGCAGTCTGTCCATTCAGTTGATAAGAGGACAGGTCTGTTTTCAATGAAAATATCAGATCTAGCTATCACAGCGGGATTACGCTATCTAAAATCTACCAGGTGTGTAAAAGAATTAATATTAGTTCTTTAAGTTAAAACGTGAAATAAGATTCCACAAAATATGTATACAAATTATTTGACTATTTTTAATGAGGTCATCAATAGGAACTTGGTCAGGACGATCGCGTTTCGACCGCTAAATGTCATTTATATTCGTTGTGCAGGAAAGCTATAATGGACGATATGCTACTGCCCTGATATTGTGTGGGTATACTAGGGACAATTGAAAGATCGTGCCACAGGGAAACTAATCTTTAAACATTTGTCTTCTGTTGCAAAGCTCTGACTCAGCTTGCCTCATTCCAATGCAGATGAAAAGGGAATTTTTAGCTTTATCAGGAAAAACAGGACAGGGAGCAGATCATCATTATGATCCCAATACATTAAACAGTTCACTAGCTTTCAAAATGAATACTTTTGACGATCTGGCCAGTCATGAAGCCTTGCTGAAGCAAGCTAAAAATGCAACATTGGAGTATAATAAAGAACAAAAATTGACATGTATTCACCATACATTTTCAATAAGATCAGCTTTTGTAGATAGCGAAGTTTTACTTTACTTTCCCTGGTCATAACACGGCAGTTTTTCTAATTAAAAGTTTTTAGATGATTCGCTCATCAGTGGTGCGTTCGTAAGTAATGAAATAGACTTTTCTAAGGGGCTGTTCATTAACTAAAATTCTGCCGGCGGAAAATTCAACCGACTCAATATTCTTCCGACAGAATATTCAGTCGACTTAATGAACAACGGTATAACACCAAGGCCGGCAGAATATTCAGTCGGGGTAGCTTATGGATAGTCATGGATAGTAACCATGGGTAGCTCAGAGTAGGAAAACAAAACTATTTAAAAACTGCGATGTGCGGCTCTGAAAAAGGTAATTTCTAAATTGTCTGTCAGCCTAATATCCTCGAAATGCTTCATTCATTTTTCGTCATACAAAATTTCAAAATTTAATGTGTCTATATAGTTATAACAGCAATGGAACCGGCCGTCGTTCCGGATCCTTCTGGTCAGGTCTGGAAATATTTAGGCCGCTTTCATCTCTGGTTTAGAACAAATAGTCGCAAAATTCACATGTCAAGCAATATTGTGCGACATTGATAGATGATGTTATGCGAGAACTTTGAAATATTATTAAGCATTCACCAAGCAATGTCATGCATGCGTGTTACTATTGTTTTACTGACGTGCACTGCTCTGTCAAATGCAACGTGTTGAGTGTGTATATATTACAATTGCTAATGTCTGTGAAATCCTTACTATCTTGATTGCTTTTAAGTAACCAAGCTGTGAATATTTGTACGAAAAATATCACGATCGGAATATCGACAACATTTTCACATGAGCAATTGTAAATATATGAATCGACTTTGTCTGATGAGTAGTTTTCACAGTTCTACACCATAATCTCCTGCAAATTCAGAATTATATCTTCTAATTTCTCTTTCAAACAATCTAATTTTGTACCAATTACAACTACTATCTACGCCATTTTTTTCTATTCATATTGATGTTCTGCCCAATTGCATTGTCAAGTTGCAATAAGTTTGATAAATATATATATTTCTAAACAGGGTTTTGAAAAATTAATCGATTAATCGGTTAATTTTAGGCCAGCTCATTGACTCTCAAATATTCATTTCTAATGATATTCCGTAGCTTATAGACCTAGGCCCCTAAATAGGCTTCAACTTAGCCCATAGGCTTACATGAGCTTTCCTTTAAATCATTATTTTCTTTTACGCAAATCTGTATCACCCCTGAAATTTATCAGGTCCTTCACAGTGTAATAATTATTATTTTCTGAATGTTGTTATTAATCGACATAATCAACGTCTTTATCATAATTCATTAATGAAAGCTCCTTTATTACTCTAAAACAGGCCTCCCGCCTAAGACTTATTCTAAGAAAGAATGACTTAATAGCTAAGTAAGACATATGGGCTTTAGAAATCTCCAAACTCTGTGAAATCCCAGGAAAGTATTCAATGATAACAATAAAATATTTCAACCGTACATGTATATGCATGAATTTCAAGTATGGCTTGAACTTAACAGATAGCTTAATAATAACTTAATAGTTTAATTAGCTTAATAATAGTTTAACAGATAATTATTTTTGCTTAGCTGCTTTCAAGAATCAAAAGGCCTGGTCGTCAATATCAATTCATTCAAAGATCTATTTATTGGTCAATTTACATAAGAACATACAGTCTTTATAGAATTATTTAATTAACCGATTAATCGTAATATTTTAATCATCTGACAGTGTAATCGATTAATCAATTAATCGCGGCCAGCCATGTCTCTAAAGAGTTGTTCCTCAATAACTGAAACAAATTCATTTGGAGAATAATTATAAATTGCATTTATTTAAGAACGTAAAATGGGTGCGTACATGATTAATAAGTGAATAGGAACCAATGTGTAAAGACATTTTGAGCTTGAGTAATATTACTTGTAATAGATGGAATGCTGGCCCCTATTTGGAGCACAGATTGGATGCGACGCGGCATGAAAGTGGAAAGCCTGTGAGGCAGTTCTTTCGACCACACTTCGCTAAAGACGGAAGATTGCGATCGGGTGCACTGCTCTTTAGGATTACTCAGCAATTGCTGCATTGGTTCTCGATTGATGCCTGGGACTTTTACTAAGCCGAGGACTGGAGAGATGAATCCATTCTGTCCAATGGTCGCAAATGAAAACTAATAATAGACTTCTTCAGCTAAATCGACATAGATTACACTTTTATCAAATTATGAATTGCTTATTACATTTATATCTTTAAAGACCGCTCGTTTGTAAATCCTGTATTTCCTTTTCAGTAAGTAGATGCACATTATGCCATCACTATCATAGCATGATTAATTCTTCAGTTGTTCATGTACGTGTATAAACAATAAAATAAATATATCATTGGTTGTATTTGAAAGTACATATTCGATTATTCTTCAATAAGAAAGTATCTATCAGCTTTCGGTCCACTTTATGAATTTCAGGTAAGCATGCTAATCCCAGGTCATTGAGAGTAGCCTAATACTTAAAACGATTCAATTTTAGCACATCACTGCCCGTCATTCCCGCATATCTGAAACAATGATTAATGAATAGGCCAATGTGCTTTAGAGTTTCAAGTCTATATTACGATGTAAGTCAGACAATATATGTCAATAAATTATAACTGATAAAGAAATGCAAATATTCAGTTAAATTCAAGAAGTTGATTTTCAACATTCAAAACCTTTAATTGAATCCGCTGATTACATCCACTTTCGCGTGGATGTGGATTGTCCTCCCCTTGGATGCATTCCACATCCTTTCGTGTTCCATCCACCACTGCAGGCGCGAATCTTCCCCGACGTCCTACTATTGTTTGTCTGTTTTGTGAGACAGGCTGTGAAAAAAGCAGCTGTGTGCTCTCATCTATCAATAATAGCAAAGAACAATTTTGGCAGCAATGCAAAGTCAACCGTATGTAGCACAGAATTATTTCAGTAATTATCATGCAATTGAAAAGTTTTAACTTCTATCTTGGAATTTACGACTGTATTCGTCACTAAACGTTCTCTCTTTTCCTGTGTTATGTTTCTGGGGGACTGGTTTTGGCTGAATTTGTCGGCAGTCAAATCTATTGGAGGTCTCGCATCGCGGATGATGAATGGTCGATGTTTTGGTTATTACATCCGTCATTCGAAGTCAGGATTCGATAAATCAGAGATGACTCGGTTCGTTGATCTTGTCGCTTTTGTCAAAGATTGAAGAACAATTTGCGAGGTAGGATTCCTAGGGGACGACCCTGATTGTCGGCACTCAATATCTTACTGAATTACGCATCTTCTTTGTCTGAACAAGTTGATGTTTCAATCCACCTCATTTGCTTTATCATTTGGCGAGTGATTTCGGACGCAGATTAGACCTTGGGAATGTGGCAGATCGTCTAATAATTGGTGCAGTGATAGTGGACGTCAAAAGTGTTGTTTTCTCACCCGTTACTTCGTCATCAACGCAACTCGATCTCAAATTGTCCCAACAAAGTTACGTGCGACAATTATCTGAAAGTCTGTCGGGGATCTAGCGAAGAGATAAAAGTTTTGATGACGTCATAGCACACAAATATGTACTTGAAAATGATAAGATTCATCTTTGACGATTTTGTGGTTCACTTCGCAAAATGTCTCTTTGACTTTCGACGAGAGTCATTATCAATTTTAATAATGCAAAATCGTGTTAAGTTCCGACAATTCGCAAAAGCTGAATTTGAAAACTGTGCAGGTTGAGCCGATAAAGTGTGATAATGCAACGTGCAAAATACACAGTGTAAAATGAAATGGATCTCAAATATGCAATGTATTGTTTCTGACTAAAATCGTTTTAGACTATTTTGATATAAAACTGTGCAACAGCACACACACACCCCGAGATACAAATAAAGATCATCATTTCAAACCCAAACTGTCTATCCATAGCAAGGCTCCTACGTTTTTAAAATCAGACAAAAGGGTTAATTTTGTGATTCCGATAAATACATCAACCCGATGTGACATTTGGCAATGAATCACGTTTTTTCGATGCACGGAAACAGCTGCAGCTACAGCTTTTGTATTGAAAAGCAGGAAATTGAAGATAGCCTTCCTGCATCATATTTTCACCAAATTTTCACCGAATTCCTTAAATTGATGCAATTGTCAATTATAATATGGAAATGTTGCTTTCGCAATTTATTTCATTTTGAGAAAATTATAATATTTAGTATAATTTGCTGATTTTGTTTAACATGATTGTTAAATTTTATGATTTAAAGTTTTTATTATAAATGTGATTTATCATTTTTATCTAATTAATAAAATTCGCTTGAATGCAATCGAATGACAATTAAGAATGCACAGTTTATCGTGATGTGAAACTGCCAGTGTTTTTGAGCGGATCGAAATTCCGCTTTCGCTCGCTCATCGCTCATTTGCTCATAATCGCCCTGTCGCTCGCTCACCGCTCATTTCCTCAAAATAATCCATTCGCTCGCTCACCGCTCAAAATCATCAAAAAATGCCGCTCGCTCGCTCATTTCTTGATAATACCCTCCTTAATTCTACAAACTTTTTTATGCTCAGAGCTAATTCCATGATTTAAATCAAATAGATACCTTTCATAGGCATTGAAAGGAAATTCATCATTTCATTTTAGTTGAAATTTGAAACACACGATGAAACAATGTAAACCATCATACCAATGTATTGAATTAGCTATTGCACAAAATTAGTTGAAACAATATATTTGATGAACATAGCCACAGAATTCTTTTGACATTCTTTCCTACATGCTGATCACATGAATCAGTGCATACAATTCTTAGCGCAGTACTTGGACAAAATTCGCAAGGTGTGTTAAGAAACTATGTAATGCGTTGACAATTGAAAATGAACTTATTTGAAGTCGTGACAAAATAATGTAGATAATTCATAAAAGTAGCTAAAAATGACATACATGACTTATGAGTAACTGAGTAATCAATAAATGCAAGAAATCTGCTATAAATAAAATCGCTTGATAAACGAAATCGCTAGTTTATGTGAAACAGCAAATGCTGCACCCAAAAGGACCTGAGACATCGGCGCCAGCCGTCACTTAGACTTCGGCCCACTAAGCTCAGTATCTGTCAAGATGGTCGGTCCGCAGCAGCTCGTTGCGTCCAGGTCCTACTTCCTTCTACCCTTGAACTCTTCTTCATGGTGATCTTTACACTTAAACACCGTTCCGGTGCGTGTAGCATACTCTCTGCGAAACCAAATTATAGCCAGAGAGGACACGGCGAAGATTGGCATGTCACACAGATGACACTGAGGGTCGGTCCGGATTCCTCAACGTGTCAGATTAGCAGAGGTATACCTGGCATTTGAACGAACTGTCTGAACGGTACTTTTTTCATTTTTCTCATGAACGAATTATCGAACGGCATGTCTGAGAAGCCGATGAACGGTGATCGGAGAGAACAGCTTTTTTGCTTGATTGAACGTGATTGAGCGGTAATTTAGCCCCGGAAATCCAGCAAAAGAAATAATGGTAGAAAATCCTTGATACATTCTGACTTCAATAAAGTAGTATTCTGAAATTTGAAAATATCTAATTGCCAATTTGTGCATGGATCACCACTAACCCATTGGGCTTCGTGATGTAGTGAAACCTCGAAAATTTCGATAAAAGAAAACTCTATTGATGCTCTCCGAAATTGCTTGTTTGAGCATTAAAACTTCAGTTCAATGACAAAACAATGACAAGAGACTTGCTATTGCACAATGATTCCATCTCTCGTTATTGATTTAGTGTTCCGAAAATACATTTACTTATTCTGCTACTCATCAGCTACTAAAACATCTGCGCTTATCACCATCAATGCTGTTTATCAGTGGTGAAAACTGAAGAAGCCGGACTGAAAAAGTTTCACGTCCTTCCACGAAGCAACGAAATTTGTCATGATGCGCACTAAAGTATCATTTAATTCATCACTTGGTCACAAAGCATTGAACAGTTTGAATTCAAAGGCTGTGATGAGGTAGGTATACTTGCACTGTGAGTGCCAATCTGACCATTACTTTTTAAAAATGGCAGGTATTATGTTGCTTTTGCATCAAGTAAAGTCATAAGCTGGGGTCGGGCATTTACAATAATGGCTTAATCTGAGAATTCATATCCGGTCAGTGGATATGCAGGTAGGGATTCATGGCGGCGTACATGACGTGGGCGTAATGTATGTAGCCTAAGCTCATTATGCAATTGAATCATGTCACTATCGAATTTAGTCTCATCGTATTCTTAAATCACTATTTCTGAAGACTAGACCTAGGCCTATGCTAGCTAGCAGGTTTCAAGCACTGTGTAGGCGAAGTGTCAAATGGGTGAACATCTACCCATCGTCACCTATAGCAAATTCGTGCAGCGTGATGCTGCTAAAGCGTGTTGTAGGCTAATCATCAAGACAGAAGGAGTATAACTTTCTCCATCGATTTTGATATTCTCTAGTTTGATTGGTTTTGATACAAAGGGCGCGTGTGACGTGTAACGTTTGACGTCAACTCATGTTTCGCATTGCCATTGTAGGACAATACCGACAGCGAATTTTCCGATAGGGCAGCTTGTATTATTTCGTGATGTCAGATGGGAGAACATCCTGCATCGCCAGCTTCCACATTTCTCTGAAAAAACCAATGTTAGCTACTCGTAGAAACGACATCACTATATGATAAGGTTCGACAGCACTATGTAGGGTCCATCAAAATTGAATATTGTTTTGACTTAGAAGGAACGATTGAACCGGTGTTTTATGCCATGAACGAACGAAACGGGGGCGATAGTTCATTTGAGCGGTGAACGAACGAACGGGTCTGAAAGGCTAACGCTACATTCGAGTGATCGAAGAACATGTTTATCCTTTAGCATGCAGTTTAGGTGATCTGTCATCTGATTGGATTCTCATGGATGACAATGCTCCATTCCATGGTGCCAGTGCAACTCCATTGTATAGAAGACAGGCAGGAAAACGAACCTTAGACTGGCCAGCAAGGTCTACTCCCTTTTAACGACTAGGCCCTAACTGGGCAAACATATAACAAAGAAAAATATTTAATATGATATAGGATGCAAATTTATTCAATTATAGTTAGAAAACGTGCTGTTTACTTTAAAATGTCTAGTTCTAGCTAATTTCTAACTATTTATGAAACGGACTGTATGCGTATGTTTGACATGTAGGCTATTCCATGCATGGCCTACACATCAATCTTGTCGCTCTCAGATAAGTAACTTCCTATTGCACTCAACTCGTTTAGCATCGTAGATAGCAATAATTGAGGAGACAGAATAGAAAAATGTCCTCAGACATGATGTTTGAGGACATCTCTCCATTATTTGTCCAGGCGAGCGGGCACTCTGCAATCTTTATCATTGAGATTTTTCTCTTAAGTTCGGTGGAATTTCAAATTTAAAAAATCTGACAAAATTGGTGATTTCACATCTTTAATTGCTTTTTACAACATGGGGGATGAATGAGTTGGAGCAAATGAACATCACGATAAGAAAGCTCAGAACCTAGATATGTTGTACCGTGAATTTCATGCGATTTGGAACATTGGTTTGGATGTTCAAAGGGAGGCAGATTCAGTCCTACGCACTTCAGAGTCCGGTATGGAAAAGGACAAAAGTGAATCAATGTCCGTGGTCTTAAAATCAATGCATCGCAACATGGAAGCCATATATGCCTACACTAGGATTGTCCTGGTGTAGGCCTAATTTGGTTGGTTTCAATTCTTCCTAAATTGTAGCTCTTTCGCAGTTCTTTCACGTTTGACGATACTGAATGTCTCTCAAGGATCTGCATGTGGATATGTTCCAGCAACGAAATTATCAAATTAAGGCATCTTTTAATGTCTTCGTGCAATTCCGGAGACCATTAGTACATCTATGGGACGAAGCGACGATTGGGAGACCGATTCAAAAGATATGTGAATAAATAATGTGTCGATGGTCAGATGTTGAGTGCAGCATCGATCACAAAGACCTTCTGATTGCTAAGTTCATATTCAGAAGAAGAATCCAGACAGGCATTCAATGTATTTTGTCAAGAGTGTGAGTTAACTACAGAAGAGAGAAAAAGTTAGGAAGTTTTTTCATCAATCAAGTTATATACATGCATGTACTATAAAAGGACTTTCATAGAAAGCATTTTTAAAAGACTTTTCAAATATTTCGCTTTTCTGATTTTTTGATCTATTTGATTTTTGTTTTTTCTAAAAATGTCTCGCTCAACCGCTCGCTCACGACGAAAAATCACCGCTCGCTCGCTCAATTTTCGCTCACGGAATATTTTTTTCGCTCGCTCATCCGCTCATCAAAAAATTGAAAAAATGCCGCTCGCTCGCTCGCTCTCTGCTCGCTCAAAAACACTGGGAACTGCTAATCATCATGATGTCTTGAAACTCAACCATGCTTGCACATTTCCAGCTATTTATTTTTGCAACTTCTATGAATCCCATCTACAGTCATTTTTCTTGATAATGTCATCGATGCAGCAATGTGAGGTTACAAGAATAAGAGCACAATATGAAGCTCGTTTACTCGTACAATTTCGAAATAAATCAAAAGCGATAATTGAAAATGAGGACAACATCGCTCACGAGCTTTATGGAAAATTGTCATGAAAAATGACGATGCAAGGCAGAAATAATTTAATTAACAAATTTTAGTGATGGCAAACCTGAGTAGTTGGCTAGAATTTTTACTAAAACAAAGGATCAAGACTGTCTTACGCACAAAAAACGCAATGAGAGTTAAATTGCAAATAAAGTTTCCTAAACTTTGTATTGAAGTGAATTATTAATCTAATCTTTCCTTCACTTCCCCAAGTAAAATAGACAAAACGAAACTAGATGATGGACTATTTATATCCGACTTTCATGTTCTCTCATGTTATAGTAAATGACTTAATTAAATTATAGAAAATTCTTATAAAGATTTTGCAAATTTTCTTTCTCATCTTATGAAGTCTTATTTGAAAATATATGAAAAGACATTTCTACAATATGCTTCAGAGATTCACTTGCACAACGGAAGAAAAATTGAATTAACAGTTGCTTGGTTTAACATCAAGCTCATTACACTTTTTAGGCCCTTTGCTATAATATTCCATGTATTCCATTTTTTCTATACATCAGTATATTAATAAGAGAAAAAATCGCTCATGACATTAATGAACATTTGCTTGAATAAAGGCATGTGGTCTAATTACTTGACTCATGCATAAACCATTAATAGCATGAAATTTTCAATAAACATATAATGAACGAATTTGCGAAGAATTTTGCGATTTTTTCAAAATGAAACATATGGTGCATGTGACTCAGTGTATGTGTATGTGAGACTCAGAGTACCTGCAACTGACGTCGCACAAAAACAATGCTGTCAGACACTCTCTGCATTGTCAAAAAAACATGCCAACGATATGCCATCTACTAGCATAGTCAACCAGTCATATGTATATAAGCAAAATAAATCTATATGTAAGGATCGACGTTAAGCTATCGCTCATCACTGAGGAGATGGAAGCCGCAGTTCATTGCTGAAAACAAGAATGACGTTCAGTTCAAGGTCACAATTTTCTCGAACTTATTTATAAACTAGCTCAATTGAAGAGCCTCCAGTGCTACTCTGCCTATAATTATGTCGGTTACCCGCAGGCCACAAATATAAACATGGTGGCCGTGAAATTTGTCGAATAGTTGGCATGCATTTTATTACAGCTTTTCCATGTCCATTTAAGATATTTCCAAATCGATTTCAGATTGTTCCAAATAAATTTCAGACGTTTGCCATTGAATTTCAGATGTCTTCAAAGTTGATATTGCTGATAAATATCAATTGGAAATATCTGAAATCGACTTGGAGATGAAAATAAATGCAAATAAATGCCACAGATCGAGATAAACAACTCAAAATTGATACAAGGTGTATAACGTACGAAAAGTGATATCTCTCTTAATCCATATCTCAGACAAGGATGTAAATAAATTAGCTATCATTTCTGCCCATCATCCTTCTCATGACAATCGCATTACATGATAATAAATTCACGCAATGTCAGGACGAGACAAGGTAATCTCTATCATAGCTAAATTTGAGATAATAAAGCGTTGCTCATCCTGAGGAGAAGGCAAGAAATCAGCTGATGCTGACATTTACATGTGATTGATAATATGACAAATTTGCATTTTTGTATTCATCCATTTGTTTCCATTCTACCAGAGTTTCGGCCTCGATTGATTTTTTACCGTCCTATCGAGATGAAGAATGAGGTTAGGTTTATATACTGATGAGTTCATACATTCTTGTGCCAGACATCGACGAAACATAAAGTGATAGATTACTACTTGATTATCATACATGCACACATTGACTTCAGCCCCACACACTATCATTTAAACATGTTGTTATGCTTTTTCATCAAATTGCACAGCAAGTGCAAAAATTGATGCACTATTGCATCTTCAGAGGTACATTAATTAGATAAATCATGGAGACAATGGTTGGATCGACTGAAGGAGGACTTGAAGAATGTCAACGCGAAGGAAGATGACACCCTCGATCGTACCAAATGGAGGCAAATTTGCAAAACTGCGGACCCTGCCCCCTGACTTGATTAAACGCAAGGAAGAAGAACAGATACATTTGATATGTTAAAGTCCGAGACCGGTGTTGGAGGCTTTAAGTCCCGTAAGTGTAGGATACTTTTCATCCTGCACTTCTTTGAGCAAGATGCTATATAATCCATCAATAATTGCAAATGGATACTAGACATTCGGCGTAGCTTAGGAAGACAATGTTCCCTCATGGACATCTCTCTGTCGCGTCCGCTTCGCGGGATCGGATATCTACATTTTCTTGCCCTCTAGCTTCATAGAAGATGCTTCGTTCCATAATATAAGGAAAGAGGAAAACATATAAATATATAAAATAATAATATAAAATATCTTAGTTATATATCTTAATACATAAAAAGAGGACATGGCACAAGTAACAGAATATCTATAAACTCGCATCAATAGCATCACTCGTATCTCGTCTTAGGCTCGGAGAATACATAGAATACTCGTGGATTCTGAACATTTATTTCATTTTTCCATAGATATGCACTATATGTCATTAATCTGCAGTAGATTCTGAGCGCTTAATTAAAATGTACTAGTATATTTTATTCATCTATAAAACCAGGAACAGCGGACAATGCATAGCTAAGAAGTCATGAAACAAAATGTTTTTCTTACGGATTTCGTGGAATTAAATCAACGCGCATCAAAAGCAGCGCTCCTGAAGAACACGCCCACCAGCACGTATTGAAAAGATGGCATATTTAAAGAATACGCCAATTGAGTCAATTGATGAAAACCAGAAGAATGTGAGAAACGAATCCATTACCACACCAGGTATTACAGCGGGTATATTTCGGAAATGTGAGCCAAGATATTCGAAAATGTATGTCCAACACCACCTCCAAAGCGGTCAGACATCTGCTGGTCTATGTATGATGGAATGCTTTGTCTAAACATTACGTTTTACTGCTTCATGACTTTCGTCACACGAGCCCAATAAGACTCAACATGATTTGTTGTACATTGCGTAATTGGGTCGACGCAGAAGACCTGATGATTACAACTATAATGTTGGTATTGACTCGGGCACGGTGGTCTCGAAAGTCCGTGATACGCACCCCACTCTTCAGAATAGATGATGGAACCAGGTCGAACTATTTTCTCTATAATCGGAATCAAAGTATCAGCATCACGTCGATCAACTAGACGAATGAGACATTGTTGGTTAGAGGTTGGTAAATCCCAAAAATCCACTGTTGGGATCCATGGAAATTTCACCGATTGGCGGACGTGTTCTTTAAAGTTGGCATCTATTCATTACGAGTTGGCGTGCGTGTTCTTTAGGAGCGCCTCAAAAGCAATGTGATCATCAGCCTTCGGCTGGGAGGGCACATGTATTTTGATACTCTTGGAATCTGAACATTTATCTTCAGAAATCAGTGGGATGACATACTGCATTAGGCCGGAGGCACACACGATAAGCCACAAGCCGTAAATAGAGTTCTAACACTTAAATTTCAATGAGAGCTGGCATACAGAATACGCCATAAGCCGCCTTTGAATACTGAGGCACACAGGATAAGTCATAAGCCAAAAGCCGTCACCCGGTTGAGAATCCTTGGCCAATGATCTTCAATAGAATGTACGCTGTGATATAAAGCATCATTTTTTATGCTTATGCTTTATCCTCTTATAAAAATTAGAATCTTCTATGTGCTTATATTATCTGTCATGAGAAAAATGACAAAATGACTTATGGCTAATGAAGGATCGTGATGCGATTTGCGAACATTGGCTTATGACCCATGGCTCCATCTGTGTGCCTCCGGCCTTATAATGTCAAGTGGACTTTCCTATTACCATAGTTCAGAAATAAGAGGAGAAAGGGCTTCATTTTACAAAAATAAATTGAGAATGAATTTCTCATGCATCGCGACCTTGTCAATAGAAATAGCTGCATTCTAGGGCAATAGTATTAGTAAGCAACTCTGCCAGCGACTGCTGACAGACTGCGACTTGACTGCTGCGACCGAATTTAAACTTAATGTGTGTACTTTTTGCATTCTGCACAGTCACAAGTTGTACACATTATACACCGTGCAACACGCATGTATTACATGGAGTACTTATTTCGAATACTTTAAGAGGATAAAACACGAAGACCAATGGAAAATAAAGCATCTGCAAGGAAAATAAAGTGCAGTTATCCTAGATATATTCGCAATTTGTCTGACATTATCCGAGATATATGTTAAATATCTGTGATTTGCGGCAACTCTAATTCCACAGTCCTAGATACATTTCGTGCATTGAGCCACTAATTTCTATGATGAATTAAATAATTTTGGTTAAAAATAAAGCACTATTTTGAAAAATGCATTCTCATCCTGGGAATGAAACATGCTTTAATCTACCAACATAGCCCCTAAATACAACCTAAGTCTCCATTGCCATGCCACTTAAGTCACTTTTTGATTTAAGAGGCGCCAGCCGAGCAGAAACAGTTTGAATAAGCGAAGCAAGTGAATGGGAAGAGACTTTATTGACCTTGAACTAAGCGGTAAATTATCTCGTCCTTCTGCAGTCATATTTCCTCTTATGTTGTCCTAATGTTACTTCAGTCATCACTATTATATCTGATGCATTTTTTCTATAATATTTCATCTGCAATCTTTTTATAAATAAATGATCAAGTATAAAGTTCAAAATGAAAACAACATAATACAGCATGTGAAATGCACAGAAAAAGAATCAGAGGAAACAGATGTTTCTAAAAGATAACGCAAAACTATTGCATCTGTATTCTGTGCCATCTTGCGGTCTTTCTCATGACTAAATAGGAATCAAGGACGTAGTTACGCTCGCTCATTCGATGAATGCATTTCAAAATCATGAGGAAAGCGTGACTTTCTCCCAAATACGCGGTCAAATATTGTCCTGACAACCTTTAAATGAAAAATCCTTTCACTTCACAAAATTTACAATCTCATTTCCTTTTATGCAATCGATATGACATTTGTGTTTAAAATGGATTACTGAGGTAGAATAAAGCAGCGTGTTTGTTTTAAAATAGCTGCAGAGAGTAAATGCTTCATGTGACATGAGAAACTCAAATATCCGGCATCATTTCCACACATAGAAGCTAGGATATCACTCATTCGTTGAGACCGCGAAACCTCGATGAGAAAACAACAAGTACACAGACAGAAAAGATAGTGTGTAAAGTCAAGTGATGTTTGTTAACGGTGCCTCCAATTAAAACAAAATACATTTATTTCTCACTTAAAAAATTCCCATAATGCAAAAAAAATTTCTGGTTTTCACTGTGCTATATATTTGTTTTGATGATATCGAAAAATAATCATAGTGTTTCGATGGAGAAACTGCATCAAAAATTTATTCAATGGTGTAAAACATGGAAATGGTTCAAATGCGTGAAAAAACTTATGTCGCGACAGGTTATCGGACTTATTTCAAATCATTCTTTGCCGTGAGGAACCAACTGAGAAATTCTAGGAGCACATGATTTCGATGGGTGATGCTGGACCACTTCTTTGAATGGATTGTCACATTGGCTATGAGAGGACATCCGTAACTTGATGCATATCCAGTCTTTATTGGTCTTGATCTTAGGGATCGATTCTCCCTCAGAGAATCAAGAATGCAGCAACGATGTCTCAAGATTAAAGGCAATAGTATTCTTTCGGCAATAGAATTTTTTTTCTCTCTCTCTCTCTAACTTGGTTGAGCTTAATCCATTGATTGCAGAATGTAGCCTATTGCACGTCATCAAAATCTAATTCTAATTGCATTTTGTGGTAGCCATCAATACGTTTTAAAATTCGGCTGATGGGGAGCATTGCACTGAATTGTCTTGAAAAGTTGTTTACATTTCTTTCTTAATGAATTGTCGAACAGCCATGCCAATTATCAGGGAACTGCAGACGAACATTTCTATTCCAGCTGCACTACATTCATCAGAAGGTTTCAAATCGAATTAAAAATTAAGCGAATTCTTATTATCAATTTGATACAATCAGGAGATTCATTCACCTTTTAACTAAGTCTGCTCTATTGAACTAAAAGTGTATATGCTGTAGCATTGATAAGGTCTTCATGTTTTTCGAATCAGTTCAAATTTTCATGATTATGTGCACATTTGATTATGAGACAAATAATTGTGCGATTGCTGTTGGCGTGATTATGCCTTGTAATGTGGCGCAAAAAGGACGCTTAAATAATTCAACGCGCTTTCTTTTTGAATAAAGGCTTGAACTATTTCTATCTTGAAAATATAGATATAGATCAAACCTCAATCAAATATCAATCTTGAGGTCGGGTTGACTTCGGAATCGCACCGAAGTAATAAAAAATGAAACATATTGTTTCAAGAAGGCTCAATGGAAGAAATCAAGAAAACAATGGCTTGGAAAGCACGTGAAACCATTTCAGTTAATATCATAAGTCAAATGTGCAATATTTTTCTGCGTTGGGCTTCAAGAAACAAGATGATTATTAAAATAGAAAACCGAAGAAAAGCACATGTTCTTAAATCTGAGTAGTACAATCAATGTTTGTGTACATTACATTGTTCATGTTCCACTGAAGGATTATAGCAAAGCTCTTGGTGTTGCTTTTGATCCCGAAAGAACTTTCAGTACCATAATCATACAAATTTGAGTAAGATCTGGTTACATATGCACATCCTGCATAAGTTTAAACCATTTCTGCCATCGTCTAATCTAATGAAGATTTACAACAATAGAATAAGAAGCATTCTGGAGTACTGTGCTTCACTTGTTAAAAAAGTGGAAAATTGAGTCCATAGGTGCTTACATCGAAACGCATAGCCAATGTAAGTCCATAAATTAGGCATAAAATTTATCTTTCCAACTACGTCATGTAAAGGAATGCGAACATGTTTTAGGCAGCAGGTATAGCTTTATGCAGAAATAGGAATACTGACACTAGGAAGTAATTAATGCAGCTGCGATATTCAGCCCGAAGTTTTCTTAGCTTCAAAGCGGCAACATTTTGTAGCCACATGAAAATTGGAGATCAACGGAATTCTAGTGTTGCGATTCCCAACCTCTCGCGATCTCTAAATCATCCGCAACCTGTGTTTCAAAAAATTGATTAAAAGCTTTACTTAATGCAACTTTCTTGTGAGTGAATGGGTCAATTATTTATTAAAGTAATCGTTTATGTAGCTTATTTTAATAAGTAATTGAAACATGTTTACCAACACTCAATTACCGTCATAATTTCTACGAAGTAGGCTAATCAATTTTGAAATCCATAATCGACAAATCTACCACTGTGATTGAATTTCCTGCTATCGTGGAGAGACAAATTCAAATGCGAATACATCAATATAAACATAAATTACTCTGATAAAACTTCGAACGCGAATACAAAGAAAAGACTGTGCATTCAATCTTATGGCATTGGCATCGTGTATTCACAACTCTATATTGCAGATGATTCGAGGGAGGTCTCCACTTGTTTGTTTGTATTACCGTCTGTTCTACCATCGAGCTTCATAAAATTACAACTAAATTTATTATAAGTGAAACTCAACTTGAATTAATTTTAAATCAACAATGTGAAGTGTAGCAGTGCTTCGATAGAATTAGTAGGCTGTTGCATCTAGCATTCATTTATTATTCGTTCCTGGTAAGCGAAAACAAGACCCGTATAAAACCTGTGCACAGACCTACATGAATCACCAATGAGCTTCACGACGATGTGTGTGAAGAAATATGATATTTTATCTTCTAACCACTCTTTTCAGTTTTCATGTAGGATGAATGTTTGTTTCACTTAAAGTAAACTTCAAATCTCAAACAATCAATTCCAGGTTGATACACTGAGATTTGATAAATGAGTCGCAGTTGATCAATATAATAGGTAAATGATAATTCGTCATTGAATATAAGTTTGATATAAGTGTTGCTCTTAACTCGGGGTTTGGCCTTCTTTCCTCATGTGCGCTTGCTTCTTCGCTTCATTAGTTGCAACTCGTTTGTGGATCTTTTGTTCGCGTCTTCCGTCGTCCTATCGCACGCACACACCGATTTTCGTATCAATGTAGGATTCCAAGCATGAAGAAATCTTCCTCTCTCAAAACGCAGCCATGCGAGATTGATGGCAATAGTTCTCCTTTTTCCTGTGCTTTTCATCCAAAATCCCGTTCAGCAGAAGTTTTTACCGACTTCTGTCCGAATTCAAAGCGACGATTAATAAAAGCGGATTATATCAAAACCATGGTCGACATACAAGTTATGCCATTTGATAATTTGATAAAAGCGAAACAATGTATAGAACCTGCAATAATCGATAGACTGCTTCAAAACACGAGATTGAAAGGAAGTTTTGCTGATTTTGGTGAGGTAAGAATATTTATGCATCAATGAAATCAATACAGATTTTACATCTGCTTTGATCGCATTCACCTCAAAACACGTAGTCTAAAAGGCTTACGTCAAAACCCACTGCTAGTCGCAATAAGTTTCAGTTATCAGTATTCCAATTTCTATGCAAATTGACGTCTTGCATTGTATGATAAATTGTTACTCTTAATTTGCAAGTGTAATATGGATTGTCCAATTGAGCGTTATAATTATCATGCATGGCCATGTATCATGACTCCAAACAGAGACTACGTCATGCTCAATTATTTTTAAAAAGTGGAGGGGCCCGGGTGTAGATGATCTTTCTTTTGCAAAAATAGAAAATTGACATTTGCAAGAAGTCGAGCGCTTTTGGCTAGCGTCCACCAATCATATTCACGACAAAAATGAACGAAGATATATCATGCATCATGGCATTCTTACGAAAAGAGGCTGTAGCAGACATGATTTGTAGAAAGCATGTTGGTACTTCTATTCTTTCCCCCCCCCACATTTTACAACTTTTCCAAATTCATCAAAATTCGTCAAACTCAGTCACAGTGGGTTTAAAATAGGCCTCATCGGGACACTGAGTGAGTACAACACCACTGAGCAGTCTTACTTGAACCCTGGGATGAAGGATTGGTGCCTTGGATACTCAGTCAGAATACAGGGTACAGCTATGATCATGAATTTAGTGGGATTGTTGTCTGCAGAAAATGACGAGCAGTTGTCTAGTTCTGAGGCTGTAAATGTTATACAAGCTCATTTTACACACCCAACGCTTTTGCGACAGTAGTGAGACTGCCCTTAGGAGCAAGAGAAGATCGTGCATCGGGAGATGATGCAAAACTCTCGGGTGTCAAGAACAAAAATGTGGGGGAAAGAATAGAAGTACCAGCATGTTTTCTCTCTTCTTCATCGGACTGTTCCTGTGACCGGAACAGAATAGAAGCAGATGGGTTGTACAGTCAATCAATTTAATGACACGCTTCAACCCCTTTCTATACATGACTGCAACTCACAATTAATCCATCTTTGTACTGCAGCACCACTATCGACTGACAGCTTGGAAAACTACGATCGCCACACATACGAACATACAGCACGTGCGCATTATCAGAAGACGCAGCTAGGATTTAAGTTTGCCTATGTGCATCTAAATGCCTATGAGAATAAGCATATGCGATTCTGTAAATTGCTTCCACAAACCCAAAAGGTGCCTCTATCGTTTTTATTGCATTTCTTATCATTAGTAGATTAGACAAAAGCGTTTTGGGGAAGTGATCTTTGCAAAGCTTGTTCCTCAAAATAAAATGCTCCATGGAATCTCATGACGTAGTATCCTGTGAAATAAAAATTCCTTATTGTTTATCTTTGCAGTTTGCATAACAAGTTAGAGATATTGTAGTCCATAAAATGCACTTCGTCGAATTATCTCTAACTGATTTCATACTCCATAAACTTGCACTACAGACACTTCCGATGTGAAAATCTATCTGCGCGAAACTGATCGATTGGTAACAAACTTCTAGAATTGAAAACCAAAACACGTTAAAGCCGAAGGTCATCAGTTTTCACTAGAGTTCTACATCCCACGGATGACTTGCACTTTGCTGTGGGATTAACAATAGAAGGAAATGAAATACACAATGGATCAAATTACCATGCAAAAGATGTGCGGCTGATGGGATTCGAACCTACGACCCCAGGCTAGCTAGATATCTGGTGTACCAACCGAGCCACGAGCTGCTTAAATGCGACTGTGTGAAATGGTGGGATCAAATCCTTACCATCGGAGAGAAAGAGTTTGTGGGAGTCGGTGAAGATAATTACAATATGCAGCTACAGCCTTACATCAACTTATCCTGCTCGATACCTCAATGGTACATTATCTTCATCTTACATTCATGGGTATGACTTTGTCTTGATTGTACGATTGGCTTCTATTGTCGCAGCTAGCTTCCATTCAAACCATAGTTTGCAGAATTATTAGCCACTTCAGAAGGTTTCAGTTGTGATTAACATGTCAACAGATTGGCTACTCCTGAAGTATTACTCTCTATTCATCAGCAGAATTAATTTTCAAGTGTACGAGTATCTCATTAAATGTGCTCTAATTACGTGCTGTATTAACGGATATACTGAGATGAAACATGTGATGCGAAACATGCATCTAAGCCTATAGATTAAAGCATGATATCAAAATACTCAATATATAAGCCCACTGCCAAACATCCTACTGCCCGTCAGGTCTTGGCATGCTATACGGCCTTAAAATCTAGGCCAAGCCCGGTTACACGCGAGGGAACAGCGGACCGAGGCTCGGCCGGTTCTAACTCTGATTGTGTTCCTGTGACCGGCAAGAGTAGCTCCAGATGACGCACTTCTTTCAACAAATAAGATAGAGAGCTTTGTAAAAAGGAAGGCTTCATAAGCACAAACAAGGAAGTTCAAAGTTTCTAAAAAGTTATTACTGGTAGACATTGACATAGCAAAGTACGCCAATGACTCTTATGACTGCTTGTAGTTAATCTATTCCTCTCCGGACTCCAGACACTCAAATTTATGTATAAGCTACCAGCAAAACTTGATACTTGATCAATTGCTGCAAAGGCTTCAGATACTAATGGATGACTGTCTTTATGTCTACTACAAAATATCACACATATCTGACTTGCTATTTTAAAAATTAAAGAAGCGTCAGATTAGACTGAGCTTCTAAGTTTCGCTACTAACGAATATTTCACATGCTTTTATGAATCTGTTGTATTCAGTCACATGTTTTTTAATCTAATTAACATTATTTTGTTTGCAGATGGCATATGTCTAAATCATATTTCATATTGGGAATTTCGTTTGGGAACAGATATTATGCATTAGACCTCCATAATAAGCCTACATTGCAGTTATGATATGCCTACTCATACTTGTCGGAATGTAATGGAAAATAAAAAATAACTTCTAATCTTCGTGTAAGATAAAACGTATTAAGGAACTGAATGCACGATGCATTACCCGCAAGAGCGTCTTTCGATATCAAAAAGCTAGGATTTTTCATGATTGATATGAAAAATCCATTTTCCGCTTTCAAGGCACTGGGACACCATGTCCCAGGCCACAGACACGAGTATAAACAGGCTTCGTTAAAGTGACTTACGATGACAGCAGTTCCAAATAAGGTACAAACAATAAAAAGGGTCTTATGTTAGTCTTCTCAGCCCCTTGCAGCCGTTCAAGGATAAAGGGAAAGTGCAATCAATTCAAATGCTGCCCTAAACAGCTTCCGAGTTCAACGAGAAAATATTTTCATATTGCTGTTTCTACTTACACGCGCTCAGTAAAACCGAAAAGTACTTTGGGTTTTCCGAATTTGCACTTTTGTAGTCTTGATCAAGTTTATTTACAGACAATAGATGTGTGTGTTGCAATGGTGTACTCTTGTTTTGTCGCCTGTATCAGCGAAATTGCTTTCTAGTCCTGTTGATTTATAACTTCCGTTTGCTGAATTGCTTTCTATCGTTAATATTGATTTGTTTTGTCAACCTCCTTTACAACAGAGACCCGAGCGTGGAATTTATTGAACTTTCATAGGTGAAATTCAAATTTATTGTGACAGCCATGGGGTACATTCAATCAAACTCTTGAATTTGAGCAACATCGCTTGCTCAGCAAAAATGCACAGCGACTTCATCGACAGTACGTTGAATCATTTAATCAAAGCTTCTATTGCTGCATGTTGCGTATTTCTGACTTCGGCATCGAGAAAAAGCATTTACTTATTGGTATTTGATTTGTATCTACAAGTACAATTTCTCTATGGTAATGATTATGATAAACATGCTTGTGAAATTGGAATCATATTTTACATTTCCATCAATGTTCCTATAATTTGGTGGCACATTTCAATATACAAAGAAGAACCAAACAATTTTCTCTGTTAAAATCAGAGTTTTCAAGTTAAGCATCTTGCTTTCTAGTTCTATTTATCACAGCTGCGCAATATTAATTGTCGAACGATTGCAACAAAAATACGCATTTACCATTCACCCATTTAAAGGCATAAGGAGTCTTTTTCGATATCTGCAAAGCCCATCTTGTTGAATCCGAAGTTTTTGAATGGACAAAGGAATGTTTCGATTCAACATTTTAACAATTTTTAAGTAAATGTTAAAGCTAGTTTTCCACGCGGGCGACGATGTTGTTGTATGTATTTGTATGCACACATAGGCTACAGGGTGAGTCAAAATTAGCTGTGAACCAAAAATGAAGCTTTTCGTTCATGGCTAACCAGATTTACATCACAAACGTCAGTTGCAGCTAGACAGAATTGCAACATAGATGCTCGTCATTCATGATAACTGCGATTCTATTCGTCATGTTACCATATGTGCTTCAAAATTCACGCGTTGTACATTAACACATTTCTGATGAATCTAGCACTAACCAGATATCTGCCAATGAAGATTTTGCAGACAAAGCATCAACAAATTCGTTGAAATTCTGCGTGCGAAAGTCATACTTAATAAATGAAGCAGCATGTTTGATTCGGCATAAAGTCAGCAAAACTTTTGTTAGTTTTTGTCTTACATTTGTCTTGCAACAAAGCATCAAAGTTGTCACTCCAACTACGCACAGCCTCTTCGTCAGGTAGAGGGGTTTTTAGCAACCTTTCTGCCTCTGCAGAGTTACGACAAGGCGCAGAAGTTGTTCCCGCAGTTTGACGACGAAATATCAACAGTTTTTGTCGAACGTCTTGACCTCTGCAGAAAGGAGAAAAGTAGATCATGAACACCACATTGAAGCTCGAAAACGAATGAAAATTTACAAATGTTAGATTTATAAAAACCAAAACTTCTCCATAAAAAGTCTTTGAGTTTCTATTTGAAAACAAAATTATTCATAGAATGTCTTATAAATACAAAAATTTTTAAGCTAATTATGTTGGCTCGAGCTACTGGTGATTTTTTCAAGTTTTACACGCGATTACACGCGATTATCTCAAGTATGCTATTTTTACATGTGAGTTTTGATTGATTACATCAATGCATCAGATGATCATAACGCTCCGATTCATAAATATCACAGAAATCAAGTCAATAGGTCGCTTCGTTCATGAGTGCAAAGTTGAAAATGCACATAGACCTATTAATTGATAAAGGTAATTTTTCGGCCAATATTAGACTAGCCACTTAACTAGCCATTGTCATTTCCATTATTGAGGTAGGCCAAATGCTCCTATCACTTTTTTGCAAAATGCGTTTTTTTCAATCCATGATATTTTTTGACATGGATTTAGATTTACAAGTAATTGCAAATTTAGTGATAGGCCTACTTGAGTTACCGGTGTTTTAAATTGGTAAAAGGTATGATTATACTCGTAATTCGAATTGAAATGATGCCAAATACAAGCATTGGGCCTCCCGTATGGAGCAAGATTTTTTTCGCAATATCGATGAAAACGTAACAGAAGCCCACGAATCCTTTCTTTTCTGATTCTCCAATCCAATTCTGCAAATCTGTAAATTCTTGCGATTTTATAATCATTTGAAATGAAAGAAACTATTAACTTTCATGGTTTTCACACCAAGATTGACCAATAATAAGCAATCCTCTGACTTCATGATTCTCACGGACAGAATCATGATATTTCAAAAAGGATGTGAACTGAAGTTGAACTAATTGATGGCGTAGTATATTTTTATTCACCACATAATGAAAATCTCGTCAAATACTCTGATTGTACAAGATAATGTAGCGGAATGACAGGAACAAAATTCATTACCTGATGTCAAATCTCCAGAGTGTATTATGACCAAATGTAAATAATTTTGTTCCTGACATTCAGTTAACATTGATGAGTGGTAGTAGAATTGGATAGTAATGCAGTTTTAGTTTTTGTCGAAGAAAATCAATACCAAATTATTAGCTCGCATTTTTTCTAGTTATAATGCAATTCAAATAACATCAAACACAAAGACTATGATCAATGATATGAATTTCCATCATAATTTTCTTCAGGTTACGAAACTTATGTGAGGCGAAGAATCATTCATTTATTGCATGCGCTTTTTTATTTTAACAACCCCATTTTTCTTGTAAAGGGGTAGGGGGAATCATGTGGTTAAAAAATATGACTGCGTTAAAAGCTCTTTATATAAGCAAGCTCATTAAGTGCCGTAATATTCAAATTAGTGCTAGAATAGCATTTGCGTACTAAATGTGTTGTACTAAATGTAAAATGTGTTAGCTGGCTTAAAAAGCAATCTAATAGTCACTTTGTGAAACTTCGGGCTCTCTTTTGCCCATTTTGATTTCCCAAAAGTTATTTGCTACGAAACGATTTGTTGAGGAACAGAGATCAAATGATCAGAGCAACGTCCTTCGTGAGGGTGTTGAAACAAGCGATTTGAAGACAAGGTGTGTCCAGTTACTAACAATACTAAAGTTCGCACGCCATAATCAGTTAGCCAAGTTGTGCATTCTATGTTTTATTGCTAATTTTCAATAAGCAATACTAGTGACTTGAGGTCTTTCATTTATTTGTTCTCATGTATGTGGTTACATTGTGTGCTTTAATTGTTGAGGGTAAAGATTAATCGTAGCTGTAAACTACCGATATTATTAAAACATTTATTAAGCAGTAAGCTAACTTCTACATTGATTGACCTGCATCATAATATGATTGATTACAAATAATGTTCATGTCACCCATCTTGCATGTGGTAAGACATTTTGAGAAAAAGCCTAAGTGAACAGAATATCAACAAATTAACACTAAATTCTTAAACAAATTTTTTACAAGAAGAAAAATAGACCGCCATCCAACGGAGCGCTGGAACAACAGACATCTATGTCGTTCTATAACAGGTTTTACGGTGTGTAAATCCGTTTGTCGGTCTATAACACTTTTAGAAGATATACGAGGGGTGATTGATAAGTTCGCGGCCTGACATAGAAAGCTTAAAGCCAGGCCATTATGCACATGTGGATTGATACAATGGAATGTGCTGACGGCGCATGACGAGTGATCAGTCGATCCGGTGAAGTGTTGGTAAACCACAGCTACTTAACTTCAGTTACTAACTTGTCAGTCAGTTAGTCAGATAAGTGTTGCGTAAGATGGATCACGTTTCAAATCGAGTTGTCATTCGTTATCTCGGCTTGAAAGGACTCACACCAAAGGAGATTCATGATGATATGGTTGGAACACTTGGTGAGAAAGCTCCGTCCTCCACCACAGTAAAGAAGTGGGCTTCAGAATTCAAGCAAGGAAGAGAGAGCTTGGAAGATGACGACAAAGGCGTGCTCTTCCATCAAGACAATGCGCCTGCTCACACCTTCGCTACCGCCATGTCTGCCATCCAAGGTTGTGGGTTTGACATCATTTCCCATCCACCCTACTCTCCTGATCTGGCACCATCGGACTTTCATCTCTTCCCAAAAATGAAATTGGAGCTCAGTGGTCAGCACTTCGCATCCAACAGTGACGTCATGGAGGCCGTTGAGGAGTATCTGGACTCCAAAGACTCACACTTATATGAGCAAGGGATCCGCGCATTGCAGCACCGTTGGGCTAAGTGCGTTAATTGTAGGGGCAATTATGTCGAAAAATAAATATGTATCGTATGCGAAATATGCCTTTTTCTATATCGGGCCGCGAACTTTTCAATCACCCCGTACAAGGGGAATAACGAAGCATTGACTTACTTTATCGGTACAATCAATAATGAGAAGCATTAAATTACCAACTCATTGATCATAGGTAACAAAACACACATCACCAGAAACTTTCAAGATGAAGAAAAATCGAATAGGGATGAATGAACTGTGAATATAAATAGATGAGCAAGTGGATGGAAGAAGATCATGCGACATGTCCCTTATCAAAATATTCATATTATATTTCACCACGCATAATGGCCCAAAAAATATATTTACTATTTTCAAGATATTCAAACCGCTCATCAAAGATCATTTTTAGCTAGCAATCAAGAGCAAATCAGCCCTGGTAGCGTAAAAATTTAATTGTTTAGAAATATAGCTGATAATTGCAAAGAAATATAGAATTTTTATTGAAAGTTACAACTATGGAAATGATTGTATACAAATACTTGGCATGTACTTGATAGTTTTCACTAGTGGCGTCGGACCAGGATAATAAAACAGTGTCGGATGGTGAAGTCTGTTGATATAGCCCACCCTCGAATTTCTCGTTAATCCATGAATGTATTTTATAATTTTTGATAAACCCATATGTTGCTACCGCATTGTATTACATTATAAGGACTTGATAAGACATGAAACAATAAGACATGAGGAACGGAATCCAGAATCAAATTCCATAGTTTTCTATCATCTATTTACAATTTGCCACAGATGCGGCAGTTATTTGGATTTTACAATTCAAATTCATGAAGTACTGCTATTTGCAAAAATTTTAGACGAGTACCAAGAATCTATTTCCTAAAATATATCGATTACAGAACATACATATTATGTCGCCATTGTCATACTTATGCTTTATGAAATCCAATGCAATTTCCTCATTGTATAACAAGGAAATTTGGTGTCTTTTGCAATAATTAGATAAACAATCAAATTAGCAAGGGCTAACCTTAGGCGAAACACAATCAATAGTGAATTAAATCACAAATCGAACTATTCAGTAAGTAAAACCAATGTGAAAAATAAGAATAAAACACAAATGTAAATGTTGAAAATATTCAAATGGTAGGTAATGAAAAAATGTATACTGTGTAAATATAAATAGTGAGAAAAAAATTGATGACCTACTCGAGAACTCTTGCCTGTCTGCCACACTGTGTGTTGGGCAGTGTAGAAATTGAGGAAATTGCTTATATCTATTGACAAAACTTTATCTGCGGGTCTGGTCGCCCAGATGCTTGCACATGTCAATTGCGTCAGAATGAAAAGGGTTTGTAAAAATACAAATACCTATGAAGAGTGCGCAGTTCTTAGGCGGGTAATCCTCCAGGTTTCCGCACCGAGAAATACTTTTTATATGCAGGACATAGATCCTTCTAGTTTTCATCCTCAATCAAACAGTGCCAGAGAATAGGCTATATTTGCACTACAATTGTGGAATAACAGAGACACAAAATTAAAGATCTAATCTTCCCTGCCATTGCTTCAAGCTTTGTCCTCAAAAGAAAATCCGAATGCTTCGGTGAAATTGGTAGAGCGTGATATATGTATATTTTACTAATCAATTTACTACAATAAAAATTTCAATAGCAGAAAGATGTATCTAAAATTGCACTATCGAAACGTTTTTGTTTGCGTATTCATCCATAGTGATTATTGAAAGAATATCGACATCCTGTAGAGATGCGGAAGAGCAGTTACCTGAATATTTCATGCAATATGTACAAATATTTCAATGTACATTACATGTAAATTTCATAATTGCTTTGGTACTTTACCTGAGGGATTGGGGGGGGGGACAAAAAAGGCTAGGCATTTGGGAAAAGCAAGGCCACATTTGATGAATATGAATTGCGTTTTTTTGAATCTCGGTTTGAAATTATTCTAATTTGTCTTTCTTTTTTCCAAGTTAAGTTTCATATATGTCAGTCAGTTAGCGTAAGACTGGACGATGTTCTCATCAATAAAATTAATTGAAAGCCCCTATGCAATGGTTGCCAAAAGCGAAATTTCTTGAATCATGATTGTGAGAAGCTGACTCCATTCCATTACTGACAATCAAATGTTTGAATGTGATAGACAAACCTCATTTACTGATTACTTTATTGCACTATATCCCTTTTCACAAGATCCATCATCTGAACCATCACACGAGAGAATCGTAAGATCATTTCCGCTATTTTCTTACTATTGCAATTCATGCGAGATTGAATGGTGATCAAATTTCATGCTATTCATCTAGAAATTTCAATCAGCCTGAATATCCTGCGAGTCCTAATTCTGTCATTCATTGATTTGTAATTCTACCGATGTTTCTTTGAGCTTCAGATTTCTATCTTTCATCTCTTATTCCGCTGGAACTAATATGTAGCCTGGAATTCTAGCAGACAGACAATGTCTCACTGACCGAAACTTTTTCTAATGTCTTTTCCACACCGATAAACTGCTATCTTGCTTCTCTTGATTACTCTTAGTCAATTCCGCCTTTCACAATCTGCGTTTCTTAGTTTGTGCTATCTTATGGCTTAATATTGAATGTAATTGCTTTGCCAAGGTTTTGATGAAAAGAAAGTGTTCTACCAATATTAGAGAAATCGTGATTGATATTTAGAAAACATCAACATCAGTTTTGCGAGACCTCCTCCTCAACTGAACATATCAAAAGAAATCTCCTAATAGCAATCCTAATAGCAATCTCCTACATGTTTCTTCGTAGTGGTTGCTTACAATGTTTTCAGATTTCAATAAGCTGAAGATATTCTAAATAACAGCAAATAATTCAACAGTGTAAGACAAATCCTATGAAGCTGCAATCATGATTGAAAAGAGACATTTTGATGCATGTATAGAGAATTTTTGATACATAAGAATATCCGTCTTTGTCAAATATGACATTATTGCTCAAAATGTGGGCGGCGCCCAATGCGCCCTTTCAATTCGTAACCGTGTACTATTCTGTATAGTGCAGGGTTGCTGTTGGATATCTTACCAGGCTACTTTTATATGCGTGAGTGTTGTTTCCTTAGTCTTCTTTATCAACACAGCTCTATTCAATTCAATCATTATTTATTTCATAATTCATAAGCTTGAATTTTATGATTGGAATTTTCCACTCTCTCACTTGCGTGTATTTTTTCCACAGTATAAGTATGAGAAAGATGAAGACAGGAAAAGCAACTGGCAAGGATGAAATAACGACCGAAATGTTGAGGGCAGCGGGGAAAACAGGTATTGAATGGCTAGCTAGACTTTTTCGGCTGTGCTATGAAAAAGGGGAAATCCCAGAGGACTGGAGGCTGGGTTTGATTGTCCCCATTTGGAAAGGAAAAGGAAGTCGACAGGACCCTGAGAAATACAGAGGAATCACTATTCTAAGTCAAGTGATGAAATTGTTGGAGCGCATAATCGACGGAAGGCTGAGATCACAAGTGGAACACGAAATTGGAGAGGAGCAGCAAGGTTTCAGAAAAGGTAGAAGTACATCGGATGGTATGTTTGCGGTGAGACAGAAGATGGAGAAGACGATTGAAAGAGAAGAAAACATAGCGATAGGATTCGTAGATTTAGAAAGCTTATGACAGCGTCCCTAGACCCCTAGTGGTGGCAACCCTGAGATGGTTAAATGCTGGAGAGAAAGAGGTGATACTTATCGAAAAGATGTACGAAAGAACCAGAGCGGCAGTGATAGTTGGAGATAACATCAGCGAAGATTTCCAAATAAAAACAAGGCTCAGACAAGGAAGTGCTTTAAGTCCATTTTTGTTCATTCTGATTATGGAATTGTTGTCAAGGAAAAGCGAAGAACATGATGCAATGAACAAGATAATGTATGCTGACGATCTAGCTGTGATAACGAAAGACGAGGTGGAGCTACAAGATCAACTGGAAAAGTGGGCGCAGAATTTCCAAAGGCATGGTCTGCGCATCAATTTGGATAAGACGATAGTAATGTGGGTTGGAAAGGAGCCAAAGGACATAAGTGTTGAGGTGCAAGGAATTCAGCTAAAGCAGACAAAGGGTTTCAAGTACTTGGGAGGTGTGGTTGCGGAAGATGGGCGGAGCGAAATGGAAGTGAATAGGAGAATTAGAGCAGGGGTCGGAGCCTATCAGAAAGTAGCAGGAGTGTTGGGAGACAGAAGGATCAGCAAAGATATCAGACGGAAAGTGTTAGAGGTGTGTGTAATTCCAGCAGTCACATATGGTCTGGAAACAATGGCGCTCATCAAAAATCAGCAAGATACACTGCAAATAATTCAACAGTGTAAGACAAATCCTATGAAGCTGCAATCATGATTGAAAAGAGACATTTTGATGCATGTATAGAGAATTTTTGATACATAAGAATATCCGTCTTTGTCAAATATGACATTATTGCTCAAAATGTGGGCGGCGCCCAATGCGCCCTTTCAATTCGTAACCGTGTACTATTCTGTATAGTGCAGGGTTGCTGTTGGATATCTTACCAGGCTACTTTTATATGCGTGAGTGTTGTTTCCTTAGTCTTCTTTATCAACACAGCTCTAATCCCATTGAACGCACCTCGATTTGTCATAGCAAAAGTATAATGCTTCGAAAAAGATGATAATCTCATAATTTTCTTATTTAAATGAGGCCTACACACTGTGCCTCTACATAAGCAAAACAATTATGATAAATTTATCTATAGCTAATTTGGTTTCTATTCTAATTATTAAAGACAAAGTAGCAAAAATACAAAGGATGAATTCTTATTGGGATTGTACTAATTCTTTGTGACCCAATCCCATCACAATCCTAACGCAAACCCCCCCCCAATCCCAAGCACAATCTGGAGATAAAGTATTTTACCCTCGGAACACCGAGGTCTGGCACAACTTAGCACTGCGAAGGTGCAGTAAATTTATCACTTTTAATAATAAATGCTTTCATCCTCACTATTTATCCATATTTTTTCATCATGGATTTGATTAACATCTATTGTTGCAATGTAAAACGCATGTAAGCCCAATATAATCCAATTTCACAATGCATCAAAGAAAAATCAAAATGCAGTTCAATAAAACTTTGTTTTCAACAGACGGTTTTCAGTTTTGCTCTACACATTTTCACAGATTATGTGACATATACGATTGTCACATATTATAAAACATACAGCATGTCCTTTGCAATTTTGCAGTTTCTTGACATTTTCCAGCATCGTGGCATATCTGACATCTTTAGTATCCTTTTACTATAATAACATGCGACCACTAAATTGCTCCGTTAGGGAGATGACCTAAGCAAGAAAGCCCATAGGTCGTACCACTTGAGTAATAACGCATTCTATGGCCAAGCTTCTGCAGCGGAGCGCCACCAACCGACGAATACAGCGAAGATATAGGAGACCTTTCAAAACAGTTCCTTGAGACAGAAAGCGGAGCGCTTCCAACAGACGACTGTAGCAGATTGGAGGGCCTTCAGAACAACTCTTTTTGGACAAATGGAGTGGAGCGCCTCCATCCGACGAATGCAGCAGATAGGGGAGTTTTCAGAACAGCTCCTTTAGACAAATGGAGCGGAACGTCTCCAACTCTAAGCGTGGAGTGCAGCGGATTGGAGAACCTCCAGAGCAGATCCAGCAGACATGCGGAGCGGAGCGCATTCTGCCGGCTATCGTAGAGCGGACCGACACTGGCCGATAAATGGCGAGAGCTGTAGGCTTTCAAGCTATCAATGCAGAGCACCTCCATCCGATGAATGAAGTAGAATGAATGAATGAATGTCTTTGACTAACCGCTCTACAATTCAATCATTATCTATTTCATAATTCATAAGCTTGAATTTTATGATTGGAATTTTCCACTCTCTCACTTGCGTGTATTTTTTCCACAGTATAAGTATGAGAAAGATGAAGACAGGAAAAGCAACTGGCAAGGATGAAATAACGACTGAAATGTTGAGGGCAGCGGGGAAAACAGGTATTGAATGGCTAGCTAGACTTTTTCGGCTGTGCTATGAAAAAGGGGAAATCCCAGAGGACTGGAGGCTGGGTTTGATTGTCCCCATTTGGAAAGGAAAAGGAAGTCGACAGGACCCTGAGAAATACAGAGGAATCACTATTCTAAGTCAAGTGATGAAATTGTTGGAGCGCATAATCGACGGAAGGCTGAGATCACAAGTGGAACACGAAATTGGAGAGGAGCAGCAAGGTTTCAGAAAAGGTAGAAGTACATCGGATGGTATGTTTGCGGTGAGACAGAAGATGGAGAAGACGATTGAAAGAGAAGAAAACATAGCGATAGGATTCGTAGATTTAGAAAGCTTATGACAGCGTCCCTAGACCCCTAGTGGTGGCAACCCTGAGATGGTTAAATGCTGGAGAGAAAGAGGTGATACTTATCGAAAAGATGTACGAAAGAACCAGAGCGGCAGTGATAGTTGGAGATAACATCAGCGAAGATTTCCAAATAAAAACAGGGCTCAGACAAGGAAGTGCTTTAAGTCCATTTTTGTTCATTCTGATTATGGAATTGTTGTCAAGGAAAAGCGAAGAACATGATGCAATGAACAAGATGATGTATGCTGACGATCTAGCTGTGATAACGAAAGACGAGGTGGAGCTACAAGATCAACTGGAAAAGTGGGCGCAGAATTTCCAAAGGCATGGTCTGCGCATCAATTTGGATAAGACGATAGTAATGTGGGTTGGAAAGGAGCCAAAGGACATAAGTGTTGAGGTGCAAGGAATTCAGCTAAAGCAGACAAAGAGTTTCAAGTACTTGGGAGGTGTGGTTGCGGAAGATGGGCGGAGCGAAATGGAAGTGAATAGGAGAATTAGAGCAGGGGTCGGAGCCTATCAGAAAGTAGCAGGAGTGTTGGGAGACAGAAGGATCAGCAAAGATATCAGACGGAAAGTGTTAGAGGTGTGTGTAATTCCAGCAGTCACATATGGTCTGGAAACAATGGCGCTCACCAAAGATCAGCAAGATAGAAGTGTGCGAGAACAATTGGCTGAGGAGGTTGTGTGGAGTGAAGTTGGTTGACATGAGAAAACTTGCAGAAATGAGACTCGAAGTCGGACTGAAACGAACGATGAACGGGATTGTGGGAAAGAGATTATCTTGGGCCGGACATGTGGCAAGAATGAATGAGCAGAGGCTACCCAGGCGAATGGAGCAAGAAATGAGTGTGCGAAGAAGAGGAAGACCCAGAATTCGTTGGAGTGACTGTGTCAAAAGAGATTTCCAGAAGGCGGAGGAAGATTGGAGAAGCGACGCAGAAGACAGAGTCGTATGGCGGAGAACTGTGCACAATGTGGTTGAAGTATGGAGCGGCTGACATTTTACTTGACTGTGTTTCCTGATATCGTTTCATGTGGTCTTACCCTGATGGTTTGTGGACTGTAGCTAGTTTTTGTTTCCATGAATTTTATGATGTATATGAGCTGTCTCCTTTTTATCTTGTTTGTATGAATCCCCCCTACCCCATTTATATGGGAGAAAGGGGTTGTTAAAATAAAATAAAAATAAAAAAATAAGTAGTCATTGTAATCACATTTTTATACTATTTAGGCGACGGGGGAGCGTCGCTCTCCCTGGCTACGTCCCTGGCTCCACAAAGCCTACAATACTTTAAAAAGCTCAGGCACCTCTACATGAAAGTCCACCATGAGAAAAAATTGTTATCTACTTTCGATTTGTTACTGGTTGCTTGTCGCGGCTTGTGAATGCTGGGATAAGACCATAGCCTTCAATGAGTTGTTTGTGTTCATTTTCCGGTTTTCGCCTCACAATTTACAATATTGAGGCGAACGATTTCAAATAAACTCATTATTATTATCATAAAGTAACTAATAAAGATGAATTAATTATATAAAATGTTTTCGACGAAGAAGTCGATGACGAACATTTCAGTGTAACTTGTTTTCCTCTTCCCAGTGCATATAATGTAAACGTTTACCTGTAAATAGAAACTTAAGAATTGATGGATAAACTTGTATACAACACGTTGACAAAAATGCATATGAGGCTACAATGACTTCAATGTTAACTTTTCAGATAAAGCCATATCATGGTTTTAGTAATAGCATTATAGCAACTCACGGGAAAATGCATTAGCAATGAAATTCAAAGTTATAAGTCTAATCTACTAAACATATAACAATTAATTTATCAAAATTATCAAACAATGTTCGCGATGCATCATTGGACGATTTCCTAAGATATTACTCGTTACATACAAGCAGTATACAAAGTATAAATCTTGGAAATTATCTTGGAATGAAGTATGAAAATTTGGTTTAAAAGGAATCTCTTTCAACAATTCACATAGATATTCATTTCCACGATGCTTGCTCAGTACTCATCCTATATAGAATACTCGAACATCAAATTAGAACATGTGATGATAGCAATATTCAAACAATGCATGACAGTATATAACAGTATTCAAACAATGTCAACCTGCGCGGCGCGCAAGTCTGAGCATGAATAAATCCGATTCGTGTCATTTTAGGCTTTGTTTCATTGTTTTAGCATTATCTAACATGGCATGAGTCTGTGACAACTTAAATACATAGCGCATATGCTCATTTCAAATTTGTTTTCTTTCAAAACTGAATATAAAAATTTCACGGCATTACACTTATCGTCGGAGTAGATTTAGATTATGCAATTTTGTACTTTCTAACTGCAATTCATGCGTTCATGATGAACAATAGGCTGTGGAGCTTCAAATGGGCCGAGAACCTTTTCTTTATCACTATAATTGCAATCTTCTACCCTATTCTTATTGCATGACAAATTATTTCTTGATAAATTCACCTTGCATTTCAATTGTTTGACACATGTTGTAATTGTTTCTTCTCCGGCATACTTTCAGTGCAGTGCGGAAGTTGATATCAGCATATAAAGCAAATTGTTGGACCCTCTTAACAATTTATAATCGCTGTATTTGATCGAAATTCTTTGAAAATGCAATTAATGGGATGAGTAAAAACTTGGGATAACGATGTTATTGTACAGCAACAGCTTACACGTGTAAGAGAAGAAAATATTTATGAATGATTTCTTTATTATGATTATCTTGGGAAGTAGTAGAGGCGCTTACTGATTAATGAATTGAAAATCATAACTTGCACAGAAAGAAGACTCACCACATCACGTGAATTAGAATTCGGTAGCTTGCAGATACATCAGGCACATTGGCGATGTAATTTGGTAAGCATGAAATAGTATGAAAATAAGCGTGAAAAGTTAACCGCAACCACCAAAAATTGGAAAGAACTTGGGATGACTTCGAGAGATATCCATTTCGATAAGCGCATGCATTATTGGATACAAAAACATTAATGATAAAAGATAATTACATATGTGATTGTTCATGATAGACGTAGCGTTAGAAATGAATTAAAGTTACCGAAGAACACTCAATGGACTTCAACTTAAAATTGACCTCTTTTTCTGAACATTTGGAGAATCAATGAATGCAAAGGCTCATCATTCTTTGCAGTTGCAGTTTCGGTGGAAACTTTCTTGCCATCCGAATAAGTCTTCTCTGAGAAATTATACATGTGCTACATTCACAAGTGAAATAATTTCCAAATTGAATAATTCTGTGTTCTCTTCTGTCTTCCCGAGTTAATTTGTTGAACAACTTTTGATTGATACCGACAAAGCACTGTGAGCCATATTCCCGAAGTGGCGAATAATTGATGCATAGATTAGATGTTGTTTTTCTATCTTGATCAATAGCTCAATATTCGGAGGATTTGCTATACGGTTGAGATGAGTTAATACCATTTTAAATCTGAAGAAGAATTCATTACAAGTATTTTCATTTGATTCATAATTTCCACATTTGTATTCATCATTACATTAGAATTAGTATTCTTGCAAAGCATTTTTTGGGATTTCTTTTCATTCACATTCATTGGGTTTTCCTTGCACCAACATCGCATGCTTTCACTTCTAACATGAACCTCAAGTATTGAAAGGTCGAATTCTTTCTTAGGGGGATTGATCATTGAGATGTCATCTGCCCATGCATATTTCAATAAATTGTTCGAATTGATGTTATTAAAATCTTTACTATTTATAAAATGCTATAAAGCCTTGGTGTAATGTAAATGTGCGGGTCTGCGGCCAGGGTTTTCATATTTGGACCGCATGAAACACTGATGTAATGCTGCTTATCTCTATAGAAGTCGGTAGAAATTTTTCCTTCAAAAAATCGCTCTTCGATGCGCGAATCATGAATCAAACAGCATTAAATCAAAAATCAAGGATTTGAATTTTTGGAATTCGAAATACCATGGAAATAAACTGCTTCGACTACAAAGAGTTCTGAGATACGTATTCAGGTGTTCACAATCAATGCAGTTTGTTCCAAAGTTACAATTCACACCTGACTAGTCAGCCAATATTCGCTGCAATAGCTATTCCCCTTTTCCGTTCGGCCTGATTTCACTTCATTGTTTTTCGAGAGGAGTTTGCTGACAAATATGCAAATACTAGATTCGTTTCATTAATACAATCTAGTTCTCTGTAGCAGTATTCTTGCGTACAATATATCGTCATTGCTTGAAGAAATTCTCATGACTGTTACGTGAAAGAAAAGACTGACGCTTTCATATTGCAGCATCCGTTAAAGTTAATTACAATATGTGTAATGAACTTGTAAGATACACGGTAATCCATAAGTAGGTATTTTTCAGTGCTTTGATAAAAGGCTATTTTCAGAACTTGTTGTAGTAATTCTGACCAAGCATATTTTTCTGGAAAGGCGCTATAATTTCTTAGGAATTTAATGGTTCTCATGAATTGGCATAAAATGAAATGATGTCACAATGGCGAGCGGACACATGTACTATACTGACACAAGAGGCAAATTTCTCTATAAAGCTGTTTTTTATAGACAGGGATATGTGTTTGTGTGTCAAATAACACTGTCCACTTGCTGAATTGACCCAATTTTGAAAATGATCATTTTTTTCTTATAGGTTTTGCCCAACTTATCTTGTTATCAATTTTTTTTTCATTTGAGGAAGGACTGTTTTCTAACTATGAATGAAAAAATTATAGTCACGGGTGCGTGAATGGAAAAGTGGATGATTAAGATGTTGACATGCAATATTTATCACACATTTACACAAATCCTGTATCACATGAAGATGTCCTCAACCGTGAATAGCGCTAGATTCCTCAACAGCCATGAGCGCTGCGCTTCGCCCCACAGGGGCTGGTCGGAATGGTTCGGAATGGCCTAAACAAGCTCACATGTCTAGATCGGCTGAAGAAGCATAGGACTGCCCAATAGGCTGTCCTGCGCTTACTTATCCTAGCTTTGCCGTGCAGTTGATGCTCATAATAGATTGCAGAGTACCTGTTCGCCTGGGCATAGGACAGAAATACGCTATCAGACTTGAACAAATGAAGTTCCTCATCAGCCACAGACGGGTGTATGCCGATTACCGATTATTCGGGTTTTGCAATACAAGTGTTAGCTGACACCAAAGTGTTTAAATACTTCCCTTATATACTTACTTTGGCTGACACATGCACTGCGGCATTGACAAGAGGGCTTCCTGCAGAATGTCTAGTAGTCTAACAAGAGATAAATGAAGTGGCCTACTACTGGACGTTTTCAATTTACTTTGCTGTATAAGTCAGTTCAACTTTTTTGCTTACTCAGTGGCTAGTATTAGTAATATATTTTATTGTATGACATCTATGCATGATGGATGAATATATATCACTTCGAAGTTTGATTGCGCAATATTCAGTTCGATATCCATTTTTCGCGTGGTATCGTGATGCCTATTACTACATTAAAAATATTCTCCTTCACGTTTCCTTTCATTTTAATTCTTTGTGCACAAAGCATGAAATTTTAGTATTAAACGCAATTCGCATATTTCTCTTCTCAATTGCTTTCTTTTTCATTATATTTAAGGGATCAGCACGCTTCTATGTCGTTTTCTTCTGTTGCTGAACTTCCTTTCAAAGTTAATTTCAATGCACTATTCCCAATTCTCAGAAGTTTTCGCCATTCATCTTCATTTTCCTACCTGTCAGATCTCTCCTTTTTGATTAAAGACAAGTTTCAATACTTTTGTGTTGAAGAGAAAGTCCATTTCAGTTTTGATGAAGTACGTGAGTGCACAGTTGTCATCGTTTTTATTCTAAACGCATAGATTAAGGTAATTCAAGTACTTACTTTACCAACTCCTTGTACTCAATCTTATTGTGATGGAGTAATAATTGCTTTCAACTCTTCTCATACTCCGACTCTATCAGCGTTCTTCCTCTACAATGCTGAAGCATATTCATTAAAAGGCGGATATTCATTTGTATTTCTCTGATCAAATAATAACTCCTGTCCTGGATGGTTGGTTCACGTCAGGGATATGTGTATTTCTAAAGACTCGAATTTCAGGTATCATTTGGAATACAATGTGAACAAATTTTGTTTTCAAAGATTTTCTAAGAAAGTCTGCAAGCATTCAACTTTGAATCAAGGGTTCGTTTTCTCTTGAGCTCACTGACTCAGAATGCTGAGGATTTCCCTTCTTCAATATCATAAACGTCGGATGTCTTCTATGAATACTAAATTTTCCACAAGTTTACGAGGCTGCAATGTAGATTTTGTATGTCTTATTCAACAACAGAGTGTGGAGTGAAAAAGATAGATCAAACGAAATTCAGTGAAGATCTATCTCAATATTCATTCTGATTTTTTAACCTTTCGCTGGAAATGTATTTACAAGTTGTCGAGATTACTTAATGTGCTGCAACTGCTTGACTATAAATAAAATTGGCACTAAGGCTTTGTAAACTATACAACATTAATTGATACATTCACATATATGACTATGCTCTGCATTGATATTGTCTCCGTTATGAGTTTGCTTGCTGGAGATATTCCATGTCCGCTCAAGATAGCATGCATGTAGATAATCCAATGATAATCCAACCTCCATGGCCACGCCTGACAGTCCCAGAGCTACTGACGCTTTCATCCCGAATTCGCGAACGAACTTCGTATTCTTTTAGTGCAATCAGAATCATATAAATCATAAATCTCATTTTGAGTGATTAAACGAATGTTAGATCATTTCGTTATTAAGTATGGCAAACTCGGAAGTACATGGTCTACATGTGCAACTTTTTATATTTGCTATATTCGACACTCTGTAACTTGCAGGACGATTGGAATTATGGCTTATGAATTGTCAGTTTACTGATGTTGGGTGGCAATCACCAAATACAAAATAACAAAACGCTTGTGCGCGAATTCAGCTCTCGCACTGTGATGGAACGTCACGGGTCGTCTTGTTAATGCTGCAATTTCAGGGAACATTGTGTATGTGTGTCATGCGTGCATGACAACAATGTGTATGTGTGCATATGTGTGTGATGTGTTTCAATCAGTGGATCTCAATCAATATCTTGATATTGAGAGAATGTATTATATTTGTATAATAACACACAATTCCTCATGCCAACTTATTCGAAGCAGTGAATCAAGGTAAAGAGAATCAGCAATGATTACTGAAGTTAACAAGTTCTCAAGTATCGATTACAAAAGATTGTGTACAGAGATTGACTTTATGGTCATTATGAGGACAAGTGAATCCTAGAAAGCCATCAATCTTTATTTTCTAATGGAAATTGCTCTTTAATGTTCTAACTTCTCTGGTAGTAATCCGAAGGACGGAAAAGGTTTGACATTCAATTTATCAATGGCGTGATTTGACGACCAAATTGAGCCTGACGTCGATTGTTTAACTACCAGCCGATTTCGGAGATACATGACAAATGACATGTGAGCCAAGACAATCAAAATTTTGTACATCCATGTCCAGCAATGAGTTCTCCATTGAGCATTAAGTAAGTCTATCACTTTAAGAATTGTCACATATTCGGGTAACCTAGAGTAATTCAGCTGACTGTCTAAATTGTTTCCCTTGTATCTCCCTGTAGAAGCGAATTTCGAGATTTTTATTTAAAAGTCTCACAAGCTTAAAACTATTCATGCCTGTGTTACTCTTCTTTCTTTCCCCTGCTCTCATTTTCTCAGGGGAAATGTAATGCACGCGTAGCTTAGAATTTCCAGGAGAAAAAGAACCGCAATTTTTGGAAGTCGACTGTTAGTTTTCGCGTTATTCAGTTTCCCCCATCTTTTTCTTGAAAATGCTGTTTAGCAAGTTTCAAGCTGTAGATGCGATAGCCCTACAGAGATATCGAGGCTTGTGGCTTTTGGGAGACTTTAATAATCTTGCACTTACACGCACTCTCCTAAGATTTAGACTGATATAAAGATTTTACTATCTGGAAGAATCTGCGTGCCTCTCTCCTTTCTTGAAGGGGAAGTTAGGCAATAGCGGCTTTCTGTTGTGCTTTGCCACTAAACAATTTAGATTGAGGGAAAATGGATATTTTAACACCGGGGGAACCGGGGAGCCAAATCGACATTCCTTTGCTGTGGACCTTTAAATCGAAGATGCGTGATCTAGGCTCTCGTGAGATTTGGCTAGAACATATCTTCAAAGTTTTGGCAAATATCATTCATTGTGTTTGGTACACTTGCCTAATTCACACCGTGTTTTGAGATGTACAGTTATTGCAATTACTTCAACATAGCTGAAATTTTCACAATTCCTGCTTGAAAACTGTCTTGAAAGTATCATCAATTGCATAGAATCAGACAGAATATCAATCATACGATTTAAGATACTGTAAATAAACGAATAACAATTGAAGTAGTGCAAGTGTACGCTCCGACAAGTGCGAGTAATGAAGAACAGCTGGAACAGTTTTGCGAAGACCACCAAGAAGTCTTAGATGACGGAAAATCCGGAAAGCTATTTCTTATTGGAGACTTAAATGCCAAAATCGGAACTGCGGAACACAGAGAAACTTGTTGTGGACCGTATGGATATGGAACAAGAAATCCAAGAGGAGAGAGATTGATTGAGCTTGCTGAGACAAATAATCTTAAGATCCTCAATTCTTTTTTCAAGAAAAGGCAATCAAGAAAATGGACATGGGAATCACCAAATGCACAGACCAGAAATGAGATAGATTTCATAATGGCTAGAGATACTGACGTATTTTGGATATCGGAACTATACACAGATTCGAATTTGATTCCAACCATAGGCCAGTCAGAGCAAAGATCAGAATAATAGGCAAGACTGAAAGAATGAGAAAGATGAGACAATTTAACGTGCCAGGAGACAAGACACTTGAAAACAAAGAGACATTCGAGATAAAAGTGCAAAACAGATTTGAAATTCTAAAAGAACAGTGGAACGATGTGAACGTCGAGGAATCTTTTCAAAAGATAACATGCGCATTGAAAGAAAATGCTAAACAAATGCGATTAAAGAAGAAAGATCGAAGGAAATCACAGACGAGACTGATAGACTTATTCAGAAAAGAGAAGAGCTGCGAAGAAAGAGAAAGTCGAGAAAACGAGCTAGAATTTTGCTTGACGAGAAAGCCGGCCAAGAAGAAGATTCGAGAAGATGTTAAAGAGCTTAACTAGAAACTGATTGAATCAATTCAAACGATGGATCAGAGACAAGCGACCGAAAAGAAATAAACAGAGAATTCCCTATCAGTAAGAAGATCCAATTAAGTGCAAGAAGACGTTTATTCAACATGTGAATTCTACCAGTTCTAACGTATGGCTGTCAAACATGGTCACTGACTAATAATACAACATCAAGACTACAAGTCACGCAACGAGCTATGGAGAGGAGAATGCTGGGAATATTGCGCTGAGACAGAATAACAAATGATGAAGTAAGAAGACGGACCGGTGTAAAACATGTAATAACATAAGCGAGGCATTTGAAATGGAACTGGGCCGGTCATGTTATAAGGAGAGATACCGATCGTTGGAGTACCAGATTGACAAACTGGATTCCGAGAAATGGGACAAGGCACAGAGACAGACAGAAGAAAAGATGGAGAGACGAATTCCAGCGGCGATGGGCGCACATTGCCCAATATCGACAAGAGTGGATCCGAAAAACGATGGAGGTCAATTTCCAAGTTGAATGACAACGGCTTTAGTAAGACAGTAAGTAAAGAGCAATCAGACAAAACACGTTTAAAGACGATGATTGTTAATCAAAAATGTTTGGCACTCTGTGTGGAAGGTTCTTCTTAATTGGAGCATTAACATACTAATTGCGAATCAATTACATCATCTGACATTTCATCAGCATCGCGAGCAACCCAAATGTTATCTAAAAAGATAAGCAAGTGAAAAAAAATAACGAATAAGAGTCATCCATGCAGAAGGAAGACCACAAATACAGCCTGCTCATAGACAGTGAAAAGAAATCACGCCAAACAAATAAATTCAAATGAATTGATGCAAATACCACATTTGTGTCAATTAACAGTAAAGCATACGAAATTTTGGCGTTTCTTTGCTCTGCACGCAGGTAAACGGATTTGTCGAGTATTCGACAGTCTCCTTGGTATACGAGAGTGAAGCACGCATGTCGCGGTGAACTTTCAGCAACACGAAAAAGTTGAGGTAACATTTTGACGTCTATTCGGAAATGAAAAGTCATCACATCTACTCACGGAACAAGAATAAGACCTTGAGGACGAAATAATTCAATCTGCGCGTTTCAGACGGCTTTCATCATTTTTGACAGCTCTACAAACTTACAAACATAAGGCAGGCATATTCAAATATACTGGCACCGGTATTGCTGCTCGACATCTCATAAATGACATCCAGATCTTCAATGGGTGCATCATAGTTCCTCATCTTGCGAAGAGCATGGAACTGCCGTTGAACACATGTTTACAATGTAATTTTATCAGACAGCTGTGACCATGGCTGTTGAAGACTCAGACAACTACTCTACCTAGAATGATTGTCTACCTTCATGTCTCTGTGTGTATTTCTTCTTGTTTCACATACGAGTACACATGCGCTTGCTTTTATTCGCTAATCGACAACCGGAAGTTGATGCTGTCGCATCATGCATCAATTAAACGCCCTAGTGCTTTCCTTCGTCCACTACTTCGATCGAAGGCGCTCAGCACAAATATCAATCACTGGCTGCAGTTTCACATACACATTTTGACTTATAGTTGCAATCTCCGAATCTATGCAGTAGGTCTGGTCATGTGATATAGTATTTCATCAATCGGGTGTGTTTTTCATTGAATATAATACATGTACTGTACAGATCTTAATACTATTACACAACTACCTCTGATATTCATGTCGCCTGTGAATTTTGAAAACTTTCATTGTACAGAAAATTCCTTTTATATGAAACAATACGGATAATGAAGATGCGTTAGTATATAAGGATCACAAGCAACTGATTATGCAAACTTGCATTCTGAACTCTTCACTCGATACTATATTGTCTCAACTTTAAATAATTTGCAAATAATTCATGAAGGAAATTGAAGTTGAGATTCAAGTTAATTTAAGTCAAGAGAATTGAATTATAAAGTATAAATGCAACCTGAAAAATTGCACAAGTGTAAAATGAAGAATGCCAGTGGCCCGCCAATATTTTGCTCAAAAACATTGGCCCTTGACGAAAACAAGTTGTGCAACCCTGTACTCTACGAAGTCTGAGGAATTTGGAGATCAACGTTAGCCTACATACACTAGAGGTCCTACAGCAAATTCTCGGCTGATCAGTTTGCCTTAGGTTTAAGTTTTTAGCAGCAGAACATTTGGTTTGGTATGTTGTAAGTACTAAAGTAAATAAACATGAATAATTAAGGGATTTGGCAGCAAAGCTATTATTAGTTTTCTCTTTTCTTGATTTAGATATGTTGCTAAATCGCAATTACGGTACTATGTTTTGATGTTTTTCTGTTTCTTCTGCCAGTTATTTCAAATAGTAGTCATATTTGAATCAAATTCACATGCATAGCACGCACACACGAAAGTATTTTCCATTTTATCGATAACTAATTTATCTATTTTATCGAACCATGGAATGTTTCAAGTTGACAGCATACGCATGGCAACATTCAAGCAATTCTAATTTATAGCTTCGGAGAAATGTAGTCTGACATAACACCTGATTGCAAAATTTCAAAATGCTTTCTCCAGAAGAAAGAATTCCTTCATACGCAGTCATTGTCTAATTAAACACCACCGGCTGCGACTGCATGAATGATGGAATAAAATATCCTCGCGAATCGGATAAATCGCTTTAAAGTTTAAGACAGTCCTATTCGATTATCCAATCGAATATTCGATTCAGTTTCTTGGGGAGATAGCGTTCCTGTGGTCCAAAAAATTATTTGAGCACTTTTGAAAAACTCAAAATTTGCCAAATTATATACTACCGAGATGACTCTCCTATATAAGTAGTATGAAACAAGTTGGATATCAAAGTAAATGAATATTTGCTAATAAGCATCCTAACTAGGCGGAAATCAAGCTGATTATCAAGGGAATTCACTAACCGCTTTTTAATGGAAGTCTTCATGAAAAAGTCGCGATATTAGTCCTACTCGTGCTTTCTTGGCTGAAATTTCACGTTTTTAATTCAATTTCCAACGGCATGATTTTATGATTCACAAATTCATGTTTTATTACTTGAATCTGAATAGTGATGTGGACCCATTTACATCTTTCAAACTTAATTGAAATCATTGTCCTTGATTCTGTTATTTTGCTCTAGCAGTGGCAGGTTGCTTATGACATGATTTCGCTTAAGAAGATTCTCTTGGGGTTCATCATGAAAGCAATAGCAGGTCATCGATCTATCACCTAATCACCTATCACCCTACATCACCTATCTAAGGCTGTCATGACACGGACGATCTGCAGAATAATATAATTTCTTCCTGCGTTGCTATCATGATCAGTCAATTCCGTTGTAATTTCTGCAAAACTGCAAAACTTTGCACATCTCACATTTGGAAACAATTCCGACTGTGTCTCCTCTGAGTACATTTAATAAAATCGAAAGTGTATACACATAGCGGATTTAATAAATGCGGAGTTACCACTCTACCTAATATATCTACTCTATGTTCAGAATGTTCAGATAATCGGATCAACCTTTGTTGCTAACAAAAAGTCGCAAAATTCAGAAGTTCAAAGTAGCACTTTTCAATATAGGTCGTCCGTTTGACCTTTTAGTGGACCAAATACAACAATATTTTGTTGGAAGTTTGAGGACGTGTTTGTGACGCTACAAGTAGGCCTAAGTCACAAACGCAGCTCGGTCGGCTTAGCTTTAAAAGGGCCTCAGCAAAAATGCGACATGGGGCCGAATCGCTTCCTGGTATGGATAGGGGGATTTGTACTTATCCTTCAATTAGGATAAAGTGAAGTTTTCGGCAAATTCACTATTCATCGAATGTAGAGCCTAATTTGTCGCTTATCATGCTCTTGCACTGCGAGTGGACTGTATGGATCTAACAGATAGAATGTTCATCTACTTAATAAGAGAATGATATGCGTAAAGTCAATCTAATTGGCTCCTAGATTAATAAGCCAATACAGATCCAGGTAAATCAGTAAATGCCAACAGCTTAGGTGATGGAGAAAGTTACCTAAGTTTAAAGTAATTTCCGCTAAGTTAAACTCGAGGAAGAACGTGTTTTATTAATGCAGGCCACTGTAAGTCAAAGATATAGATGCATACAATCACAATATATGACTGAAAATGAACTGATAGTAATGTCGAAGAAGACAAAATGAATGGGTGAAAAAGTATTCTGTCACAATAGCAAACCTATATGACTTGGTTTCCAGAATCTTATTGAGTGTCTCAAAGTATGGCATCCAATAAACGTAATTAAGTGACGTAAAATTAGAAAAACCTAATCTGTCTTTTTGAAAAACCATTTAACATTGTTGTTTCAAGCTTTCTTTTTTGTTTTTTCATGGAGAACCATATTTGAATCTCGTAGAATGAAAGTCGAAAAACCAACATTCGTAAGTGTGCTCCAGCTCTGTGGTTTGTTGCGAACGTCTGGTACTGCTATTCTCATCAGGCTTGGGCGCTAATAATCGCCTCTTCAAAAGTCGTGCGATTAAAATCAGTCACACGACTTTCACATTGGATTTTGATAAAGTGACAAAAAGGAAAAGTTGACAGTCAGCTAGTAGTTTAACAATGTCTTTCGATTGAATAATGAAATAAATCAATGTAACTCATATGCGCTGATTGATGGAATATACACAAAATTGAATTAAAATTCTTTGACATAACATTTAAAATGGTATGTACCATAGAGTAAGTAATGTATATAGTAGGCAGAGTGTCGACTCAAAAAAAGTATCTGTATACAGTGAAAAATTTTATATGAAAAGATTCAGTCTTTTGTGGAGATTACGTTCCTGTGGTCCAGAACAATATTTGAGCAGCTTTCAAAGGTAAAGTTTTGTAAATTATTCCTGTGTCTATATACTATTGACATGAATTCAATATATAAGTAGCATGAAACATATTGGATAACAAAATGAATGGATATTTGCTAGCAAATATTTCAATTAAGCGGAACTAAAGCCGATTATCCAGGGAATTTCATGAACTTCATTATTATGCAAGTCTTTATGAAAAACTTGAGATCTCATTTTGTTTATTGGCTGAAATTTCAAGTTTTTAATTAAATGTTCATCGGCATGATTTCGTGATACATTATTAGATTTACACTCCTTTCTTCAATCTGAATAGAAATGTGGACTCATTTACATCTTTTACAGTTAACTGTGATCATTGCCTTCGATTAAGTTATTTTGCTTTTCCAGTGGCAGGTAGCTGATGATCACTCTTAAGAAAATACATATATTAAGAAGGTTGAGGTTGAGCAGCAACCTTCGCATTGCTATTTTAACAAGCATTATCTCTCCAAGGTTTTCATGTCACGGAAGATCTGTAAAATACTATTCTACTAGCTTCTGTATTGCTATCATGATCAGTCAATTCCGTGGTAATTTCTTCAAAACTGCAAAAATTTGCATATTTCACATTTGGTATCGATACCCATTTGGGTTCAACTTGAGTCCATTTAATAAAATCGAAACTATATGCACATTGGGGACTTAATTAATACTGAGTTGATACTCTACCTAATATTCTTAACTCTGTGCTATGTGCCATTAGTGCAATGCACTTTATGTGTAAATTATTTAGTCTGCTTATTGAGTCATCAATTTACATTTCATAAGTCATACCTGGATTTCCTGATTTAATGAAAAAGAGAAGTAGAATATATATTTCCTGGTACATTCAAAAGTTCTGGTAAGCTGCAAGCCAATGGTATTTGCGAAGTTGGCAAATGTTTTGCTCAAATATTGACTCAGATGGCAACATTGAAATCTTTTACCAATTTTTTAACAATTGGTGATGGTGAAGCTTAGTTTTCTATAATATTTATCTTCATGGTTGGCCTCACGGTTTGTTCAATTGATACAAAGTATTCTTGTTGCTTTTACATGAGTTCAATGAGGGCGAAAGATAATTATTTTAAAACAAAATAATGAATGCTACATCGATGTACAAGAGGCTAATTCCATCTTAGATCAAAGTTTATTCAAGTGATCGGTTACATTTTCACGAATTGTCTACATGTAAATGAAGAGGAGTTGAAGAGTTGAATCCCTTTTCTTTGATGAGGTTTGAGCCGATAATTTCCAAATACAAATTTCTTCTCGTTTTCTTGAATAATGACGATAATAGGAGAAGACAGAGCGAGGGAGAGAATGAAGAGATGACGCTGCTATCGCTAAACGCACGCAAGATGGAGAGAGTCAAGTTTGAGAGCTTCTTAATCATCTATTCGTCAGATGGATGGAAAGAAAAGTATGATGAGAAAGCGAGAATAAATGTTAAAAGTATGGGGTTGAGATTGATGGATATTTTGGTATATAAAGCAATCGGATACGTGCCTTTGATATCGACCCTTCCTTTTCAAACGAATGAATAAAAGAAAATGTGATGTTTTGTTCATCATATGTTTAAACAAAGCATTGAAAATGATAGTGTCAAGAAATTTGATATGAGATTATTAATCAGAAAATGGAATTTCTTCAATCTTTTATCATTCTCCAGAAAAATCGTGAATTCTATCTCCATGGATACATTTGACATTCATTTATTTTTTCAGTAGAGCTTAGTCTATCACATGATGTTATAACCAAAATTGAGCAGTGGGATACTATAGGCCCAGGTGTGCGGCCGAATCTGGCGAGATACTAGTGAACGCTGAATAGCAATTTCTAGGCACCTGTGAAGTTTTGAGAATTGATGCTATTCACGAATTGCATGCCTGCTAACTAATTAAATGCTGGATTTGATTCGAAAAATCTCAGTTCGCCTGAAAAAATGATCCCTTGTTTGATAGCATCTTCTCGTTCGACGCGACTTATGCGTGACTCAATGTGTTGGAGATAGTCGAATAAGTTGGTGCCTGCTACTTGCATGCTGTGTTCAAGAAGTTTCAAGCTCTTGAACAATCTAAACTCAGTCCTGGTATCATAAACTATAGGTTAAATAGCATGCCTTTTCAATTTTTTAATGCGAAAATACTGCAATGTATTTTATAATATTTTAAGTCTTTTGTTTAATTGTGCTTTTATTTTTTTGTATTCCAGCATATTCCGCAGTTTCTTTTCAATTGAAAGCCCTATTAGATGTGTCGACAATCTGACATGCTGCTATCACATGTGAAATAAAGTGCCTGCGACTTTAAGAAGTTATTCGTAAGTTTACTTAATCTTATCTTTATGCCATACCACTCATGAGAGTATTCTAAACATTAGCACTCGCCTGTCTACTGCTGTGGCCTTGTGGTAGAGTGCTCGCTCTGCATCCGGGAGACCTTGGTTCAATCCTTGGTCGGGTCAAACCTATGATTTTTAAAATAGGTACACTCTGCATTCTTGCTAATTACTCAGCACAAAGAGAGTGAGAGTGGGATAAGTAACAACTCGGTCACATGCAAGAAAGGCTCCGTGCCTAATGTGCTGGCAAGATGCCTATCAGCTAGTCGATATGATGCTTATAAATTATTGGGATTTCAATTATATAGTTTAAATGCACGTTGAAATATTTACTCATATATATATATATATATATATATATATATATATATATATATATATATATATATATATTATATATATATATATATATATATATACATAGGCATTTAAAAACGCTTTTTTGAAAACATGTTATAAACCACAGTTGTCAGCTATGTTTGAAAGCATGGTTTATAAATATCTTTAAAGACAAATTTGTTCAAGCGTTTATAAGACAGAGTACAAGACTTATTTTCAAAGGAATGCCTTTAGAGTCATACTTTCATAGCAAAAGAATGTTTTGGAACACCGTACAACGCAGAATTCTAAGACCATTGTTAAATACCGCTTTTTGCTTCCATATAGCATTTTTAAGGCTCAAATACGAAATTTTGTTAGATTCCATTAAAACAATTTCAATAGATGACGAATTTTCTTGCTTTTTCTGAAGTACTTAGTATTAAAAAATTCACAAAAAATGAGTCATTTGAGTGAAATAAAACAGAAAATTCTTCAAAAATCATATTCATTTTGAATGCGATTTGCAAATACACTAAATACACTAACAGCACTACTAACGACTTTCACAAGTAGATCTGCTGCATTTGTCGGTTGGAGGAGCTCCGCTGCATTTGATTAACGTGGCCGTTCTGGCGACACGTTTGACAAGTTGAAATTTTTAAGAATTTTAGTTATGCTAATGTGTTCAATGGTCCATTTTCAATGTCACCTGGATATGTCAGAAAACAATAAACAAATTACAATCTTGCCCACGGTCATCCACCCATGTCATGAGACGGGGACGAGAGGTTTTGAATGAATTTGCCAGAGGCTTGGCAATGGAGGCCTACATGGCCAGGTCATCTCCATCATGGAAAGATTTAGTGGTCGACTGCGAACGCAAATTCCACAAGCTACAGCGGCAGGTTACGGCAGAGAAAGGGCACCAAGATGTCAGAGATATTACGATGCCGGAAACTGCAATATTGCAATGAAGAAGGGCTTTAAATACAAGGACCCAATTAGTGGCAACCATTTAGCTCACGTTATAAGTGAAAATGCGTTGAATAAAAAATTATGTTTAAAAAAGTTTAATAGGATTCATTTTTTTTGATTCATTGTGAAAATTTGCGTGGACGCATAGCATCATGTTGGGTTTACTTGAGATTCGAATTGCAACAAAGAATGTTTATATTTAATGGAAATCTACATGTACGAGGTGTGATTGATAAGTTCGCGGCCTGACATAGAAGCTTAAAGCCAGACCATTATGCACATGTGGATTGACACAATGGAATGTGCTGACGGCGCATGACGAGTGATCAGTCGATCCGGTGAACTGTTGGTAAACCACAGCTACTTAACTTCAGTTACTAACTTGTCAGTCAGTTAGTCAGATAAGTGTTGCGTATGATGGATCACGTTTCAAATCGAGTTGTCATTCGTTATCTCGGCTTGAAAGGACTCACACCAAAGGAGATTCATGATGATATGGTTGGAACACTTGGTGAGAAAGCTCCGTCCTCCACCATAGTAAAGAAGTGGGCTTCAGAATTCAAGCAAGGAAGAGAGAGCTTGGAAGATGATCCCCGTTATGGAAGACCAGTGACAGTGAGCACAGAAGATGTGATCGATCATGTTCAAAAGATTATTCTTGATGAGCGCCGTACAACCGAGCGAAAGATTGCCTTCGAACTGAAGATTTTACAAGAGCGTGTCCATAACATCATCCATCATGAACTTGGCATGAACAAAGTTTCCGCTCGATGGGTGCCACAACTGCTCACACCAGAGAACAAACGAGCCCGCTTTCTCATCTCAAGGGACAACCTGGCGCTGTTTGTAAGGGATCCTGAAAATTTCATGGACCGGTTCATTACGATGGATGAGACTTGGGTTCACCACTATCAGCCAGAGTCGAAAGAACAATCGAAACAATGGAAGCACCCAGGATCACCAACTCCGCGGAAAGCCAAGGTCACCAGGTCCGCGGGAAAGGTCATGGCCTCCATTTTTTGGGATTCGAAGGGAGTTTTGTTGTTGGACTTCCTAGAGACTGGTCGGACAATTACTGGCGAGTACTACGCTCATTTGTTGCAGCAGTTACGAGTGCAGATCAAGATCAAGCGGAGAGGGAAGCTCACGAAAGGCGTGCTCTTCCATCAAGACAATGCGCCTGCTCACACCTTCGCTACCGCCATGTCTGCCATCCAAGGTTGTGGGTTTGACATCATTTCCCATCCACCCTATTCTCCTGATCTGGCACCATCGGACTTTCATCTCTTCCCAAAAATGAAATTGGAGCTCAGTGGTCAGCACTTCGCATCCAACAGTGACGTCATGGAGGCCGTTGAGGAGTATCTGGACTCCAAAGACTCACACTTATATGAGCAAGGGATCCGCGCATTGCAGCACCGTTGGGCTAAGTGCGTTGATTGTAGGGGCGATTATGTCGAAAAATAAATATGTATCGTATGCGAAATATGCTTTTCTCTATATCGGGCCGCGAACTTTTCAATCATCCCTCGTATATCAGTAAATGAAAAAAACATCGATAGATAGTGAAAATGAAGACATTATTGGCGGTAATAAATTCATCACACCTTGGTACTTCTAAACTGTGCTAAACCTTTCAATGATCTAATGCTCTAAGCCAAGATAACTGCTGACGATTCAATATCATCCAATCATAGAGTCACATGCATATTTTGCTGCGCGATGTTTTACTAGGCACTCAATGTATAAGTGCCTCCAGTTCATGGTGACATAGTGCAAAGTCGAATTCGATCCCGTCCACTTTTTGGGCAATCGAACTTTGGAGCCTGACCTTTTTAATTTCTAAGAATCGCAATTGAAAGATTATTAACGTCCATCTCCTATGATCCTTTACCAACGTTATTTCGGGCGCAAAGAGAACACCTATCGTCTTTTATCTTATACATGGCTATAGTCTCGACATGAATTGGGCTCTCACATGAATCTAGAGCTTCTGGCGTTTGTTCAGATGTAAACAGGGCGACCAGAATCTCCTATGATTTTTCGCATGGCGTTGTTTATACATGAAATGGGTACTCAACATTTTCTATAAGCCTTTACACAGCGTCAGTTCATATGTAGAGAGTTGTCCTATCATTTTTCTCTTGTGTTTCATTCGTCCACATGAAAATTATGTTTGCCTTAACTAGAGCCTCAAGTCACTACTTGCGAGGCTCCCGTATTAGATGGAGAAGTGATCTTGATTTTGGATGATGCTCATGATATCCCAACTTTCTTTCATCCGAAGACTAATTTTCTTTACACTTCTTTACTTATCATCGAGACAATTCTCTTATCTAATTAACTTAATGTTTTGTACTTAATATTGTAAATTCCTCTATTTCGTAAATATACAGGGTGCTCTTTTCATATTTCTCTCTTGTGTTAGTTCTCATAGAAATGTGCTACATGTGGAATTGTGTTTTAGCACTGTCAGTTCTGAAGTGAGTAGGGCCGAGTTGGACACCCTCTTCAATCGTGAGAGGCGTCGCCAGCTTCGTCAAGCCATCAATTTGTGGGCATGAACGACTGTTACTTTCTCCTCCAAGACATTGGAGGATTATCAGGATGCACTACCTTATTTTCGAGCAATGGTTGTGGGCTGCACAATTCGCAGACAATGTCGTGTATTCAATGATTGAATAAAATTCTAGGATGGACCAGAAAGGTTTCTCCTTGAGCATTTTTAATGAGAGGGGGTTGTGCCGCCTGACTTTGGCACCTAAGCCCATTTTCCGTAGGTCCACCGCTTCCTCCCCGCCCACATAATAGCCTCAGTATTAAAGCACAATGCATTCTTTTCAAATAGCAGTCGAAGCTCGTTAATTCGGACTCGGATATTTCAGATCTCGGTTAATTTGAGCAATTTGATAATGGCATGTTTTGTATCTTTTACAAATGAGGTCTGCTGGTTAATTGAGACTTTCGATAATAAAGACCTTTAATCCCTGACATTCATGATCTTAATTAGCGAGCTTTGACTGCACATTAAAAGACTGACAAGACTATACCGAACTTTAGCACATGGACTCGCCCATTCTGCATGTATACTTGTACATGTAAATGTAGAAAATAATGCACATATTACAATTTGTCATTACTTGTGTTTACCACTTATCATTTACTTTTTGCCATTTACTATATTTGAATGTGAATCATATTCCATAATTGCTGTTCAAGTCAAAACTACTGTTTGATTGAGATTGTATTTTCTTTATTAATCAGATGCTCATCAGAGGCTTATCAGCGTCATTTTCGTAGCCCGTGAGCTTAGAATTATTATCTCTCAAACTAATCTTTTAGAGTCGTGTAAATGTAGAAATTCCCATAAAAAATTGATCAAGTTGGCAGACACCAAGCACGAATAAAGTCTGCTTCTCTTGTATCAAGTGATAACTGAAGCAAAGTCTAAAGATATTATGTCAGAAAAAAACGTACGATCTAGTTAAGTCTATCAGATTATTGCTTCGAAATTATAGTGAAGATCACCCCATGGGAGAACAATTGGACACTCTGCATCTTTAATTTATTGTCGAGTCAGGGAATCACTATTTTCATTAGCAAAAGATTCGTCATCATTTGAACCTTCTAAGCAATGTGATTTCTGAAATTGGATCAATGTTTGTCATTTATTCACCTGCCAATAAGAGATGCTAGCTGTGTGTATTTGCTGTACATCACTGGCAAAATCTTAAAAGCGTATGATTTGATGCTGATAAGGACAGTGTATCTTATTCCCTGCACCATTACTAGATTAGAACCTATGTCATATGAATACTACGAGAGTAACGGGTAGCGAAAAATGCGACATTTTCATTCTTCAATTTCCCATGACTTCATCATAAATTCACAAAATTGAATTTGATGTGTCAAATTACTTGTCGATTGTAAAAGATCAAGTTTTTTGCTTTTTAATAATCACACCCTAGGTTATTGCATTATTTCATGGTTGCTTTGCAGCAGCTCATGGGAAAAACAAATGATTGATTTGAGAGTAAAAGGTATTTTAAAAATGTCCGAGCACTTTTTAGCAATTAAAGAATAATGCTTCTTGACCGCAGTAGACGCTGCATTCTTTGTTTGGAGTCTTGTCTACATGTATGTTTTTGACATTGAGTTGCCATTACTGCTCAGAAAGACCCAAGCTGGAAACATGAAAAGAAGTTTTTAGCATCTAAAACATATGAAGAAAGATACTGAACTGCACTACAGTCAAATATGTCTATTTTGTCTAGCCATAAAGATTACGTAGTGCCAATAATTTTCAGAAATGGAGGCGTCATCGAGCCAGTTGATTACTGTAGCAATTTAAAAATTCTGTGGTGGGCTATAATGAAGGACAAGGTATGAAAGCTCGTGCGAATAAATATATTTCGAACCCATCAAACATTTTATATTATCAGATAACATCATGTTTTTTCAGTGCAACTCAAAAATGAAATGCGATATCAAATTTCTTAAACTACATGTATACTCAAAAATTGGCTTTCAAACGCAAGCACCTTTCGACATACAAAATCGATAGAAATGACATTAATGCTTTTTGTGATGATAAAGAGGCTACATCATTATCTCTTCAGTGCGGCAAAGGAGTAGATGACTTGTAAAACCCAAGCATTAAAAACACTTCACTGTCACTCGTTTCAGTTCAGATCAGTCTCATATAACCATAGAAGGAATAAAAACATTATATATTTTCGTAGGCACAGGATTATATAGGAAATTACGATGTTGAAATTACAGTCATGCAATCTTGATTTTGTCATTATAATCAATTGTGCATCCCAACAATCAAAAATAGCAATTTCAACCAGTGTTAGGATGCACATTGCACAATGACTAGTTCAAAGCAAATATTTAAGTATGGATGAATAACTTTTCATAACGACTGGCAACAGCTATGAAAGCAAAGCGCACTTAATCCTACATTTTCAAATTTTTGTTAATTGCTTGGCATATTCATCTCATTTATTATTTAAGAGCATGCATGCATTTGGCATACGCCGACGTCTGAAACATGCATAGCCTTGATACCCATACTGCTGCAAAACATGGCATGCCAGATCAACACAACTGGTCAACACCTGGTGTAAAAACTTTGCAATTACAGCTTTTAAGATCAATAATTTGGAAATCCTTGATGTTACCAAATTTCGATAAACTTTTTGCTTTTGATGGGCTTCAATTATTATTCCGAAAAAATGAACAATATCAAATGCATAATGACCTCAGTGGCTATCTAAATTCTAGTGAAGTAATGTAGAAAGCACCGGCGGCTCAGCTTTTCATCACTGTTGCTCTCACATTTAGATAACTAATTCTACATTTGACGCAAATGTCCATCCTGATAATGACTATTATTTCCAAAGTACCTGAGGCTTTCTCACAGAAGAAATATCAATTCTTCTCAACCCAAATTTTAATCCTTTTTGTGTGTCAATGCCGACGGAGAGAATTGAAGACTGAAGAAATATTGGGCCGGCAAGAATTAATGTTTTCACTTGAGATAGCCAGAGGCATTTTGGAGATAATTAATTCCACATTATAATAATGAAGACCATTTCTTATTTCAAAAAATATTTAAGAGAAGCATGCGTGACTTCACAAATTACCTAGATTAGGATGATAAAATAACCACTGGCTATGTTACGAATGATGGTGCTAAAATTGATTTTACCATATTCTATTCACTACAAACATTTCGGGAAATTCATTATTCAGAAATATGTTCATCAGCAACTTACATGCAAATGTATATCAGACTCGTGCTGTAATTACTATTGCAATTTTAATTTCTGTCATTTTCAATTGTAATCAATTACATTTTCTGATGAGTAATCTGTGATAATTCAGGCTTGGCGCAAGATGAAAGCAACCAAACGTGTTGAAAAAAGACTCACATGTATGACGTATGCTTTATCTCTGGTCTCCGATCGATCTTTCATTGTTGTTGGTTCTCAGTAGAGTTGTTGTTTGGTAACACATAATTTATAAACTTAAAGACAAGGTCCTTCACAAAGAAGTTAAATCGGAAAGAAAAACCAGAAAAATTTGTGAATTGAACGCATTTTGCGAAATTAAAACCGACGCGTAAGTTTCTCGCACTACTCGAACTATGTTCTTTACTTAGATATTAGCGCCTACATTGAGAAGTCATAGCACGGCAAGCAATTACCATTGCCTTTGCTCCAATGTTGCGACGCTGCTATGATTACTTTGATAGACTAACAAATATGCTTGACATTATTTGAAATGCATTTTTGCACATGGACAAATTTTATTATAAAGCATACTTTCGAGCAATTTTCTAAAGCGAAAGTCATATCCGATACTGATCTTTCTCTATTTTTTCACAATATTCCTGATCTTTGAAGCCATTTGCCAATTATTGGTTGTGAATAATGACAAATACGGTACTAGTCATGTCATTTCCATTTGTGTGAATATGTGTAAACTTACATGAATGAAAGTTGGAAATAGAAATCTTTTGAAGGAATTATTCATCACCCATCCCTTATTATAGTGCTTCCCTACAATTTTCGCATCGCGAACCTTTGATTGTGATCTAATTGGCGGTTGCACCCATGGTTGCACCATCATGCAAATTTCGCTAAATTGCTTCTTGCATTGTTGCGGTGTGCGTCATTTTTGCGTGATTGTGTATATTTGTTTTAACAAATTTGCTGATAATGTCACAAATATTGATATTATATTCAATCTATCGTTGAAGTAATACACGTTATGTGTTAATTAAAGATGGTGTCAGCTACTCTCAATTTTAGTGACGAAAAAACGTAGGTGAAAGCAGCATTATTTCTATGAATTCAGCGCGTTGACCGAATCATAAACAAGATGTTCCAGGATTGTGTTTGTAAATTATTTCTTGTTTGTAAGTGGACAAAGGCTACGTAGACTTGTCAAATATATTGCACTAAGCATTCATACTGACTGCTACACATCACATGATTTTATAGCAACGCGGCACCCCTGCTGTCGGAAGCAACCCCGCGTGCACCTAGTCCGGCAGCCAGAACGAGTTTCTGCAGGGAACAAGGCCGAAAGTGAGACTTTCACAGAATGATGTACACCCCATGCCTACTGCGAATCGGCACGTCTGCCGACTTCTAGTGAGTTCCTCTTCTTGTCAGACAAGATCAAAGAAAAGCACATGTAAATGCAATGGGACGCAGATTGCAGTTTTTGGCTAAAATGAAATTTTGTACGTTTTGTCAGATTAAACGAAAAGTACTAAGCCCAGAGTCATAATTTTTGACATCGGATGTCTTCAGGTTATTTCTTATGATATGCATGTGCTTTTACCATGCATCTAATACTTATGCATGTGAGAATGTGGTTGAACCATTGCCGCGCTGCAATGCAGCTTCTAACATTTTAGATGTTCAAAGATATTTATGTGATAGAAAGCTGAAGTTAAATGTCGACAAGTCCAGACAAATGATAATTCCACATTGTCATGTTGTTGCTGATACCAACATTAATATGAAGTTAGTCAGGCAGATTAAAATTTTGGGCATTTATTAGGAAGATTCGCTGACTTGGGATCTTCACTTCAATTACCTGCTGCTAAGAGACTGTATGTTCTACGTGTTTTAAAGCCTTTTTTTGTCAAAAAGTGATTTATCTAATGTTTATAACAATCTCATTGTATCAGTATTCATGTACGCATCTCCACTTCTGTGTTGGCTACCAAGTAAGATTGCTCACAAGTTGCGTGTCTTTCAAAATCGCGTACATAGACTGATTTGTGGGGTAGATTGTCGATGCAGCCTTTTTCAAGATTTGTCAGCTCTTCGTCGAACTCGTGTCGCGGACTTTTTTGAAAGATGTGAACAAATTTTTGAGCATCCGCTACATGACATAATTCCAAGACGTATGCCAAGAAGTGGACAGTTATGTCTGCCATACACGGCTACGTCACGAAGACTGCACTCATTTTTTCCTTACTCCTGTATCCTAATGAATGGTATCCTAACTTGATTTATACATTTTTTGCGTTGAAACTATCGTCTATGTACAAATGCTATTTTTTCCTTGAGAAAGAACTGCTAATTTATAATTATTTCATCCTCTGCTTATGATTATTTGTAATGCCATAATTTTCATTCTATTTTGAAATATACACTTACTTACTTACTTACTTAATGTGGATAAAGTTGCTCAGAATATCTGTGTTTGCCGACATCAAGAGGGTCGCCAAATCTAAATGTGTTTAAATTTTATTGACAGGGTGCATGAAAATGAAAGAAAATGACCTGAAGACATCCGATGTCAAAAATTATGACTCTGGGCTTAGTACTTTTCGTTTAATCTGACAAAACGTACAAAATTTCATTTTAGCCAAAAACTGCAATCTGCGTCCCATTGCATTTACATGTGCTTTTCTTTGATCTTGTCTGACAAGAAGAGGAACTCACTAGAAGTCGGCAGACGTGCCGATTCGCAGTAGGCATGGGGTGTACATCATTCTGTGAAAGTCTCACTTTCGGCCTTGTTCCCTGCAGAAACTCGTTCTGGCTGCCGGACTAACCTTTGGAAACTTCCGTGCCAACTCCAGAGGGAGAATCGCTGCCGTATTGTGTGTTAATAGATGTTATGGATAAATTCCATCATCATCAGATGGAAATGAAGTTATCGGTGCACCAATCTAACTATGCAGTCACACAATGTGAATGTCACGGCCATCAAAGTTTTTCAAAACTCACATGCTCCTCTTCTTCTTCCTCTCCATCTTCTCCCCTTCATATACGCTTTCAGTATTCTTCGGAGACCCTCCTCCATTTGTAGTATTGGTGGAGTTGGTAGCAGGAGTTGATGTTGATGCAGGAAGCGCTCCAGTTTTAGATTTCTGTAAGGGCAGAAATAGCATGCTAAATTATCAAAGCTCAGAACTTGGATGTTCCTCGGTATAGACAAATGAATACATGGCAAAACATGGTAAAGTGCCAACTATTATACTCACATCATGGTTTCTAGTTTATTTTTGGCCATTTAGTATACTTCTTTTCATTTCCTGGTCACAATAATCCATCAGCTTTTGAGGCATAATCACTTAATTCTAATCGATGTGATCAATGATCACTTATCATTGACAACATCTTCAGGTCTGCAATACGGCATATTAAAGGGAAATGGAAATCCCGGGAATCGGGAATTTATATCAATTTTCCGGGATATTTCCGGGAATTTCTTTCCCGACAATATTTTGAATTTGAGATGCTATACTTTGCAATTTATGACACCCAGTTGCGCCAGGATGTAGAAAAGTAACATATTGTGGTCAGCTGGACGCTGCATCGGATTAACTAGATGGTTGTTTCTACATAGTGTCAAGAATTCCTTGACCTTACTGTATACATGCCTTATCCTCCTTGTCAATGAAGTAACCACAAATAATTTCATGTTTTTAATAAAGGTGCATTTCACTTGTTGACCACTTATCGAAAATCCGTTCTTGGAAAGTGTGCAATGATTGAATTTGATGTGTTCTTCTCATGTTTTTGTGGAAATCTATGTGGATTTTTCTATACATATGTACCACGAGATTTCGACGTCGCAATATCTAAGTGCATCAACTTGAGGTGTAGATATAGGAATAGATGTGGAGAATGCAATGCCTCCGGCTTTCACGAGATCGAAATGATGTTTCAATGCGCCTTGCTCCTGGCACAACGATGAAAAATGGCTTGCCGGCTGGGAATCGAACCCAGTCCTCGATCTGCTTACGCGGCATGACGATCACCACCAAGACAGCGAAGCACATCCTCCATGATCGTGTCAGGAGGAGGCAAAGCTATCCGCGCGCATTATGACGTTGGAAGCTGTTGCTATTGCTGTAAAAACTAATCAGGAATATGACTTCATAATACGAATACGAACACTTAATAATTCAGAATACTTCATGACTGACACGATCATGGAGGATGTGCTTCGCTGGTGTTGGTGATCGTCATGCCGTGTAAGCAGTTCGAGGACTGGGTTCGATTCCCAACTGGCAAGCCATTTCTCATCGTTGTGCCAGGAGCAAGGCGCATTGAAATATCATTTCGATCTCGTGAAAGCCAGAAGCATTGAATTGTAAAATCGATTCTCCGAGGTCGATCCGTGATCGACATCGATTGAATTCTAATAAAAAAGACAACATCAAATCATTCGAGACTCTTCTCTATCAAAAGAAGTTGCATAAGCTATGGCAGTGCATCTGAATACATGTACCTATCTGCGCTTTTTGCGTTTTGCATTTAAGCTCTGTTTTGTCTATTATTTCATTAATTCTTATTGGAATTGTATAACGATTTCTCAGGATCATATTCTTTATCATTAATAGTATTACTGAATTGTTGAATTGATTTTGCTATGTCACTGTCATTTTGGAAATCGCCGCAAACTGCAAGTTATAGAGAATAGTTGTCCACCTCACTCCGACTGGACTTTACCAGCAGAAACGAAGGTGGGAACAAATACACATCTTGCACGATCAAATACATATCTTTCTTTTAAAGTGTCAAAATGCAGATACATTGAAATTCAAAAGTGCTGATGCAAAAAGTTTACACAGAAAGTCCAAGATACGAATTTCAAATACAGGAAAAAGCAGTTAAATGCAATTCAAGTACAAATACAATCAAACATTTGCTCCAAGCCTGGCTGAGATCGCTTACACTTTTAGCAGAGTCATCACTACCATTAAGAGTAGCTAACACCATTAAACCAATACTTAGCTAACTAATACACTCTTGGTCCGAACGTCGAGGTCAGAAAGAACTATGAAATGTTTGTTTTCTTGCTTCACGAAGTTGAGATCCGCTCATTCCTCTTTGATACTACTCCTAGTTTGTAGCTTCATTTTGAACCTTCTTTTGGCAGATAGTCCTGTCATTAACTATTCATTCACGAGCTCACCTGACGTCTGCTAATTGGTTTTCTTGCTAAAGACCTTACGAAATTAACTGTAAATCCTCATGTCATCAAATTAAATGAAATGATGCAAGTTAGGGATTGCACTGCATCTTCTGACATTTGACTACGAATGTGATTACATCAGCATCATGTTAGATAAAATGCCATAATATATACTCTAGGCTATCTGAGCAGCGATATCTAGCAGAAAAAGTCTGAGAAAATGGATGAATTTAGGCCAAAACAATACATGCCTCAAAGCAATGACTGGAACTTCGATCACAGGTAATCATGTCTGCTGTGATATTTGAAGGGAGAGGAAATTATTTGGATCTAAATTCATCAATAATTCTCAGTGGAAACACCGACAGGTGATTGAGTATTTTCCCATTGAATTGCTCATGAACACTCACAGTTGAAATGATGTGTGTTCCATAGTCAACGGTATAGTTACATAACCAGAAATGCTGCCTGACATCTCTTCGCTGCGCGACCTTCATCAGAAGTGTATTTCCTGCCACCCATGAAGTGATATCATACTAGAATCTTCCGAGTGTTATGCAATCCTCAAAACCAATATGTGAAGAACAAATCCATAGGATCATACAATAAAATGCAAAATGCACCGCTCATTCGTCACTAGGAATACGGATTGTTGGTTTTTATTTTCTTAAAATGAATAGATTTCTATGAAGCGAAGCGATCATCGTGCACCAAGGTGTGTTTTTTAGGGATTATACCTCAAGTTTCATGCCCACTCAGAAAACCAAATGGAGGTTGTTCCACATGTCCTAGGAAGTGTAAAAAACAAATTTGAAAAAAAATCTATCGAGCCCTTTTCATTCTGCAGCCTTTTTTGCTTTCATGTTAGAATAGACTTTCCCTGAAATTATGTGCCCACTCTAGAAACTAAATGGAGATTGCCTAATATATCATAGGAAGTATAAAAAAGTAAATTTGAAAAATATCTGTCGAGCCCTTTTCTTTCAGCAGCTTTTTTGCACTCTTTTGCTTTTCCACATAATTGTTCTAATACATTTTCCTTGAAGTAATGTGCCGACTCTAAAAACCAAATGCAGATTGCTTCACATGTCCTAGGAAATACTAAAATGCAAATTGAAAATAATCTGTCGAGCCCTTTTCTTTCAGCAGCTGGTTTCCACTTTTTCGCTTTTTTGCATAATTGCCATAGCACGCTTTCCTCGAAATTATATGACCTTGTCCATGTCTCTGACAAAACTCTAAATAGTTGCTGAAATATCAAATATGTAGCTAGTTATTGATGATCTTACAATGAAGGGAACCCTATTTAACATTAGGATTCATTGTTCGATTGCTATGATCTACGCTTTGGTTTAGTTTCGTGATAAATGCCGAAAAAATCATATTGAAGATTTTGTACTTCGCAAATGCTTGGATTAGGTCTTTTCAGCGAGCAGGCAGGTGAAGCAGTTCATCACAGTTTCACCATAACGCGGCAAAATTTCAAAGTATCTTCGATGGGCAATCCAGAATACCATAAAAAGCTCTTAAAAGCTGTGTGTACTTACAACAGTCATCACATTTGACTGCTTTTCTTTTTTCTTGAAGTGATTGTCCTATGTGTGCGGTAGTTCATATGAGCAAATCGGCTTACTGTCATTCTAATATTGATTATTCGCTATATTTGGTCATAATCTTGTTATTATTGCTATATAGACATGTTAATATTAGGAGATTTTTTTCAACCGCGTTTTTTCAAGGGTGAGCGATTATCATGGAAATAAAAGCCATTCATTAGCTTATAGCAGCACAACACAGTGACTATTCTTATAAGGTTCTAGCATTCAGTTTTGTCGATGAAACTGAGCATAAAACAACGCAAATTAAAAGTTTCAAAATGGAAAAGGTGCTAGCATGCTATCATCAAATTAGTGCTTTCATCCAAACTTCCAATTATTTTTTCATAGAGTGGATACGATGCAAGCATTAATTGGCTTACAGAATTGATTAGGCATGCATGCAAAAAGAGTAAAACAGCTTCAATATCATCAGTTTAGCTTAACAGATAAAAATACATTTATCTGATCTCTATAATCATATAAGCAACTGTATGTATTTCAGCAACTATTTAGAGTTTTGTCAGAGATATGGACAATGTCATATAATTTCGAGGAAAGCGTGCTATGGCAATTATGCAAAAAAGCGAAAAAGTGGAAACCAGCTGCTGAAAGAAAAGGGCTCGACAGATTATTTTCAATTTGCATTTTAGTATTTCCTAGGACATGTGAAGCAATCTGCATTTGGTTTTTAGAGTCGGCACATTACTTCAAGGAAAATGTATTAGAACAATTATGTGGAAAAGCAAAAGAGTGCAAAAAGCTGCTGAAAGAAAAGGGCTCGACAGATATTTTTCAAATTTACTTTTTTATACTTCCTATGATATATTAGGCAATCTCCATTTAGTTTCTAGAGTGGGCACATAATTTCAGGGAAAGTCTATTCTAACATGAAAGCAAAAAAAGCAAAAAAGTGCAAAAGAGCTGCAGAATGAAAAGGGCTCGATAGATTTTTTTCAAATTTGTTTTTTACACTTCCTAGGACATGTGGAACAACCTCCATTTGGTTTTCAGAGTGGGCAAGAGGTATAATCCCTAAAAAACACACCGTGGCACCAAGACAAAACGATTCCTTTATTCATGGCTAACGAAATCGAGTGCAGGAAAGTCACGGTAAGAGGATGTGTCAATACTCAATGGCGCAATTTTCAATTATGTGTTAAAACATTAATGGTACTGTGCATACCATGCCGCGAAATTTTTATTTCGGTGCTGATAAGAAATGGCTTTCTTCTTTCAATAAAATGTTGATTGACGATCGTTGGAATGCTTACAGGGCCAGGACTTGGACTCTATATAATCATTTAAAATCGAAAGTGAAAGAATCTATACTAAAAGACAAGCAACGCTGGACTCACAATCTGAAGACATAGAAGGCTAGTATTTCGAAACTTTCCAGAGAAGTACGAGGTCATAAACCTGAGCACAAGTATTTACACAGGCTGATACCTAACAATGACTCCCCTCAAGATGCAGTTAATGAGATGGCAGACAATATTAGTAGTTTGACCAAAGCATTTCCATCCAATCTTCTGATATACTTGATGATGGATGGGAAGCAGTCGCAAGCGAAAAGGAGGTGTATAGCCTAATTATGAAGACTCCCCAGGGCAGATGCTGCGGTCACGAAAGATTCCCCACAAAAGTCTATCGCTTACGCGCTGATATCATATCTCAATCGCTGGCAACCATATTTCACAACTATATTTCAAACGTAATTTGAAACTATAACTTTTCCATTTGAATGGAAGAAAGGTATTGTCATTCCCGTACCTAAAAAAAAAGTGCGTCCATCTCTGAAATTCGTCCCCTAGCTACATACCCTCTACTGTCAAAACTGTTCGAAAAGATAGCTAAATCGCGATCTTACCATCACTAAATTGATGTGCAAAGATTTTCGTGGTGGGTTTCTTCCTTGGCTTCAGGATTATCTCGCAAATCGCACTTTTTATCGCAGGTCAACGACATCAAATCCTCGCCATTTATAATTCGTAGAGGAGTCCCACAAGGTACTGCACTTGGTCCTATGCTATTCTCCCGTTACGTCAGTGATCTGAAGTGCCCTTCAAGTAGTTCTACAGTGATCAAGTATGCATACGATATGACCATTATCATTAAGCTCCCAATGATGATCCAAACAATATTAAAAAGTGTATTACTGATGAATATGAGCACTTTGTTGCTTGGTGCAGTAATAATAGTCTGACAGTGAATAATGAAAAATCTTGCTGACTGAAACTTCTTCGCAGAATTGAGAAAAATGAATGTCACTTGCTCCACGACTTGATTCCGGATCGTCTCCCTCGATGCAAGCAATTTTGACTGCCAGCCATCCGCACCCAAAAGTATAAAGATTCCTTTTTCCCATACATTGTCTTCCTTTCGAACAATTTATGTTAACATAATGATTTTATTATAACTTACTTTATAGCTTTTCATAAGTCTGTAATTCGTGATTTTTTGATTAGGCTTACTATTTATGATCAAGAAACATATTCTATTCTAAGTGTTCTTCAAAATCACAAATGGCAACATTTCGTGAAGCTTCGTTTTTTTTATTTACACCACCGAGTCTTGTAAGTGAGACGGACTGGTCCTGAAGATTAACATGCATTTATCTGTAAATATGTGAATGTCAATAGATAAATTTATTTAGGAAAGGAATTTTTATTAGGAAATATTTTAATGCAAATCACAAGGCGCAGAGGCTAATGTAAATACATTTATCCCAGTACATTTACACACATCTGCACGAATCTAGCGGATGAAAAGCATCTCTTATCGTGATTGCAAGGGAATGCAATACCGGGCCATTTTTACAGTACCGGCATTTCGGCATTTGAGCGATGATAAAAGCTGCATTTGCTGGTATTTTCCGGCAACAAAATGAAACAAAAAGTTAATCTGTAGCATCTATTTACATCAAACAAATCTTGGTAATGCCACGGAATGTAGTCTTTCATGTGTGGTTTGCTGAAATTATCACTGACATCTGGATCTTCCTTCTGGTGAATGCTTGGATTAAGTATAGGACATTCAGTGGATTGTCATACGGCTGCGAACTTAATGCAAAAGTATTCAATGTAGGAATGGCGATCTCTCCGGTTACACTGAAGTCGATGGAAGGTTGGTAGACAATCGCAAATAACCTATAGATGAAGTAGGAGCTCACCATTCTGGTCTGTTGATAAAATTTCACTTGCTATGACCGGACTGAATTCACTACTGTTATCTTCCCGAGGATTTTTTGGCAACGACTCAGTTATTCTTCAAATTTGTTGGCCAAAGAAGCAGAAAAAGTCTAGCATGGCATCCGGCGTCCAGCGCCTTCTCTCGGTCGATGCACAGTGGTGATGACACCTAAAGTATCTGTCAAAGCCGCAAAGAAGTTCAGCAAGGCAAAAGCCCCTAAGACTGACAAGAAACGCAAGAGTAGGCGCAGGGAGAGCTACGCCATCTACATCTGCAAGGTGCTCCGTCAGGTGCACCCCGACACTGGCACCTCCAGCAAGGCCATCTCAATCATGATTCATGAACATTTTCTTGGACGACATCTTCGAGCGCATTGCCAACGAGAGCAGCTCACTTGCTCGTTTCAGCAGGAAGTCGACTGTCTCTAGTCGGGAGAACCGCGGTTCGCCTTCTTCTGCCCGATGAACTCGCTAAGCACGCTGTGAGCGAGGGAACGAAGGCAGTCACCGGCTTCAAGTAATTATCTCTGCTTCTGTGAAAGCTCAATAACAATGCTCATTTATTGTAGTTTCAAGACTTTCTTCCATTGTCAGCATCACTTCAAATGATATCTTTGCTCACTTTGTTTCTTTAGAGGATTCCTCATCAATCCTGGAAATTTGTGCATCATCTTCGTTTTAAGTGCAATTCAATCCCTTCAGTAATTAGCAACTGCCTGTCTTTACAGCAGATCTCCTTTCGAGTCTGGATTGAGGGTTGGGAAGATATTGTAGCATAACCGATTGCCACATGTTCTCTGTTAAAGCTATTCTCTGTTAAGAAGGTTGTCTCATTTCAGTGCAATGCTCTTTTTCAGCAAAATTTAACAATTGAAGCGTAACAGAAAGTAAAGCCGGTGTTTGGAACTTGTAAAACCAGTTTTCCGTATTACTGAAAAATAGAAATTATCGGTAAAAATGATAACGGTAATATCAGCATTGTGACCCCTAAGTAATACTTGCAATACAATAAAATCATACAGACCTATAAAAAGAGTAAATTTTAGAAATCGAACATTTTTTCATGTTAGAAAGTATCAAAAATTATATCGATATCTAGATTTGGAAATAGATTGATGACAGTCCTACTAACTGGGAGCATTCTACTGTATTAACAAAGTCAGGTTTGTTATAACATAAAATAAGTATAATCAATTTGATTTCAAAGTTGAAGCTATCTATCGCTTCATTATCTGCTGCCTAAAATTATGCACAGTGTTGCAGACCATTCTTAACTAGGCGAATTTCTAACGCCAATTTATGAAGTTCACAAATTTAGACATTAGATAGACATTGAAAAGAATCAACCATGAAAGCATGTACATGGTACACGCAATTAGGTGCATCCTATATATGTTGCTGATATGTTAATTACATTACGGGTCCAGTGTATAAAGATGTAGGCCTAAGGGCCGGGCCGAACCTGCTCCAGATGAAACGTCCCGAGTCTGAAAATACAGGCTCATTCACAAGTCATGACCCTACTCCTCACAGCCATTTAGTTACACTGGCATGTGGAAGCTTTCATACACGGACAATTCTCAACAGGATGGACTCAGAAACTCACAATGAGAGCGGTGTATTCCCACTATGACAGAGTTGAACCCCGAAATATGCGTTGTTTGCAGTCGCAATAATTCAATGCGCTTATGTTTTTCAATGAATTATGTTGATTAGTGTGTTGCTGAATTTGCAGAAAGTTAGATATATGCAGGGATACAATGGATCTGTTCAAAATCGATTGAGTTTCAATTTCATTTTTAGAGAACTATTATTCTATATAATTCTATATTATGTACTAAGTTGACATAAAAATAGCCATAACTTTTCCTTGCAAACAACTGCGCAACTATAACGGAGATTCATACACACTTAAGAATCTGCTAAGTGCAGCTGGGGGGGGGGGAGTGAAGGGAAACGAAATGTTTGACACTATTCAAATCAAGTATTCATGGAGTTGCTCATCATCTTAGTATAAAGATGAGATCCATTGTTGATTGTTTCAACTGATTAATTAATGACATGTAAAGTTTTGCAAATTAATTAGCGAAATGTGATAAAAAATTGGGAGATAACAGTCTCATTCACCCTGGCTACTCATTGTGCTGTGCAGCTGCTGACAAAAATGACTCCTTTGTGGCATTCAGAGTGGAATCGGGGTTGACCAAAGTAAGTATTGACATTTTCGATTCAACGTAGCCGGGACCCGTTAGCCAAGGTCATGAACGGGTTTCAGTGCGCGACCCCATTCATTCAACATTGTTATTAACCACTTGAAAACAGTCCTATATTGTGCGAAAAGAATGGATTGATATGTTTCAAAATTCACTAACATGCTTTCCTGTTCAGAATTAAGGCACATGTGACATGACTATTCATCAGTTCATATACACGTAGATATGTAGACACTAGCGTAATGTAATTTTTGATGAATGTAGCAAGTCTATGTATTCATATTCATAAATATATTCAGTCATAATTCGAAGTATGTAAGCGCCGTAGTTCAACCGTAGTTGCGATTTGTTCCAAAAAACTTTGAAAATTATCTAGCAGAAATCGGTTTTCATTACCTTTTCTGTGCAAATCGCGGTAAAAAATTCAATTATTGAATCATCCTTACAAAGAGGATTATGCATGTTCGTCAGCGAAGATCGCATCCTTGCCAACAATTTCTAATGATATTTGCGTTCGTAATGATAGACTAGACACGATTGTAAACCTAACAAATTAATTCTCAATTGTGCCTCAATCCAATATACGAGTAAAAGAAAAGCACCATCTGATTGATTGACATGTAATGTAATTTTACTTAGTTTTTGCTTTCATATTATCATACTGCTAGCTAATCCCCCTTCTTTCTCTTCACCTCTATTGACCTCTGGTATTGTGTCAAGTAATGCAATTAAGATTTAAAACCTCTTTTTTTCAATTTGCGTGTAGCAGATCCCGTTGGAAATTGCATCTTTAATTCTCTTGAAACATAGCTTGCTCTCTAAATGACATGATTTGATTTTACGAGCATGCTGTTTCTAGAAAATGTTAGAGAAAAAGTTCCCTTACCGCACTGAAATGACATCGAGTTGTGTCGCTGGACCTTACCTTATCTGCCATTTTATGAAAGTGATTATTTTGACCTTTATCCCTGTGAAATTCAGAAAATTGAATTTTGTAACCAGTATATAAAATAGTTGACAGCTCAAACGGTAGAACAGCTTCAAAAATGTCAATTATTCACAAAGTGCGAAAGATATGATGAAATTGACTTTTATGCGATTGAATAAATGCATAAATGCCAGTGTTATCAAGTGCTTCAAAGTCCGTAACTACTTGACATTCGACACGTTGATCTCATGAATTCATAATTCATTACTCTAATCCCCCTTTCTCCCATACAACTAAAATGCCAAGGTCAACTGAATGCTCTCATTTCACAACAAGATTTGTGATACTTTGGATGTTATTTCGTCAATTATAACCATCTTGGCGCGCATTAAATGTCACCTTGAAATTCTCCGAACTATCTTTGATTATGGTATATGTTGCAGCTAACTGAATTCTGCTAAAAAATAGAAGGAGATTACATTTTCATTGTTGCTTGAATTATTATGATAAGTCTGAGTTTGACATAATTTTATCATATCTGTATCGCAACAAATGGGATAGAATTCAACAAATGCAAAATTGTGTTCAGGCTGGAATTTCTACCGTTGAATTACTTCATATAAAAGTCGCTGCACATGTTTGAGATGTGGAAAATAGGCACACATTACAAGCACCACGATCAGGGACGGTCGCATCTAAATTAGAATTTCTCATTTTTCATTTTTGCTCACGTCGTAAACGCAGCAGTTCGAACACATTGAGTGGCTCACTGAGTGGTTGCTGTATGCCATGTGTAGTATGAGTACAAATTTGAGCCGAAATGTTCGATCAGGACTCAGTGCAGTGCGTTTTGTTGTGGGACGTGCCTATGTGAATACAGTTGGGTATTGTTGCCAAATGTGAGATAGGCAAAGTTTTGCAGTTCTGAAGAAATTACCACGGAATTGACTGATCATGGTAGTAATACAGAAGGAATGATTGTATTTTACAGATCCTGCGTGTCATGACAGCCTTGGAGAGGTAATGTTTGCTAAATTGGCAACTCGATAACCTGCCATTGCTTTCATGCTCAACCTCAAGAGTGCATTTTCTTAAGCGTGATCATATCACATGCAACCTGCCACTGGCAGAGCAAAATAACTTAATCAAAGACAATGATTTTAATTAACTTTGAAAGATGTAAATGGGTCCACGTCAATATTCAGATTCAAGAAATGAAACAAATGTAGTGAATCATGAAACCATGCCGATTAATGAATTAGAAACTTAAAATTTTAGCCAAGAAAGCACAAATAAGATCGCGACTTTATAATAAAACCATTATAATACGGTCCATGAAATTCCCTTGAAAATCAGCCTAATTTCCGCTTAGTTAGGATCCTTATTAGCAAATATTCATTCCTTCTGATATCCAACTTGTTTCTTACTACTTATAAAGGGGCGTCATCTCGGTAGTATATAAATTTTTCATAATTTTGGACAAATATTTTTTGGACCACAGGAACGTAATCTCGTCAAAAAACTGAATCTTTTGATATAAAAATTTTCACTGTATACAGACACTTTTTTGAGTCGACACTCTGCCTATATGTACTTACTCTATGGCCCAACCAATATCTCTATCTAATTCTATGCACGCCAATGGTCCGACTCAAAAATCATTCTTTCGTGCTCATTAATTCACCAAATTTTAATTCATTAGTCCAGTTTTGAAATTTATAAATGCTGATGATGATTCTTGTTTGAGTGATTAAAATTTTACGTAAGACGGAAAAATGACAGTTCAGCTATCGATCGTGCTTAAGAACGGGCAATTATGAAGTCAAACGACACATGGCATATACTGGACAGTTGGGAACCGTGTAGATTGCTTTTAATACGTATTGATTATAGTAGTGTGCCATGGCCTAATTGTAAGCACGCGTGACGATTCCAGTCAAGGGTCATCCACAGTCCGAGCGCGGCTGCATGCTGCAGCTTCACACATGCACGTTCAATGCAATTATCATAATTTTCTAAATATATATTGATTGATATGACAATTGTGATAGTATTATTATGTATAGAGTTCGAATGTGTCACACACTTTGACTGAATGACTTAGAATAGACTGAATTTGACTGCATTACTTTGATTCAGTGGAAATTTAGTTGTTGTCCAAGATATAAACCAATGTTAAGAACAATTTGAATTTATTTTAGCTATTACTTATTTATCTATTTATATCAAAGCGCCTTATCTACATTATAGACAGTATAAAATGCATTCTAATAGGCATGAAGGAGGCACGAATATATTAAACGGAATAATGTTTTTCAAATATCAGTGGTTTCAGATGATAAGACGTTGTGGATCTCTCTTCACGTTCTCGGAATGATAAGCAACAATTCATGTAGTGAAACGGCCGTAAAAGTGCTTAATCGTCGACAACTCAATTAGGTGAATTAGGATATGAGTGAAACAATCAATGTGCCAGAAAATAACAATTACTTGCAAGAATGTACCGGAGTATCAATAGTCTACGGGTAATTTGTTGATGGATGGATTAATTCGTACAAGTGATAAGACTTGAGATGAAATGAGGTTCATGAGAAAGGAATACTAGAATGAATAAATGTAATTGATCATAATTAATGAATATGATGCACTAAAAAAAATAACTGTTGATGGTAACAAAAACTGAAAATAAGATCATGCCGTTATAGGCCATTTCATTGTGAACGAATATGTAAGATCAAAATGGAAAATGTGAAATAAATTGAAGATCTAATTTTCTAAAGATTCAATAATTTACCTACAGGGCATTTTAATGGGAATATCCTCTGAGAGTAAAATTGTGTCTTATGATAAAGTGAGCCTTCAGATTGACAGCATCCAACGCATAAATCATGACAATGCATCATAAAATATCTTTTTTGCGAAATGAAATACATTTGCGAAGTAAAAGTCAATCCACCATATGCTATGATGAAAAAGTGTTATTTTAGCATCCCAATGCTAATTTTGTGACATTTTGAATAAATCATCTAAAATCTAGTGCAATTAAACAACTTTACGGAAAGGAGGACCAGATATTGTAACTAAACTTCTCTTTAGAAGAAATTTTAAAAAAGTAAATCAAGAATATCTCTCGCTTTCGGATTCCCTCTTACCAACTAGTTAATATAACTATTAAAAACCCCATTTACCCTATTCAATGAATGGTTCATTAACCGAATAGCCAATTTTCTTTTGAATATTTTCCTTTTTGATCCATGTTAGGAGCCAGGAAATTCAATGCTTCGTTTGCGCAACAGTACTGTCACTTTAAGGCTGTAAAATTAATTAATTTATCTATATTGTGATGGTCAAACTCTGTAGATTTTTGCCCCTAAATTTGTAACTATTGTTAGTCACTTGTTTGCCCTCTTATTTCAAATATCCGCAATTTTGATTAATTCATTCGTGTGAGTGATAAAGAAAGAAATGATAAACGTGCGATTAAGTTTTGCGGTAGCATTGATTTTCTCACACCTGACAACCTTTCACCAAAATTTTGATTTTTGATCGATTATGTGCAATGTGCATGGATCAATTTTCCCTGTGACCCCAATATAGACGCAGTTGGCATTCATGAGATGAAATCAAACGGACGACTGTCTTCAAATCGTTTTAGTTAAACAATTCTAAGGATTTTAATGAGCGATGATCAGCCGCGGAAAGATGAGAAGCACGACGTAATACGGAGCAAAACAGATTGACCAAAGATGCACCAAAATCAGCTGCTCAGTGTACTCAGTTGCGGAGAGCCAGATGGCTCAGAAAGTCCCGCCAGATAAATAGCAAAGCGATCGACAGTCTTTGCCGGTAGGCCTGATGAGTGATGGTGCAGGTAAACCTCGGAATCCATCGATCATGTAGTAGAATGCTACGAGATTTCGGAGGCTTTTAGCCTTCGTAGATAGCGGAGCATTACAGATCGGAAGGATATCCTGATTAGCCCACTTGATGCGAAGGATTTCGTAAGGAGGTTCTAAGCCGCATCTCTCAACTTGATCTGATATGCGCCTATTATGCTTTCATGTCCCCGCTGATTTGAAAAATAGAAAAAAGCAGTGAAAATCATCTGCGATTTCTGCACGCCCAACTTTTTTAAAAGACAGCGTTCCTAAGACTCAAGAGAACAAGGAAAATCAATAATACTAGTTTAAGAAAATGATTTATTCATAACTGAACAAATCAAGATAACAATCAAAATTAAATCATTTTGATTTGATTAATTTATCTAACCGTTAATCTCTTGAAGGAGCGTTAGAATTTTTGACAACCGATTAGAATTTATGATTTTTCATATTTCGATTAAATGACAGCGGTTGTGTAATCGTAATAGATGAATACATAACTCTTTACATAATACTTCTCTTATTTTTACGTCTCTTCCTTCTCTTCTCTTCTCTTAACATAGTCTTTGCTTCCTTCCCTAATCATTTCAATAATTCATTCCTCAGGTACGTAATTTTTCAACAAATCCTGACATGCAAAAATAATCAACTAACTCTATTTACAGTTTCTATTTGAGAATTATAAATATTCATCACGATAAGCCAAAAACCGAGAAAGCACTACGATAGCAATCTTTACTTGGACGAAATGATCTTGATATCACATCAACCCGTCATGACATTGACACCCACTCATCGAAATTTCACTTATCTGAAATATAGATGAAATCTCGCATTAATTCATGTGACTTTCCAATATCTGGTTTACGGATAATGTACGGGTAGATCATTTGCAATGGTAAAATACAGTGATAATTTTTCACAGCTGATATAACAAAAATATTGAGATTCTCTTCATAGATGCTTTTCATTTATCTTAGTTGATATTGCGTTGATTCAATAAGATTTGTTGATATTACGATACATTTAAATCAGATCCCATCAAATGCCATCATATACTATTTCTCTCTCGTCATGGTAAACTATGATGGAAAGCATTTGAAATCAGTTAATAGGTTGGTCAATTGACAAGAAGTGATATAAAATGTTGAAATAAAGAGCTACTGAACACCATGTTATATATATTTTAGAAAAAGTATGTATTTTAAATCCTTGACGACAGTCTTGTTCTTTTGCTGATTGATAACTGATTGATTGCTGACCTGCAGTCTCATTGACATTCATGTCCACTGCATGCTTGATGTCAACCATTCACACGAGTCGCTGTCAACCTCTCGATCGAATTCCATTTTATGTTTCAATTGTGTACCATTGCACATAAAAATGCAAAAGCTACTGATAATAATTTGACTTGATAGTTTCATATTACTTATCAAACATACCATAAAACGATTCTAAATCACGGTCTTGGAGCATCACACTACCTACCATGCAAAATTCTTAAAAGAATTGATGAATGAAAGATGTAGCAACTCTCGAACGAGAGTGTCAGGGTTTCATGTTGGTTTTTTCAATCCTATGCAGACAATGAATGCATTTACATTGTAATTTTAATAAAAATAATAGATAATAGATAATTTTTCACAGCTGATATAACAAAAATATTGAGATTCTCTTCATAGATGCTTTTCATTTATCTTAGTTGATATTGCGTTGATTCAATAAGATTTGTTGATATTACGATACATTTAAATCAGATCCCATCAAATGCCATCATATACTATTTCTCTCTCGTCATGGTAAACTATGATGGAAAGCATTTGAAATCAGTTAATAGGTTGGTCAATTGACAAGAAGTGATATAAAATGTTGAAATAAAGAGCTACTGAACACCATGTTATATATATTTTAGAAAAAGTATGTATTTTAAATCCTTGACGACAGTCTTGTTCTTTTGCTGATTGATAACTGATTGATTGCTGACCTGCAGTCTCATTGACATTCATGTCCACTGCATGCTTGATGTCAACCATTCACACGAGTCGCTGTCAACCTCTCGATCGAATTCCATTTTATGTTTCAATTGTGTACCATTGCACATAAAAATGCAAAAGCTACTGATAATAATTTGACTTGATAGTTTCATATTACTTATCAAACATACCATAAAACGATTCTAAATCACGGTCTTGGAGCATCACACTACCTACCATGCAAAATTCTTAAAAGAATTGATGAATGAAAGATGTAGCAACTCTCGAACGAGAGTGTCAGGGTTTCATGTTGGTTTTTTCAATCCTATGCAGACAATGAATGCATTTACATTGTAATTTTAATAAAAAAGGTATTACTATACCATTGGCATTAGGCATAATATGATATTAAGATAATATTAACCCTTCTTAAAATTGAAATTCGTCAATAGTGGTGATGGAATCAGATGCGAATTATGTGACAGCTAGGTGATTGCAAGCATAGAAATAGATTGTTTATCTGAAGTTGACTAGAATGGAAATTGACTCAAGGTCGTGGCACATCCGGGGGAACTAAGTTGTGGCATGAAGAGCCAATTAAAAGCTTAAATTTACTCATGTGAATGATTCTAACTCAATGATTCGGCCGTTGACAATTGTATCTAAGTGAAAATGCGCGCGATTTATGTGCCACTATTGTGTATTGCATGAAGCTCAACTTCCATTCTAGAGGTTTCATTGTTGTCAATTTCTATGATTGCAAGTATCATAAGTCATGAATAATTGCAATCTGAGCAAAGTATTTGTCTTTACAGACCTATATTGTTATTGCATATAGAGGCTCTAAGCACGCAATCAGATTAATGAAAAATTAAGAGTTTACATGTATATAAAGATGCCTATTGTTTGAAATAGAGCTAGATATTCACTATTATCAATTACTGATGAAAATTACTAGTATTGGAGACCATATCTAGCCTTTGAGAACATGCTCATTATGAAGCATCTACAAAGCATCTTGAAAACACTGCCTTTAGACTGATTAAATGTGATAAGGACATATTAAGCACTTCAAGATTTGTAAATTGAATCTTCTTTTTACATGCTGTCAGTCATTAAACCTGGAACAGGTTTGAAACTGGTCTTAAGTTGAGCTGATGGTTGCCGGTTAGTTGACCTATGCCGGTCACCGGATCAGACTGATTCTGAAAAACTTTCAAAGAAAGCTCAGGTCAAAAGGGTTAATAATTTTTATGTAGCCTAATGATGAGATAGCTGGTTGCTTGCGAATTTATCAAGGTTCTCATCAATGCGTTTTAAATCGTCGAGGTTTATGGGGGATTACGAAATAGATGCGATTAACTATGTGATTGTTCTCCTTATACCCAAGAATGGATGAAAGATCCGTCAAAGTTCATTCTTTCAAAGTCCGTCTTTCATTGACGCCATTAATATTCACTAGTGAATGTGTCTAGCGAGGCACTTATTGCCCTAATCTTCATTTCTTTTCTCATTGTACTGAAATTAATTACCTTGATGGGAACTCGTGTTTTTTTAGCAATCATGATTTCTCTTCTTCCTGTAAATAATTATTTGCATCTGCCCAGCTGCGTGTTGCTCGTAGTCATCTAATGACAGCTTGTTCAAATTTTGCTTATAAAACGCACTTGAGGATATATTTCAAACTATTCTGGTTCATGAGCGTTGGGTATTCTATCATCTCTGATAAATTTGACGTTTAAAGGAAGTCAATTGAAAACCACCCCTCTTATTGCTAAATCAACGTCATTAACAAATGATCTGCGCTAGCGTCACATTAGATGAATTGTCTTTATAATCGATAATCAACAAGCAGTGACTTTCAGCAAATAAAATGTACTTCTGCCACACTAATAGAAAATCACGCTTGCGATCACCGCTTCTGTAAACACTTATTTTACTTCAAAATCTTTTATCTTCACATGATATCAAAACAAAAGCGAAATTTTAGTCTGAGCTGAAAACTTACTAACAATGCGATGACAATCTAGTCTGATTAATCACTAAATCCAAATGCAAAAAGAAAATCGCTTTTGATTACACCTTTGTTGACTTGATTCGGGTGTCTCCGTGAAATTATTTGCACAGGCCTGTAGTCACATATATCCATAACAAAGAAAATGAAGTGCTAGAGAAGTATCACAATTTTTGTAAGCATCATTTACCATAGGTTGATAAATCGAAAAAATCCTCAATAAGTAACTGAATGATACCGTTGAAACATTGAAATTCGTTGAATTGGAATAATTACAATTATGATTGCGGACACCAAATTCACTCGATTTTCAATTCAGCAGATGAAATTGTTTACGATTTATTCTAAGTAAAAACAATATGACTATAACCCAACCACCTCCAATAATAACAGTAAAATAATTGTGCAAATTGAAAAGTTGGTCTACTTTGTCAACCCTATTCAACTTGCGGACCGCTGCACTGAATATGATTGTACCTTGCATTTGATGAGTGCCAGCCTCGGAATAATTCGTGATCTCTGAATACATTATTCATGAATGTGATGTTGGTTACTTTATTTTGTAGCTAAAAATTCATTTATATTTTAACGATACATGATATAGCTATTCAGATGCATAATAATGTAATCGTGTCACAAAGTTCAGAGAACAGACGATAAGTGACTGTAAATCAAATTTAGATGTAATAACCACTATATACAAGAGTAAGACTTAGCTGAGAATAGCTCCTTGGCATAGCGTGGCATCGGATAGCATTTGCAAAGTGAATTGTCTTCATTTACCAACATTTACCATAGACGAATGAAAACTGCGGCAAGGTATCATACCCTATTATTCTTCACATGCTCTTTGCTTTGCTCGTGCATCTAGAGCAGAATCGGAAGTCGGTAAAGGATCCGCCTATCACAAGACCCAATTAACTCAGCCAACAACCATGAGCTGCCTTTTCATCTGGGTCGAATTTGTGATGACTGTTTTTCGATTGTATAAGTGCAGAAAGCATAGGCCTATAACCGTTACCATACAGCAATTCAATGTCGTGTGATTGCGATTGGCCTATTCTTTAATGTTTTCATACATGCCCTAAGAAATTAATCAAGATGCACAATTAGTGGTATATCCATTGTATAACATATGGAATTACTTGCACATTTTCCTCATAGGTCATCAAATATGATAGTTATATGAGCTATGAAATGAACGCATGCATTATCAGGCAAAGTGAAAGTACAGTTGAAGGAAATGAAAGTTTAATGGATGCTGATTGCTTTGCCTCCATAACTGGTAATTCCTTTTTGATTATCATGAAAATAATCACTAATTTCACATAATTGGGTGAATCTAGATACTAAAGCTTTTTTGAATTTAAAGCAAGTGAATGATATTCTATACACTATTCATTCCATAATTCTATGACAATCAATTATTTTAGACTGCATGAAATCCGACAAAGATAGTAACGACATAATAAACTAGCAGTGCTTGATTGCCATTGCCTAGTTGCATTTAGAATCAGTACAAGATATGTGAAATCATGTTCGCAAATGCAATTATTAAGACAGACGAAGTAATATCTCTAGCAGATAGGCGTAAATAGACATTGGAATATAGCCTTGCAAAATAACGCTGTAATCTGATCTTGTGAGTGCATCCAGATCGTGACAAATTAGGAACGTACATGCGAACGCAAAAGTACGTAAAAGAGAAAAACGTAAAATTCTGCATGTATGTCAAGCTTGCCGTAGAGTTCTAAGAGTTTACATAGAAATATAACAGGCTTAAAAATTTTGAAATTTTGCATTCAAAAGTGATTACTTAGCTTTTCAGAAAAATGTGAGATGCGCATTTATGGTCCATTGTAGGGTGCATACAAATCGCAATTATACGTTACCAATGAAATTATCCAAAAAATTTCTGTAGTTCTTGATTTGAATGGACAAGTACTCTTAATAACAGGTGCGTCTGTGGCTAAATTTTCTGGTATTGTTCATAGATAGAGTATTATGAGGGTTATTGGCAAATTTGAGTATTCTGGAGCTCATTTACTACTTGACCCGCCCGTTTTCCTTCTCGTTGAATGACGCAACGCATTTGTTGTTACAATAAGATCGCAATGCCGACATTCATTATGCATACCGTATCCAAATATGTTTGTTTTGCAGAATTCACCTCATTGCTTGGCATGAGGCATTATTTTCATTCACAAAAAGCACTTGAATTCTTCCAAATTATGATTGTCAAGTACAAGCTATGAAATCTATGGATCAAAACAAGGATCTAAGTTTAGATTGGTAACCAATGAAGTGTACTTGAACTACCAAACCAATCCACTTTCCACACCCCTATTACAGCGCTATTTCTTATGCGGACATGCGAATTAGGGCCGGTATCATGCGTGGCGTGTGTTTCTGTCTTAGTATAGGTCAGATGACGCTTTAGCGTCTTTACCCTCCACTAAGGGTGAACAGTGCAGACTAATGTGGTAGTGCTTTTTGCATGGTACACTTGAGTGGTGGCGATCAGTCACTATAGACGGTGCTCTTTCTACTCTCTCGAGGAGGACAGAGTCACAATAAAAAGATGTCACGATTTTGTTCCTTCAGCTTTTCCGTCACTTATGCTCACTTTTCAATTTGAGCTATTATCAATATACAAAACTGTTCTTGTCATTGCAAATAGAAAAAGGCAGCCGAGAGAACGCAAAGAATCACTACTGAGTTTGCACTGCTTTTTACTAATGGAATAAATCATTCGTGACTGTCGTTGGCAATAGACAGGGTATTATTAATTTCGTTGACATTTATGTTCGTCTTCAACTTTTTATTGTTTAATCGCAGTTAGCAGGCTAACGCAAACTTCGGTGCGCTCAAATCAGACTGGTAGCGACATCTACAAAATCGATGATGACATTTCATCCTCACTGCTCAACGATTAATTGCTTAGTTTCACTCACAGAGATAGATTTATTTGTGTGTAGTTTAGTCTAGAGCGGACGGAAGTTAGTGACACTTTCTTCCTAAATTCGCGCACAAAGGGCTTAATAGCATGGATTTGTAGATCTTGAAACGCTGAATACAAAAATCAAATTCTTGAGTGTCACAACCAGTCGCTTTCGGTTATAGACAAGTTTAAAGAATTCACATTGGAATCCAATGGTAAAATTCAAGAAATATCTATGGATTGTGAAGCACTTGGCAAATTTCGTACATTATCTTTTGCAGAAAAGAAACTATTTATCAGAATGCCATGATATTTGAAACATGATTGAGTTCAGAACATCAACTTCGATATGAAAGTTGAAAAGAGTCACATGACTCAGTATTTGATGTTTGAGCCGCTACAAAATGAATAAAGTCGTCAATATTAAGTCAAAACATGAAATTTACCCATTTTGTAGTAACTCTAAAACATCAAATTCTAAATCATGTGACTTTTTTCAACTTTCATATCGAAGTTGATGTTCTGAACTCAATCATGTTTCAAATATCATGGCATTCTGATAAATAGTTTCTTTTCTGCAAAAGATAATGTACGAAATTTGCCAAGTGCTTCACAATCCATAGATATTTCTTGAATTTTACCATTGGATTCCAATGTGAATTCTTTAAACTTGTCTATAACCGAAAGCGACTGGTTGTGACACTCAAGAATTTGATTTTTGTATTCAGCGTTTCAAGATCTACAAATCCATGCTATTAAGCCCTTTGTGCGCGAATTTAGGAAGAAAGTGTCAGTAGTTCCTATACCAGCCATTGCATAAAATGGTATCAAGCGATAGAGATTGACATAGATATTCGCCTCCCATCGCTCGGCTTGCTTGACTGGTCAAGCATTGCAGAAGTAGCTTTTATCAGCGAACACACGAACTTCAGCAGTCATAATGCAGGCATGTCAAGTGAAAAGTGCACATCTTTGACTCAAGCTTTCTCGTGATAAATTTGTCAAATGGATATATCATTCACACCGTCACAACTCTTCTAAATTTACTGACTGTGTACGTTTGATGTGATCTCAGTGTTCTGGCTCATCAGAATTCCGGCTTGAATTTTCATGAAGTTCAATGGAAAATTGATCCTCTTACCCCTCGAGACTAGTTATGGCCGTAGCTATCAGCATTGAGGAAGGTCATCTCTAGACCCAAACACGCAAACAAGGCAATCTGTCTCGGTGGTTTCACTGCTTGCATTGTAATTATTTATCGTGACGATTTCATCGTTCCACATAGCATGATTTAATTAGAATTTCATTTTCATGTATACCAGACTGTTTAAATAAAATCATTTGAAGTATAAATTAAGGAATAGAATATTCAGTGAACACATCCATCTTGTTTTTCCATATGCAGAGGCAGTGAATGCATCATCAGCTAATCAGTATCCAGTACCGACAATGCTTTTCTGCCAGGAGTATGATTAGATAACTATTAAGTAAAAATGAATGATTGATAAGGAAGATTTCAAGATTCACTGTAAGGAAGATGACCTAATATAGCTGAGCTACAACAAAATGAACTGTTGGCTATTGCTGGGCTAGCAAACTACATGTATGTTTCTTCATTCCTTCGTTATCACGGAACGTAAAAACAAGGAAATGTTGTAAATTTTGATCACTGGCTCACCCTGACTTATCATTCTGACGTCAGAAATAGCATTTGAAATAGTATTATGTTCGACGATTTTTATCGTTTTAATCTCTCCGGAAGCGATCTGACTGATGTGATTATTCAAGAGAACGATTTATTGTTGAGAAAATTGGGCTTATGTGAAGAGCGGTTTTATTTCAGCTTATCGTTGTAGTTACAGTAATAGAAATCCGACTTTTCGTTTTGTTTAAGACTCGAATGGTCAAGCAGCAGCTGCTTGTTGATGGTAAATTTAGCTGCTGGGTCAAACCAGCAAAGTACCGACACCATCCCATTGTCGACTCCATTAAGCTACCATCGTTTGATGCCGGTGTCATGATAACTACGACGAAGTTTTGTTTTCAATGTGCATGTCCGCACTAGTGCTTTATTGCTATTTAGTGTCGGAGTTTTGTGGCGATAGTTATTGGACTCGTATAATCCCGCCTGTGCTCATATCTTGGAAAAAAGACTGCAACTTCTTTTTCTTAGACTCTTCTTGGGGTTTATAGTCGACAATTCTCTTTCTCGATAGTTTCCTAAGTCAAGGATCATCGAGGATAATTGTCAATGGAGTATACGTTCATCGCTCTGCATGTATAGACCAAACTTTGGTATAGACTAATTGTCGTCCCTCAAGAATTAGTCATTGCGCTTGAATTTCTGTCAATTTAATCAATCCCTTTATTTGCAATGTTCCTTATAAAGTACAATTCGATCGACATATTCTAGAATCAAAGTGAAAGCAATCTATCCTAAAACATGAAAAATTTGTGATATTCAAATGATAGCAAATTTCGACCTTTTTCTAGGGACGCAACGGACGCGACTTTCAAACTGGTAGCTATTATGAATCTCTTGAAATTAGTTTGCGTACAAATGGGTTTGTAACTTCCGAGTCAACAACAATCATAAAATAAAACTTTAAAATGTCTATAGAAATGACGTGCGGTAAACATTAAATAGCTCATGTAAAATGTGTCATTTTTAGTTTTGAAAATCGCTTTCTTTTTGCCACAGTCACTTTCATGTGACAAAAAGAAAAGGGCCACAGTGTACAGTGATCTCAAGTCCACAAATGAAGACACGCCACTTATGTACAGGGTGATTTTAAAGTCCCTACGTGGTTTTAAATCAATGTCACAGACGCTACATTTATCGGATCGCCAATTATTTTACACCAAAATGTACCTGAAACTCCAAAGTTTTATATGGTATATTGATCTTAATGCATACGCGTTGTTATTTGGAAGACTAGTGTCACAAATCAAAAATGACGAATTGAGAATATTAAGTTCTTAAATTTCGACTACGAAATCTGGTATAACGTTACTTCACTCTATTCTAACAAGAGAATTCAACATTCAGATTTGTGCGTCACTGGAAAGAATTCAAATAATTTACTTCATTGTGTATGGTATCGCACCATTTCTAAATGACAATAGAACTCATAGATATCTTAACTCATAGATCCGATTATCGATTGAAAATTCAAATATCGTCAACTTAAGCATTTACAAATGCAAACGGTTGTTGTCAAAACAAAGCGTGATTGCATTTGTTAACAGAATGTTGACTGTCGAAGACCGCATTAAAGTTGTTTTTCTTATGGCAAAGTTTGATTCAGAAATGAATCAACCTAAATCAAACAGAAATGAATCAATCAAAAGTTTGATTAGAATTGAAGGGGTATCGAGCATTCCGACTCATAAGACCATGGGATGATCAATCTTCAACAAGTTTAAGGAGACTGGTTCAATTTTGGACGCATCTCGACGTGGTAGACCTCGCCACTCTGACGACAAGATCGAGGAAATTAACGACATCTTCGAAGATCCGTCTACGTCGATCCGTCAAGCAGCTGCAATTGCTGAGACTTCCTTCTCTACGCTTCAGAACGTGTTGCGTGACGATTTGAAGATGAAGCCGTATAGACTTTCTTTTTGTCAGCAACTGTTCGCCGATGATAAAGTCTCGAGAGCAACCATGTGCAGTGAATTCCAACAACGGATTGTCGCCGATGTGAACTTCTTGAACAGACCATGTTTCTCTGACGAGGCTATGTTCCATCTAAGTGGACGAGTCAACCGTCATAACAGTGTGATATGGGATTCAAGCAATCCTCATGCTATTCAACAAGTACCGATCAAGTCTCCCGGAATTACCGTTCGGTGCGGTTTATTCTGTAATGAAGTCATAGACTTCTTTGATTCGACTGTGACCTCCAAGTCCTACAACGCAATGTTGGTGGACTTCTTCATTCCTCAACTGAAGAGTAGAAGAAAATTTTCTACGACCATCTGTCAGCAGGATGGGGCCCCTCCCCATTGGCCCCTCGAGGTGAGATCTCTATTGCACTAAAAGTTCCCAGGAAGGTGGAACGGAAGAGACGGTCCATTCTACTGGGCTGCTCGCTGTCCCGATTTGACTCCTCTTTGACTTTATATATGGACAAATGTATTGATTTAAATTTTGTAGTGATTTCATTTTAATGCTAAAAATTATTGGAAGACAATTGACGTTTTTTGCATAATAAATACAAATAAAATTCTACGTTAATTATGACGGAAATACATAATAATCAATATACCATATAAAACTTTGGAGTTTCAGGTACATTTTGGTGTAAAATAATTGGCGATACGATAAATGTAGCGTCTGTGACATTGATTTAAAACCAGGTAAGGACTTTAAAATCACCCTGTATATCTCGCTCATGTGAAATTAAACAAGTTAATAACTAAATCTTGGTGTACTAATGTATAGATAGATAGATAGACTTCAAGTTAAGATCATTTCTTAAATGAACTGTATTCAAAATCACAGCTCTCATTTATTACTTTAGCTGCGAACATTTGTATCTGCCGCTGCATCATTATCGCAATATTGGACACTGATGATTGCGAAATTCATCTGGGATTCTCAAGATTAATAGAACTGCAGGGTTTCGGAATTGTTTCTATCCTGCCATTTGACAAGTGTTTGATGATAAGAGAAAATAGCAAGATGGAAAAGCAGTACAAGAGTACCTGGAACAGCATGAGCGACATCCTGTATTACCTCAAGAATGAGCTTAAAAGCAGCAATGGTTAATCATCGTCTAGTTGATTTTTCAATTCTCAAGTCGCTGAAGTTCATGATAATGAGATTAGAAAATTGCTGAAATTAGAAGAGTCTTAAAACTAATGTACAGTATTGGACAGAAGGATGACTCATAAATCCATAAAGAAGAAAACACATCGTATTAATAATCCACGAAAAATTGCAATTAATTTAAATAATTAAATAATTTATAAAAAATTATAAATCATATTAAAAGAAATAATCCACAAAATTAAGCACTTGTTGAACTACTGCAGATGGAAAATTTTCATGACATTGATTATCAGAGGCACGTCTTTGATAATATGTCAAACAAAGAAGCTAGCGATGATCAATGAAGTAAACATGATATGCATGGTTGGCTATTTTTAGTGATATGTTTGAACTTTTCCTCGCCTGATTTGCCATGACGTATGTTGACTATAACTAATTATACCTGTAAGTTTTCCTTCTCTTTCTCTCAGATTACCAGGTTACACTTTCTCCTACATAAAAACAACCGCCTAGTTTTATCCTTTATCCGTAAAACCAATTGTCACCGATGGGCTACAGTAGGCCTATACCCGCACATTGTCTTCCATGAATTCATTTTACATAGAGAAAGAATGAATTTTGGAATTCAAGTTGAGGACCAACTGATGATGAGCATTCAATGATGCTTGTATAATCCCTAGTAATGCAGATCTATCCTCTATGCAATCTCCATCAAGATCAAGGATTGTATCTAAACTGATCGACAAATAAAGTAATTGAGTCTTTAATATTCACATACTTCTTTCCAAAGTTTCAGAGAACCGGCAACCAGGTTTAATACTCATGTAGTGGAGCAATTACTGAACCCCAGTTGACGCTTTGATTTGCTATTCATGGTTTGCTGACTAATTTGAAAAAGTCCTTTCCACTTGTTTAGGAACACTGAACTAACAATCCAATCCTTGCAACAAAAGAAGTAGGAAATTCATTTTCAATTAGGACTTATTCCTCATAGGAAAAGCAATTCAAATTGTAACCTTCTAGTTTTCAAATAATTTGTCAGTGATGACCACCCAATCAAAATAAAGTTTTCTAAAGAAACAAATAGAGAAAAATATGAATAAATAGATATCTGAATGCGCAGAATTGTTGCTAAAAATAGGCAATCAGTCCTTCAGTTTCTGATAGGAACCTTAAATGGAGAGAGAGCACATTCTATAATTCTGTCTTTTCACGGAAACATGTGTCTCTCCCATCGCTTACACAGAGACCACAAGAAATAGAAAGGACAGCTCTATCCCTGGCAATATCGACGCCCACAAACCATCGATCGTGTATAGTTCACCTAAAGTCAATTTGCGGATAATTTCTACCTGAATGGAACAGTGACCATCTCAGTCACTTGCTGCAACAATGTCTCATAGTTTCTCTGCCCGAGAGTGACGTGACAGGAAAATCAGATTCCATCATGCCCTTTGGGTGATGGACGTCAATGCCATCTCCTTTTTGAAGATTTGACTCTTGGAGAAGACCCTTTCGTGACTACAGACCATTTTCTCAGCAATTGGTCGTCCAATTAATGTGGAAACGCAATCATGTGGCTGTGACGATGCCTAATTTCGCCATCAACTGTGGATGGTTGCTTGTAAAATATCTCTTTTCTCACAGGAAATCGAATGAATTTCTATATAAATTAAAAATGAACTCGCTTTCAATTGAGTACCGTTGCTTGCACGCGATATATTTTACATCCGGGTGAAACATTATCTTAACCATCACCGGTGGTAGTGCTTTAAACAAATGATAAGAGCATGCCTTAAACATCCGCTTTGCACTTATCTTAAACATATGAAGAAATATGAATATCTAAAGAGAATGACAACGATTTAGTCAATAAAAGACACCAACATCCTTGATTCCCCGACCGCACTCGCCTGCCCGTGGAATCAAACCGAAGTCCGCGGTGGAGACGTGCTCACACCTTCTTCACTAGGCCACGCTGACGGTGCAAAAGGAATACAAGTGAAGTAATCTCCAAGATACTCTTTATATCTTCAATATACTACAACAGACCTTTGTTGTCAATATGAGGAAACATGCTTAAAACACGATAGAAGCATCGCTTGTTTGAAAATGCTACCATGATTTCTTACAAACATGAGGGTCGCCGCTGCAACTCTGATCTGTGCAAACAGAGCTTGAATTTTTTATCCTTCATGATTATTAAATTAACTTGCAAGCTCAGTATTTGTCAGAAGAAATACATATTGATGCTTGAAAAATTGCATTAACCGGTTCGGACTTGAAAATTGGGATTAACTCTCTCATCTCAATGTCACTATGAATTGAGCATCGAGTTTGTGCACTGTGTCAGTTGCATTAGCCTATGCTTTTTATGCTGTGAGTACACTGTCATATACCAACTGTGAATACCTAAAACTTTCTTAACACCATTTGAACTTCCTTTTCCATAGCAAACGATACTGGAGTTATTCGTGGTTTTGCAGAGGATGTGAGAAATCTATTGCCGCTCTAGCTTCAAAAATATGAAATTCCATTTAAGCATCAGTTCTAGTGCTTCAGGTCCTCAAACAAGAACTACAGAAATAGTCAACACGTGCCTAGAGAAGTCTTACCATACGTGTGATGGATTTTTGCCTATAAAAGAAGCCTATATGGAACTCTACACGCATCATGCATGCATCTTACATGCGCACTGGTGCAAGCAATTGCTTCTATGTCAAGAGTAGCCTACATGTTGTTTTCAAATGCCAAGATGTAAAAACTGCTTAGCAGTCATCACAGAGTAAGTATGATAGGTAGAGTAGCAACTCAGTATTAATTAAATCCCCAATTTGTACACAGTTTCGAGTTAATTAAATGAACTCGAGTTGACACTTAGTACCAAATGTAAGATATACAAATTGTTGCACTTTTGTTGAAATATACACGGATTTGACTGATCATGATAGCAACATAGAAATTAGAAGAATAGTATTTTATAAATTCTCTGTGTCATGACAACCTTGGAGAGGCCATTGTTTCAAATATGAGGCTATTGTTAAATTAGCACTTTGATTGGTGACTACGTTTATATGTTCAGTCTTTGAAATAAAAGTATTTGCCGTAATTTCTTAAGCGTGATCATATCTATAACTTATGTACCTGCCGCTGAAAAAGCAAAATGTCACAATCAAAGACAATGATCATAATTAACTCTAAAATAGTATGAAAATAGGTCCACAATAAGATTCAAGAAATGAAGCATGAATTTAGTGAATCATAATAAAATCATGCCGATGAAGTTGAGTTAAAAACTTGAAATTGCTATCAAGAATCACACTAAGATCTCAACTGTTCCATGATAAAGACTAGCATTATAATATGGCTCATGAAATTGCCTTTGTAATGTCCGCTTAATAAAGATACATGTTAATAAGCTTTCATTTTTTATATCCAATAAGTTTCATACTACTTATATAGAGGCACCAATTCGCTAGTATATAAACATAGGAATAATTTGCAAAAATTTGGTTTCTTAAAAAGTGATGAAATATTTTTTGAAGTGCAGGAACGCAATCTTCGCAAAAAACTGAATCCTTTGTTATAAAAATGCTCACTGCATGCTGACATTTTTTTGAGTCCACAGTGTGGACTCCACACTGTACCTGCTATTTACTTACTCTATTGGAGTTATCATTACTTTCATGTCTGTCTTCCGACAAACTTCTGAGAAAATGCTAGCAACCTCCTTACGCCTCTACCCTAATACTAATTGCTGTACAAGACTACTATGATCAAAATAATGAAATTATTGATAAAAAGTAAATCTATGCAAAATATGTAGACCACGCTATCATCAATAAGGTATGCCGACTCTAAATAAGAAGTTTCGTGAGATTCCTTGGCCTGGATATCATGAACATGTGTTCATAATAACTTCGAAATATTTGTGTGATCTGCGCGATCACCATTGTGAAGATAGAATGCAAAATTTTGAAATTGAAATAAGCCTAAGGAATCAATATCGAAAATCATTTGGAAGCTTGCTTGTAGTCTAGTTCACACGCGTCCAAGGAGGTAAATTCTGTGATTAAAAGCTGCGAGCAAAATGCATCAAAATAGTAGAATGAATAATTAAGAAATTGTAAGCATTGCAGATTTATTGCAATTCTGCTGTGATTGGATGGGGATTAGAACCATTTTTGTCTCAATAGTCTGATTTATAATTTTTTGATATTCAGAGTCTTATCGGATTTATTGTTTTCATGTAAAAAAATCATATCACAAAGCTCTATTGTAAATAGCCTCTTGTCAATTGTAATTGATCATATCACTGGATAATTGGCCTGAAAATTTACTTGTTACACTTGAATGTTACTCTGTTTATTGATTGTATCTCTCGAAACAATTGAATGTTATGGAACTTTCATCACCAATATCAGATTGAAATTATAATGCACACATTAAATTTATAATAACAGGATATTTCAACAAACAAACAATTATGGTTGCTAGGTCGTTTCAAAGTGCACTCTGTTGTTACTATTGTCATATCTTAACATCATGTTGAACAGAGAGTCATTCCTTTAAAGTGTACTGTCACTTGTCAGGCTATCACACACGAAACTGGCAACAGTCAACATAAATTCAATCGAAGTAGAATACCAAGCTAAAGATGGCTGTGAGATGAAACACTACTTGTCAATCAAATTCAAAATGAATATAATACTGCTGTTCCCAGACTTCAAAATTGTCAAGTCGCGGCAACATGGGAATGAGAAATTTGACGTGAATCAATTTAGCTCCCCTAACATACCGTATAAACTTATTTTTCTACTTTCAACCCATCCACTGATGTGGTGTTCTATCAATGGGTGATGGTTTATGTTTCAACTGTCGCATTGTCAAAGAATGCTAAAATTGATAAAACATTTTTGAGAAGTAATTTTTGAAAAAAATAAGAACGAAAATTTTCCCAACATTTCGCTCATAATCTATTGAGTATGCTCAAGGGTACAGATAAAAATTAACGACTGGATTACATACATGAGCTGATTACAAAATTTGAAAATCATAGAATGGAAACTAGATTAAAAGGACTAAGTAATGGCAGAAAACGGGATGATCATGTTTATAGGTTGCACTCGTAATCGAGAAACGCACTCTCTTGTATTTTTGAAAATACCTTTATCAAAAAAGGAATAAACGAGTTTTTACTCGACGTCTCGGGTTCAGACCCTTCTTCACAGAGTATAAAACAGGCACGTATGACATGCTACTTCGACATATTTATGTAGAGAAGATGTAGAAGATTTTTATTCAGCTTTTACATATATATTTCGAAGTAGCATGTCATACGTGCCTGTTTTATACTCTTTGAAGAAGGGTCTGGACCCGAAACGTCGAGTAAAAACTCGCTGTTTTTTAATGATTCAATGCCTCCGGCTTTCACGAGGTCGAAATGATATTTCAATGCGCCTTGCTCTTGGCACCACCATGAAGAATGGCTTGCCGGCTGGGAATCGAACCCAGTCTTCGAATTACTAGCGCGACATGAAGATCACCAAGACCAGCGAAGTACACCCTCCATGATCGTGTCAAGAGCAAGTAAAGCTTTCAGCGCGAATTATGACGTTACCTTCCTGGTTTGAGCAAGGCGCATTGAAATATCATTCCGACCTCGTGAAAGCCGGAGGCATTGAATCATTAGATCGATTGTCCGAGGTCGCCTGGAAGCGGTTGCTATCGCTTTTTTTACTAACGGATTTGCAGGAATACAAGGGAGTGCATTTCTCGATTGCGAGTGCAGCCTATACAAGGACTAAATTAAATCTTACATTTGCATAGCTAACTTATATGTAAAAAAGCAAGACTAGTAAATTGTGCTACACAGACTTAGGAGAAATTGCAAGAAGAAAATTGCTAGAATTACATAAATATTCCTTTATATTCAACTTTTTCAAACTTCCATTTCGTAAGTTACATAACTAAAGGAAAAAATATGTTCCTTCAATTCGTTTTTATTTTTGTTTGCATGTTCATGTCACTAACAACCTTTAGTCACTCTCATAAAAAATTGAGCCCAATTGATAACATTCAATGCATCCTCAATTGCTTTCACGCAATATAAAAATCAGATTTGACGAAATTTATCTCAAAAAAATATTAAATCAAACTCCCCTCTCGCATGACTTCATCACATTCTTGTGTAACTTCCAAAGTCAAGATATCTATTTGAACACGATGAAAATTGCTAATAGATGCTGTATGAGTTGTCTGATATATCTACGGAAGTGCCTGAATGAGAGAAAGACTAGATTCTTCGAATTGCTTCAAAATTGATGGAAGCAAAGACAAGTCAGACATCATGAAATCAAATCTGCATTCAGAGATGTACTTTGAAATAGTTTCTGTCCCTTCTCAATTGATGACGCGTCGTCGAGTTCCACTTTGTTTACAGAATTCTTATATTCGGCGTAGTTCTTGGAGTAGAAGAGCGCGGCTTCAAGCTTTGTGAGTACAGGTTGATGTTTTGTGATGTTGACATAGAATCTTTGTTTTGCTACAAAATCATAAAAAAGTTTAATTTCCCCAAGAAATGTCGTATTAGATCAAAACCTAGCCTTGACATTAAGAGCCTTCCTTCCAAGTAAGGCTACTCATCAGTATTCTCTATAGCTCAATTCAATCAGGAAATCATTATATCACTTTATGAACTTTATAAAATTCGCTAAATTGCATTATTGGTGATCATTGTATAAATTATCTCTTATCTGTCGTCATAATTTTTCATTATTTTTCTCGCGAAAACTCTAAAATAAGCTGTTATGTCTCAGACGTTAACTTTCTGTGCGACAAGAATATCATCATTACTCTCATTTCTCAACCAACGCTTTGAAAAGCGACGAAATTCTTATTGCGCTTAACTTACAAGTTCATAGTGTCTTTGCAAGTCTATCATTAGAAATGTCGAGTCCATTTTTTAGGTCAAAAATATTTAGATCTTCCACCTCCAATAGCAGACAGAACATGGCAAATGACGCATGTTTAACATCTATCATTATTCAATTAAACTCTTTTTTTCAACTTCCATGAACAAAATACAAAAAAGGAAGTCGAAAGAATGGAGATAGACATGTATGATGATGAGCTCGGATGAGAATTAAATGAATTGGCGAACTCGAATAACGTCGATAAAATCTCTTGTCATCGGACGCCAGAACCAGCGCATGGAAATGTCTATCCCTGGGTTATTTGAATGTTCACATTGAAATAGTTGTTTGTAGTTATCATGAACCGAGTTCAAAAATTGAAGAAACCATGTGAATTGGATGCTCGATATTTGAATGTCATCATTACTTATGAATTAACAATAATTGGATATGCAGGGTGTTCGCGATCTTCTTGCGGATTTTTGTCACTACCAATGCTGTCAGCAGGAGGTAGTTGGGATTCATAATTGTAGCCATATAGGTTTGATGTAAGATGCCTCCACTAATATAAGGACGAAATGGACGAATACTATTCAGGCAAAATGCATACACACGCACATGCTGATACAGCCTATATACCAGGTGCATAGACACATGGAGCTGACAACACATATCAAATTATGTAGAAGTCAATCATTTCATTTGTTCTGTTCAATTTTGGCGAGCTTCGGACAATGCATCGACAGGATCACTACATTTATCAATAATTTGTACATGGAGTTGTACATCGATACTACGAGTACATTGTCCGAAGCTCGTCAAATCAAATTCCTAGAACCCAAAATGACCAGAAGAAATGAAATGATTGACTTCTACGTAATTTGATGTGTGTTTTCAGCTTTAGATGTGCTATATACCTGGTATATAAGCTGTGTCAGCATGTGCGTGTGCATGCATCTTGCCTTGACAAAGGACGAAGTGCGAAATGCCGGCACTGAAAAATATATATAATTAGTCATTTTCGTGCCTTGTATTTGTGGAGGTGTCTCACATTTTAAACCTATATGATTCAAATTATGAATACCGTAATTGGATATATGATTGCTGAAATAATTTTTGAAATAATTACATTGGTAATAAAAATAGAGGATTAAAAATATCTATCAAAATTGCTAATATTTGAATCTGAAGAAAATGAGTTCGCTTCTTTATCACTAATAATTGATTTTTTTCATTTTATAAATATTGTCCGGACGATTACATCATTTTCAAATTCTGAAAAATTTGACATCTCTGATTACGGAAGCCTTAAAGACCATCCGTACTATACAACAAGTACTGACAGAAGGCCATTAATGAAATTTTGAACTAATTCATTTTTTCAATTTTGACATTACAGAAGCATAAGGTTAGCTCATCCAACATCTAAAGGAAAGTATAAATTACTCAAAGCCTACACTGTCTGTGAATTTGATAATGCACATGCACATCCTTATAGACACTGTAAATGATATATTATTACATCAGAGAAATGAATTTATTGACTAAAAACTTTAAAGCTAACTACTTTACATGTAGAAATGTGCTGAAATCATCACAGACTATGCATGTCCTTTCACTCATGATGAATAACTTACGTGGCAGATTCCAGGACTTGAAAGAAATGGAAAATTTACGATTTTTTGCTAACTGAACTCAACCATCTGTAAGCCATATGCAGGCTTTCTACTTTTCATTTGCAGGTCTGTCTGCAGATAACACGACATTGAGAGTTACAATCAACTGAAACTGACCGAGCTTTTCAACGACGTCTTAATGAAAGCGATACATTGATCAAAAGGCCCACTATAATGTGGTGTCAGAAGGACCTATGGAAAAGTATCCAATCCTGGTGCATGAAGAGTACAGTCAATTGACTACATTCCCAACTCCATATTTTGTGGAATGCGAGTTCAGCACCCTTATGGTCATTCTCCGTGAAAAACTTATCCGACTCGAAATCTACGAGATAGAATAACTTCTCCTGAAGCTAATCAATATCTTACCTTGAATTAGAAAGAATAGAAACACACCATGCTCTCAGCTCCACTGACTGTGATGTGTCTGATTATTAATTTGACAAAGAAATATACACGTAGATAATTTCCTGTGTATCAATAATATTGGTGCAACTGTCACCAGTAATTATATGTAGGCCTACCTCTACTATTACAATTATTGATTTCTAGTGAATATATGACTGTTCGGAATAACTAATGTGCACAGTATACTACATAGCTATTTGATATTTATCAGCTATTCAGAGAGGTATCTGACCAGTTGAATATTCGAAAGTGGTGAATGTGCAAAGACGGTTAGGATACACTAAATTTTAATGGTCGTGGCAACTCCCTTAGTTACGCCTCTAATGGCAGGTACACTGTTAAAGATTCAGTTAGTCAATACACCATAATTATCTTTCAGTAAAGATTTATTTCAAAATTTATCTAAAAAAATGATTAAATGAAATGTAAATTCGAAGAAGGACGATACATGGTTCTCTCTGATCACTTATGTCCTTTGTTTCATATATAGGTAAACTTCTTCTTCTGCTCCGAAGAATCCACAACAACGGCGGCTATTTGCGATACTGATCATGAGAATATTCGCATCTGTTTAAATTAGCCCAATGCGATCACTTTTTTCCTTGAAAACAACAACCATTCTTTCGAGCATGTGTTAGTAAATTATCTCCACTTAGCTGTTATCACTAAGAAACTTTCAAACTCTGCGGAGACTATGATAGTATTGTTATTCTACCGTGCTGTGTCGTTAGTCAATCTGACGACAGCAGTCATACACTCATGAACTGCCATGCGATCGCTCTTCATCCCTATGGGAGATGGTTAACATCCGGTTGTCGACATATATGTCAAATATTGATAATGTCTATCCTAAAGCTTTACTTCCTGCTTTTCTGACCACACGACATAAATGACAATTTTATGAAGTAATCAAACAATAGATAAGTAAAGCAGTAGACGGCTTTTAAAATTCCATAGTTATCTTTCGAGTACAAAACCTCACGCTTTTGAGCACTGTTTTCTTACTGTGTGAGCTGCTTTTTGTTGTTGTAGCAAATTTATCGCAGTAATTGTCTTTATAATGGAAATTTATTTCTATATATGATTACTTTTATTTAAAAACACTTCTATTCAACTGTTGGTCGAAAAGCCAGCGGCTTTTTGTTGGTGCTCCAGAGCGAGTCAAGAATAACAACCATTCAAAAAGGTCGATCGGTATTTCACAAAGAACAGAAATACAGTAATGACATTTTGCGATTAATATTTTGCATTTTGTGACATTACATGATCAGAACCAATCATGCTGCTTTGCATGGTGTCATGATTTTATAAAAAGGTATGCTTAAAAGCTTTCATTACTTCAATCAGTGATTTTCTACATTTGCATCTAAAAAGTACACATGTATTTATTAAATTTAAAATGATCGCTGACATTCCACCTAGTGTATTGCTATTAGCACATTTAGAGCATGATAAAGATTTAAGCAAAATGCAGAACTGTGCAATGGTAATATTATAATAATAACAGCTTTGCTTCATTGAGTTAACTTCCGTGACAGATGCGGTGAACGTACAATTGTACGATGACAATAAGTAAAAGATACAAGAAGAAAAAGGCAATGGTTCAAGGAGATAAAAAACTTAGAAAAAATACATCAGTCTTTCCGATATAATGTAAATATGGCTTGGATATTTATTATGAAAATTAGGCCCTATAGGATTCATATCCAACGATAGTAAAGAGCTGTAATTTCAAAAACAGCATCAATCCATCATCTGAGTTTCGCAATATTGGTGTTCTTTTCACATCAAATCTCAAAGTTTCCTTCCATTGCAACGATGTAGCCTCAAAGGGAATGTCTCGAGCTTATTTGGTCTTGCGTTGTTTTTCGACTACTCAATCATCTCATCTCATGAAGGCATATATTACATATGTTCGACCATTAGTCGAATATTGTTCTCAGGTATGGAGTCCTTATCGCATTAAGGATATTAAAGTGGTCGAAAAGGTACATAAATACTACACCAAAAATGTATGTCGACGAGCCAACTTGACTTTCTCTGATTATAAATCCCGCTTTTCTATACTAGGCATTGAATCTCTTGAGGCGAGAAGGATCTTTTTGGACTTAGTATTGGTATATAAAATGATCAATAACGAGGCCGACTTGCCCTTCGATAATTTCTTCCAGTTCTCCGACACCATCACACGAGGACATTCTTACAAACTGAAAGCGCTCGGAACTCCACATAATGACTGCAGACGTCATTTTTTCAGTCACCGAATAGCGGCGATTTGGAACAGTCTACCGGACACCGTGGTTAAGGCGGAATCAGTTTCAATTTTTAAAGAGAGACTTCGAGAGTACGATTATTCATCGCATTGTAAAGTATTCAAATAATGTTTTTTTTGTTGGCTCGGGTTACGCGTAAGTGTTGCTCTAGCAACCTGTGTCACCTATTGTATTTTCTATACAATAAAAAATTCATTCATTCATTCATTTATTTATTTATCGACGAGGAAAAGCGATTGCAGAGATACCCGGTCGCCGTATACCAACGCCGACTCCCGGTCCATGCTGGTTTGGTCGGTCTGGAAAATTTCGGACCAGTTATCTTTGATCGATCTCTATGCAGGCAATGACGCCGGTGTTTGTATATCACTTTCCTGTTCGTCCTTTTTCATAAAACATGGGCATGCTAACTTGATGGTTAATTGTGTCAATAAAATAACTGACTGTGTCATGATAGTTAAAAATTCTTTTGCTAAAACCGGTCTTTCTGAACCAGATGATCAGAAATTTTATCAATTAAATTTCATCAGCGTGGCCTAGTGAAGAAGGTGCGAGCTTGTCTCCACCGCAAACTTCGGTTCGATCAAGGTTCGGAATCAAGTGTGTTGGTGCCTTTTATTGACTTAATAGTTGTCATTCCCTTTAGATATTCAATGTACTACGTCAATGTTTGTACCCACATGATGGAACATACATGTACAATTTTGCTGTTACATGTAAAAGTTTGTACCGGTTTCCGTCTCTGTACAACACGCTCTAATTATTGGATTATTTTCAAGATAAATTTATTGTTGAATATTTGTAGCAAATAAAAGATTAGCATTTGTAATGAAATCTTGAGCAAAGGAGCTATACGTGTTTCTGTAATGTAAGCTTACATGTATGATGCGCAAATATGACAAGTTATGTACATAAATGAGTGCATTAAACTGTACTGCTTTGTATATGCAATACAATGAATTTCAAGTGGCAGTATGTATACGAAATTTAACAATAGCAATTGGCACTTAAGTCCTAAATTTTAAAAAATTTTGCAGAAAATGTATACTTCATTAAAAAGATCAGGCCTGTTATTGTCAAATATGATGAACACCGTGATAGATGAAAATCATAAGTTGATGAAACTAACATGCGATATCATTAAATTCATCAGATGAACATGGATTCCTATTCTGACATTTCAGGCATTCTTTCAGATGCATTGCATTGTTTCTTCATGAAGCGGGATAATTACGAAATCTATAACACAGAGAAAACTTGGAACAAAAAATGGATTGATTACGAAGCATCGCATAACTTTTTCAATTTAGTATGAAAGGAAAATTGGTAACTGAATCGTGCACCTGCATTGGATGCGACTCGAACCTACGGCCACTGACAAGATGCAAGAAACACTCCACCACAAAATAACGAGGACATTGAGAAGCGACCCACAACAGGATCCGCCTTATGAAATAATGAGATTCTATACTTGCTAGGCCTATTGTGTGGGAAGTATTATGCCAGCGCCAATCAATTAAGTGAGTCAATTATAAATATTCAGGCACAAACGCAGCAGCTTTTCTTTTTTGAAACTGTCGAATATTCGACCAGGATGTCAAGTTCTTGGAATGAGTCAATCATATGATTAAATTGACATTGACTGCGTCTACGTCTATAGAGATATGAGAAATTAGCTACACGTAAAGTCATTTTTCTTTCCGTTTTCACTGCAGCAGGATATGTGGCTTATTTGGTTCATTACATAACTCAGATTGAAATCACAATTGCCATCATTTATTCCTCACGCTCATGATTTAAAGCCAGTTGAATCATAATGATATACCAGCAACATTGTCACTGTAGCAATGTGAAGTTATCAAATTTTAATTCTTGTGATTCATAGTAAAAAATTGACGAAAGCATTTTGCTATCAATACTTTTGGCAGACACCTTACTTGCCTATTTCGTACGGAATTTTTGGATCTTATACGCAAAAGTCCTTGCAAAGATAAAACGAAATATAACTGACAAATGCAATACGTAGCTGCAAGAGGAAAGAAGAAAGTGGTAGCAGTGGTAGTCAACAAAATATACACGAGTTCATTAAATTTCTGTGAAGTGTTCCCGGAAGTTGATGTTTTCACATCAGTCGACCAGGAAAGCATGGTAGCAGAGAGTCATGTCTTTTGATAAAACCGCAAAATATTGTAATGGCTATCTTCAGACAGAACTCCATACATGTATGATAAAGTGCATGAAAATAATGAGATTGTTCAAGAAAAGAGATAAATGAAAAATTATCACTTGAACGTTTAACAGGACGTTCCCATCAAAGGTCAGAAATATGAAACATTAGACTTATGTATTACAATCTTGACAAAACAAATTAGTTTTGAGGAAGACATGGCTTCTCATGTATTCTCCCTGCTTTTGCTGCATCGAGATAAGAAATATCTTATTAAAAGGAAAAATGTTCACATGTTTTGCATTTGGAGACTTCCGTTCCCACTATCACTGGTGCAATTTTATTGAATGAAATTTGTCTATAATTTGCGCTAGATCAGTTGGCATTATGACTAAGGCCACTTAGACTAAGTTCTCTTTCGACAAACATGCACGTAGCAAATAACATAAATTTAATTCGAAAAAATATCATCATGTATTTGTTAATTTAGCAGGCAACACTTCAGAAGCTCTCAAAAACGCTTTCGAACGAAGTTTGCAGGCTTTCTATGCACTGTACGAAGATGAGGATGGGAGTGGTGCCTTAAGAACAACATTGATCTCCTCTTTCCTTAAGTTAACAATTTTATGTCGCTATTGATTCAAAACTTCGGGTCAAAATGCTTCAAATGATGCACACAATTATTTCACATGCAGCACCTGCTTGTTAGTCACATAACTAAAAATTACAAGAACAATTCATCGATTCATCATCTCTTTAAGATGTCTTACAGAAAGGAATGTGAAAATGACTAATTGAGGAAAGAAATGTATGCCTTCGCTTTGAAGAGTATCACGAATTCGTATTGATAAATATTGCCAAACATCAGTTTTATGTTTACCATTGAATGAGTGCATTGTGTCATTATTACAACAAGCTCCAAAACTCAATTTTGATAATATTAGATAAGCTTGCACAAGACAGACGGATGGAATTTGACAGAAAGGAATCCCACTACGTTGATTTTTTGTTGAATTTTGAAAAAATAACACTTCGGACATTGATCATTTCACTAACTCTTCTGAAGCAGAGCATTAAATTGCATTGACTGAGATAAAACGACGCTAAGCTACAATTGTAACTTAATGTCTAAACACGACTTTTCATGTTTACTTTTGTGCTCTATTAATAGAGAACATGAAAGAAGATTGCAACAATATTTTAAAGTGGACACATAATGGCAGCTAGCGTGTCTCATGTTTCCATGGACAAAGTAACAAAAACGCCTCACAATTTTTTTAGAAAAAGTGTAATTTACCAATTTTACTCGATTTCCTCGGTTTCGCGATATAAAACTTGAAAAGAAAAGAACATGGCAATACCGTCAACTGTCATTTTTTAGACATAGGGAAGCTATAAGACAATTTTAGCTGTATGGAAGAAAATTGGAGAGCGTCGTAATATGTGGCGAGACAAGTAGCAAAAGTGCGCCAGGTACTCAAACGTGGCCCTGTGTGATGCGCAATCAGAATATTTAGTGACCTTTCTTGCTGCTTGTCAAATAATGCTTCAATCCAGTACTGATATTTTAGGTAAGCCAATGCGCCAGTATTAATGAAGCGTTGCATTTTAAGCGCGATGTAAATAGCATTGTTGAATATTGAATTTCATTCTCAATTGAAAAATGGGGATCTGCGCAGTCCGTCAGGAATCATCAATAAGCCAAGTTTACATCCCTCAACATCACACAACTCCCTCTGATATGCAACCATGCCCAGAATAAATTTGAGATACGCAGTAAAAAAGCGCATTAAATTATTTTCCCTACGCATTCATTCAATACTGCTTTTAGCACACTACTGACACTTCATAGGCGACTGCATCAATATAATCAATAAATGCACACATTGAAAATACGGTTTGCATTATGTATTTGAATATGCTTATTGAGCATCGCAAATTTTCATCGGGTATGGCTAGATATTGAATAGGGAGTTGTGCAGATGTTGAGGGATGTGAGTTAGGCATGATGATCTTAACCGACATACTCGCACATGCCCTCACCTGTACATTATATATATATCTTTTCATAGAAGCATCGCAACACGATCATTATTTTGTTTACGACAATGAATTATTTTTGATGGGAATGATGATACCCAATTTATATTTCAGTAATCTGAAGTGGTCATCATCAGATCGCTACTTTCTAATTCACTTCATATATTGACTTCATGCAAGCTTTCATCTGCCAGCACAAAAAATAAAAATGCATTGCTAGCCGATTGAAATGCTTTTCGCTGAGCCTGATGGCAAGAATTTAGAATCGCCGACACTTCAAAAACTTGGAGAAAATATAAAAAACCCTATTCAACTGAGAAATGGTGATCGACCAATTTATGTCTGAGTCATTCTAGCGTCAAGACATTGTGCAAGTACATACGGAATTTAAGATCGGACATCTTATCATTTAAGGAATTGTATCCCTTGGAGCACTTTTTAGAAGTCAACAGCTAAATACTGTTGTTCACTTTTCCCAATTGATTATGTCTGTTGTTTATGATCTGTCCCTCTTTTAGTTACATGCATAAGTCGCAATGATGTGAGGCCACTACTCGTTTCGAAAAATCACATTTAAATTTGGAACTTTGCACTTATATTAATGTGAGGACTACTAATACAAACTAGCATCTGCAGTAAAATATAACAAAAATTTTAACTTTGCGATAGCTTCATGTAATTTTGATAACTACTGTATTGATGAATGACTGTCATGATCAATATCGTGTGAAAATGTTTGAAAATCTGTGCCGCTGAGTGAGGCATCTGATTTCTACCAATAGCATTGTCTATTTGCAGTGCATGGATATCAGGTGATGTAGTTCAATAGACCCACGATAAAAAGGCGTCAAGTGATCGGACGACGATTGACTTTTGATTTTCAGTCTTGTTCTACTCATGGTAGTCCGTCTCATGCATGCTCGAAAATCACCTTACCCGTCCGGAACTGTGACGAAGTAGCCTACCTCTCGATCCGCACCAAGCCGTATCCGTAAAGTCCTTAATCCTTAACCGCCCATGCGCGCTATGGGTATACCCGCAGGTCACTGGCAGTGTTTCGGCAGAAAAACTTCGTGTCATGTTAAAGGCAAATTTCCGACGACTGCAGACCTCCAATTTATTTCATGATTATTAGTTGTTTACGATTAGTGAATAACAAACGCACTCGTGCATGTATTATACTTGTGTAACAACAGCAATTGATTTGAGTGGGCATAAAACGCATGAAGCGATTTTTTCAAAAAAGTGCATGATTTGAAAATTGGTTGTGCGACTTAGGGACTTGTTTTTATTGTGTATGATAATGTTGGTCACGCGACATTATGAGCTACCTCAATATAAAGAGATCAAAGTGTGATTCTGAACACGTCGACTTATAAACAGTTGAGTAGTAGTACCAGCAGAGCAATCTAGTGTCCGCTCTAAACGTAGAAATCATTCATTCCCCATCTCATTATCTCTGTTGCCTCGGCAAAAGAGTAAAATTCACGGTGGTCCCAAACACATGTTTTATGAAAAAAAATTGTACAAGAAAGCTATGATGTTTTTTACATTTGTTCAGGTCTACTTTATCAAAATATATAAATATTTAAATGTTTCACCGTGCTATTCATGAAATATTCAAAATTTGATTTTTTTTGAATTTTTGAGACATACTACTTATTTAATTTTCAAAAAATCTCTCGAACAAAAAAATGTACTGAATTTCTATGAACATCACTAAATTATATAAGCTATAATGAGCATTTGGTTAAAAATTTAGAGGATTTCATCGAGCTATTGCAGAGAAAAGCACTTTAGAACATTAACTGATCATAATTTTTTTATTTTCATTTTTGACATATTTTTATTATTCCTAACTGACGCATAATTGCACTAACTCAGTGACGGAACTTTTCATCAGTGTGAACCTCAAGGAGAATCATAAGCGTTATTTTATTATTTGCATCGCATTGCTGGGTATACAAATGGTATGGGCTTTGTCAGCTCTTTTGTGTTCTCTATTCACTGATCGTTTTCACATTATCACAAATTAGCTACAGTTTCACATCATTTACAGTTGATCGAAAGACATCTCAGTGTCCGCAGCAGATAATAAGGTTGACGCATAACATGTAGATTTCTATTAACTAATTTCAGTACCGGCATGATTGTTCGCATGATTCTATTCCCACAGGGTTGAGACATTAGGTGTGTAGATTTCTATGTAGCAATTTTACTTCATTCTCAAGCTGATCAATTATTGTGTAGATCCTTTGTTGTGAATTCAATTCAACCTCAATTGGTAAACTTTCGTTAAATTTGTATGTAGCAATTTTACTTCATTCTCAAGCTGATCAATTATTGTGTAGATCCTTTGTTGTGAATTCAATTCAACCTCAATTGGTAAACTTTCGTTAAATGCGTCAAATTATGTCCGTGTCACTATTCATTAAATGCGAACAATACATTTAAGGCGCATTTCCAAACATTCACTGTTGCATCGAAATGTCGCACCGTCAACATCGCAAAAGTCATGAAGAATGCAGAAAGACAGGATCAACTTTGATCCACAAGACGAACGACTGCCATGTGGTCTATGTCAGACGGACAAAACGATTTTGTATGAATACAAAAGAAGTATTTATCGCCGCAAAATCAACATACAAGACTTTCAAAAATACCATCGATCAATAACACGTTCAGCATCATGTGACAATGGTTCATGTGCTATTTGTAACATTGGAAAGTATTCCTTGTCTAGCGTGTGTCCATCTGTTCGTGATAAGCCTGCCGAAATCATCGTTGGACGACCAAGAAATCCAGATCTCGACTCTTCTGTGTCTTCTGCTCCTGAGCCGAAGTTATTGTGCTCAAGATGTTTTTCTATAATTGGAAAAGGAAAGAACCACACATGCACAACTGAAACAGCGATTCAGAATACCATCAAGAACCTGGGCAGTTCACAGCAGGACCAGCTTTGTTCAACCATTATACGACAGCGACTGTCTGAGTCACCAGCTGGGGCATCAAAATCTGTTTCTCTCATGTCCTCAAGAGGTAGACCACTCCAGGTTGCAATCAACTGTGATCAAAAGCTGCACCATCAATAATTGACTGCTGAAGGCTTCAGTAATCTGCAGATGGAAACGAACTTGTCTTTGAATCAAGTGAAATCTGTGGCCAAGTTTGTGAGATCTAATATTGGACGAAAATGTGTTGAGCCGCAATTAAGAGACAATTTATCCATTACAGCCCTTCTTTCAGGAGCGGAGCATTACCTTGTACGAAAAGTCGACGTCAGATCCATCGAAATATACTCCAGTACTCGACCATCCATCGTTGTGAACTATTTCCAGTCTTTCGTTGATTACATCATGAGAGAACGAAATTACAGCGTCGAAGATACCCTCATCAAAATCGGAATCGATGGCGGCCAAGGTCTTTTAAGATATGTCTCAATCTTGTTTCAAAGATACCTTCTACTGCTGCTCAATCCTCGAAAGCCGCTGACTCTGGCGTTAAAGGCCTATTCATTATTTGTATTGTTCCTAACATGCAAGAGTCTTTTATCAACATATAGAGTTGTTTAGATGAAATTTCTCTACTTCCACACGGAGTTGACTTTGTCTTGGCTACGGACCTCAAAGTAGCTAATATTCTTTGCGGCATTCAATCACATGGCGCCACACATCCGTGCTGTTACTGTGAAACAACGAATGACGTATGGGAGTCTTCAAAGCTGAGAACACTTAGCAATATAAAGTTGAACTATGAAAACTGGAAGAAAAGTGGATCAAAATTATGACGCCAAAAATTTCAAAAATTGCGTAAATTCGCCTCTTATTAAAAGTTTCTGCAGTGAATATACCTCTACCTGAACTGCATTTACTGATGGGACCTTTAAATCACATCTTTCGCGAGATGCAGAAAATCTGGTATATGTCCGAAGAATGGCCCAAGAGAGTTGGAGTAGTACAATGCGGGTATCATGGTGGTGAGTTTATAGGTAGGGACTGTAATAAGCTGCTGAAAAATGTTGATATTTTGGCACAATCTTGCCCATTGTATGTTCTTCGTTATGTTGATGTGTTCCGCGCACTGAATGCTGTCGTGCAGTCCTGCTTCGGCACTGTACTTTCTGACACATATGACGATGATATTGCAAAGTTTGCTGACTCATGCCGGAGTCTTGATATTAATGTAACCCCGAAAGTCCACATTTTGATTACTCATGTACCACAATTTTACCACAAATACGGCTCATTATCTATGTTTTCTGAACAAGCGTCAGAATCTGTTCACTCTGTTTTTAAGATGTTTTGGTCAAAACGAAAAATCAACTTCACTTCTCATCCAAGTTATTCTAAAGCTTTATTTGACACCATTGTTGAGTTCAATAGCAAACATATATGATCATAGACTTCTTACTCATACATTTAGGCTACCAGACGTACTTGCCCTATGTTATGTTCGGCAGGTGTGACGGAATTTGTTATTAAGTAAAACTTTTTTTGCAAGCTATTTTGTTTTTGCTTGTGTCTTCAAAAAGTTTTTGCATTGATAGTTATTTATCATTATGAAGTCTAAGTGATAAATTACTTGTTGCACTTCAAAAAACGAGTATAATAATCGACAACCTTCCCTGAAGACTTGTATGATTTAAAAATTCGATTAGATGTGAGTAAAGTAACTGCCACAAAAATACCTTCAGCATATCGAATTCATAACATGGAACTGAAGTGTGGCCGATGGAATAATACATGAATTTGCAACTAGAAGTAAATAGAATTATTGATGCATGGTACGTATGACAAGGCTACATAACGAATGACAGAACATTGAAGCAAATCAGGATGCGATAGCTCAATGTAAAAAATTAAATATCTTATGATTCTCCTTGAGGTTCACACTGATGAAAAGTTCCGTCACTGAGTTAGTGCAATTATGCGTCAGTTAGGAATAATAAAAATATGTCAAAAATGAAAATAAAAAAATTATGATCAGTTAATGTTCTAAAGTGCTTTTCTCTGCAATAGCTCGATGAAATAACCAAATGCTCATTATAGCTTATATAATTTAGTAAATATAAGAGATGGCTGAAGGCGGGAGGACCATAATGAATCAATGATGTGAAAAAAATCAGCTTTCTCTCCCGAGTAATTTAATGCCACAAATAATTACGAATAAAAAATATGTACACAGCCGACGTTTCGGGTCCAGACCCTTTCTCAAGGCAAGGCAGCAATAAAATGACACTGTCTAAACTGGCTCGTTAGATACGCAGTATAGCTCCGGTTGTCTCATGACGTCTGTTCATTTTAGGATGGCACTTATTGATTAATCGCGATTCCACCACGCTTGTTTCAACAGGATCATTTAAGCAGCGAAGAAATTCAACATCAAAATCATCAATCGAACCGTTAACAAGACAGGTCTTACTGTGTTCAGACAAAGCACTTAGATCATTTTTATTACGAATACTGAGACTGTGTTCGTTGTATCTAATGTAGAATGGTCTAGCAGTTTTGCCTATATATTTATCACCACACTTTCTACAAGAGAATTGATATACAACACACGATGTCTCACAGTTATGATTTTGGGATAGCTTGTTGCATATTCTACAATCATTGTGTTTACTTTTTTTGCCTTTTTTCTTCAAAACATTACGCAGTTTTTTGTTGCCCGTACTGACGAGACGGACATTCAACCTATGTTTTCTTATTTGGTAATTAATTTTCCGATTAAGACTGTCGCTTATAAACGGTAACTTCAAAATGCTTTTTTTATCATCGTTGATTTTACTAGTTTTATTTTTTTGGGTATTTCTATCAGATACACTCAAATCCTTATTAGTGTATCCATTAAATTTTAAATTTTCTTTACATTTTTTCTCCGATTCTATTTTAATGTTATCAGAGAGCGTTGAACTACATCGATTACGTGTGTCTATAATGCTCTGCTTTACGAAATTAGTTTTGACGGAGCTCGGTAGCCAACTATCTTTTTTCAAAGCATTGCCACACGAATCTTGTCTTTTACATATTTTTTTTGTTGATTTTTCCTATCCTAACATATAACCAAATACTTAAAAAAAAAAAATTCAGTAACCCATCTTCGGGGTTTTCAATGGTTGTATATGTTGTCATCATCAATAATCTAATATGATCTTATATGATGTCGTTGTTTGGGTTGTTTTCTTGACAAACGGAGACGATACAGTCATCAATGTATCTTTTATAAATCCAGTTATTTAACTGTAGGTTACTGTAAGATACATTGATGACTGCATCATCGGTCCGTTGCAAAGAAACAAAGAATACTGTGACTTCATATTAGAGACATTCAATTCGATTGATGACAACATAAAGTTTACCATTGAAAACCCCGAAGATGGGTTACTGAATTTTTTAGATTTAAGTATTTGGTTAGAGAATAGGAAAATCATGCACAAAAAATATGTAAAAGACATATCGTCTGGCAATGCTTTGAAAAAAGATAGTTGGCTACCGAGCTCCGTCAAAACTAATTTCGTAAAGCAGAGCATTATAGACACACGTAATCGATGTAGTTCAACGCTCTCTGATAACATTAAAATGGAATCGGAGAAAAAATGTAAAGAAAATTTAAAATTTAATGGATACACTAATAAGGATTTGAGTGTATCTGATAGAAATACCCAAAAAAATAAAACTAGTAAAATCAACGATGATAAAAAAAGCATTTTGAAGTTACCGTTTATAAGCGACAGTCTTAATCGGAAAATTAATTACCAAATAAGAAAACATAGGTTGAATGTCCGTCTCGTCAGTACGGGCAACAAAAAACTGCGTAATGTTTTGAAGAAAAAAGGCAAAAAAAGTAAACACAATGATTGTAGAATATGCAACAAGCTATCCCAAAATCATAACTGTGAGACATCGTGTGTTGTATATCAATTCTCTTGTAGAAAGTGTGGTGATAAATATATAGGCAAAACTGCTAGACCATTCTACATTAGATACAACGAACACAGTCTCAGTATTCGTAATAAAAATGATCTAAGTGCTTTGTCTGAACACAGTAAGACCTGTCTTGTTAACGGTTCGATTGATGATTTTGATGTTGAATTTCTTCGCTGCTTAAATGATCCTGTTGAAACAAGCGTGGTGGAATCGCGATTAATCAATAAGTGCCATCCTAAAATGAACAGACGTCATGAGACAACCGGAGCTATACTGCGTATCTAACGAGCCAGTTTAGACAGTGTCATTTTATTGCTGCCTTGCCTTGAGAAAGGGTCTGGACCCGAAACGTCGGCTGTGTACATATTTTTTATTCGTAATTATTTGTGGCATTAAATTACTCGGGAGAGAAAGCTGATTTTTTTCACATCATTGATTCATTATATAATTTAGTGATGTTCATAGAAGTTCAGTACATTTTTTTGTTCGAGAGATTTTTTGAAAATTAAATAAGTAGTATGTCTCAAAAATTCAAAAAAATCAAATTTTGAATATTTCATGAATAGCACGGTGAAACATTTAAATATTTATATATTTTGATAAAGCAGTCCTGAACAAATGTAAAAAACATCATAGCTTTCTTGTACAATTTTTTTTCATAAAACATGTGTTTGGGACCACCGTGAATTGGACTTCAAGTCCAAATTCATGCATTTACTTTCGAGTCTGCACTGCGCGTTGGTAACAGCGGTTTGATAAATCTAGTAAATTAGAATCATTGAAGCATCGAATGCATAAGCTAATTGTCTCAATTTTAATAGCAGAAACAAGAATTTACGGCGCGTTGTGGTTTGTAGTTGATTTACATCATTATGAGTGATATAACAAGTCATCTGAGTTACAGAGATATTGTCATATATCAATTAATTACATTCTGTGTGTCTTTCAATCAAATAACGGAGTGTTATATTTTGCAGAATATGCTAATATTTCTAACAAGACCAATTTTGTGTATCTACCTCATCATGCCCTTGGCTTCATGATCTTCTGGCCGATGGCTTCCGCTCCCATAAAGAGGGTCAAACATTGATTACAGACAAAGTTAAAAGCAATTAAAAGATCGTTCAGGAATTACGTAATCTTTCGAAGAGGAAGTTTTCCACGAAGTGATTGTGAGCCATTATTGAGGGGAGGTTATCTATCGCGATTACGTAATTGCAGTCATCCCGACGAAACGTCAAAAAGTTGTAAATCCTTCATCAATGATGGTCGGAAAAGGAATCAATCTGAAAACTCTGTGAACAAGCTCGAAGATAGCACAAAATATCGGCACATGATTCATATTCAATAATACCATTAATTATCGTCCTGATAGTCAAATTTTGAAGATTTCCTCTGGATCTGGTTGGACTGTTTTATGCGATCATTTTCAGTATTCAAGAATTCATTACGTTCATTTCCAAATCACGTGCTTTGACAGTAACAATATCTGACATGAAATTTGTATCAAATTGCTTTCAGATTGCTTTTCCCTGGTGACAGAAATCATGTCTTGAGATACTGTGTTCAAAATGTCTATTTGATTAATTAAAAAACATGATGCAAAAGTGCATAATGTTTGTCTCCATCATTGAAAGGCATCATGACCTTTCTTTTAGATTGCCATCCTAGCGATGATGAGGTGAACTCCTGTAATATCTTCAGATTACCTCTCCGTATGATAACGAGTTGCGTAGTTTCTGTTATACCGTATGCTGCAATCATTTAGTTTATTTGGATGATTAGAAAGATGACAACATTTCCTTTGAGCTCACGACATATTCTTATGATTAATAATGACCGGTTTCAGGACTATAGTCTAATATTTATAAGGCCACCCGAAACTGAAACTGTAGTATAGGCAGGAAGATAACATTTATGATAATTCATTGGGTAGTAAGTCTAATTATAACTTATATGCAGACTGGCAAATGAGCTGGGTGGTCCACGGGTCGTAGCAGGCTTGGGTCTTGTATATTTTGACAGAAATGCGCCCAGGCTCTGAGGAAAAGCCCATCATGATTTTACAACTGTACATGCATGAACCGCAGTCCTACATTGTAAACGTTGCAAACGTAAATTGTACATTGTAAACGTTGTGCGTTACTACCTTCATATCACTTATCATTGCGATCTGAATGGGCCTGAATGAGAGTGATACCCCGCGGCTGGGTCAGACTTAAGGCCCATTTCTATGTCTGCTTATGCGATTAAAGGTGGGTCAATTTATAAAAGAAGCGAATGCATGATCGTCAAACAACAGCTTAGAGTTAAATGAAATTCAAATACAGCTAGGATTCAATTATCTCGTGTGTCAAATGCATGATGTGGTCCTGCACATAGAGTCAGCATGTTAGGTAGAGTGGTAACTCCGCATTTATTAAATCCCCAATGTGTATACACTTTCGATTTTATTAAATGAACTCAAGGGAGATACAGTCGGAATGTGAGATATACACATTTATGCAGTTTTGAAGAAATTACAACGGAATTGACTGATCATGATAGCATAACAGAAGGAAATGATATTATTTTACAGATAGTCCGTGTCTGACAGCCTTGGTGAGGTAATGTTTGTTAAATTGGCAACTCGATGACGTGCTATTGCTTTCATGAATTAGAAATATGAAATTTCAGCCAAGAAAGCACAATAAGATGTCGACTTTTGCATGAAGACTTCCATTATAAAACGGAACATGAAATTCCCTTGATAATCAGCTTAATTTCCGCTTAGTTAGGATGCTTATTAGCAAATATTCATTCCTTTTGATATCCAACATGTTTCATACTACCTATTTAGGGGAGTTATCTCGGTAGTATATAAATTGGCAAATTTTGACTTTTTTCAAAAGTGCTCAAATAATTTTTTGGACCACGGGAACGCAATCTCCGCAAAAAAACTGAATCTTTTGATATAAAAATTTTCACTGTATACAGATACTTTTTTGAGTCGACACTCTATCTATATATCGCTACTCTATGGTCCTCCACGTACCCGGACAGACCGTTCAGAAGAAAATGAACGGTAATTATTATTTGTAAATTATTATTTCAATGTCGCTCACGCTGCACTGATGTTAGCCAGATTTGCATTGCTTGCATTTCTGCATGTTCCATTGATGAAGCCGGAGGGCGAAAATTTTGGATGCATTAAAGATTATTATGAGTATCCGAAAGAATTTTTCATTTTCTTCTGAATCTCGTGTATCCCTTATGCAGCTACATAAGACCCCCAGAACAGGCATTCTATGACGCTCTTGTAGCTCTTTGACATGGATTTCAACCACAAAAGACTCGGATATAAAAAATCCAGGTCATTGCGGTCAGGAAGTCTTTTGCGGTTCAGCATTCGTCTTGTCTCAACTCACCGAGTGTTTTTTGAAATGATCACTTTTTCCTAAACATGGGATTTAGCTTGGTCATTATAACTTTGAAAGTCACCGTGAACATTGCACTCTTGTTGCATCTGATCATCAGAGACTGTTTACGCAATTAACATTAACGCCTGCAAAAGTGCTTATCCAATCTGCATGAAATAGTGTCATTAACAAATAGAAAATGCATCCTCCAGTGTGCATCTGAAGATTCGTGGCGTTTCATTCGTGGTCAGCAACATACAATTTTGAATATCTTTCGGGTAGAGACAACTTACATTCCCCCAAATGATTAGCGCACAATGAGAAACTAGTGTCATGTTTAATAAGTTTAGGGACTGTAGCCGGTCTTCCAGATTTTGATCAAATTATAGTGTGGGTGATCTCAACCAGATTTCTCTTTTACAATGATGATGAACGAATACTGCTTAGAACTGCTAGAATGGTTCCACCTTAATTATTTCTCCGAATTGGGTTCAGATCAACTTCATGGCTTTATCGTTCGGATTGTATTGTTTCTCTATGTTGACTAGCTCAGGACAGTCTAATTTTAAGTCTGCTACACCAGAATTTGAACACATATGCGGCAGCACACATTTTTTCAAAAAATAAGAGTGAATTTTGTGTTAGGAACAAGTATTCCTGTTGAGCTGTCTGTCCCACTTCCACTATTCTGTGGAATCCCTGAAAGTTTTCGAAAAATAATATACTGTTCCCTTATTAGCTCACACCGAGAACCAGAGAAAAAGTTAGAGAAATGCAGGGAATGTGTAGAATCGTTTTCAGAACCGAATTCGTGTAGCGTTGAATCTGACTTATTTTTTCAGACGGTTGGTGAGTAAGACAGGGATAACGTTGATGTTGGGTTCATTGTGGCGAACTATTCACGAAGGGGATGAAGATTATCTGAGGTGATCCTAGTGATCAAAGACTTTCAAGCTCTCTCAATAATCATGGAGTATGAAGAGGAATTTTCCCTGTCTACGGTTTAAGAGGATCTCAATTTTTCCAATACGATAGTTTCGAATATTCACGAAAAGGATTCGACGGTGCAGAAATTGTGATGTTTCGAACACGCGAGCCCATTTCAACCTATGAGTCGGCACAGTTTATGTCCAAAACAACAATCAATTGCAGTTGAATAGCAATCAATTAGTACAAATGCCCCCGGAGAATATCCTATCTTTCTAGCTTAGCAGCATAATGTCAATGATGGAATCTGCAGTTGGACGTTGTTCCTGACATTAAAAGTGACATTAAAAATACATTAGAACTGAAGATCAAGTGGGCCGCCAATGATTCCATAACGAGGTTTGGAAAGGAAGCGAGTATGCTATATAAGAGCGAAGCTCATTACGAAGCAAACCATGGAAATCCTGAAAGTATTGGACACGCCTAGCGCAGATAGCCTGGTAAGTAAAACGAAATGAGAAAATGTTCGTCTTTTCTAGAGCAAGTAAATAGCCACTATTTGAGATTACAATTCAATAAGGTTTACACGGTTTAAAGAGCTCAAGAACTGCTCTCGATTTCGAGTGGAAAGAGTCTGTAACAATGTAAGAACAATTGGGTAACAGAAGAAAACATGCCAGCAGGAATCATCGACCAAAACAAATATGGGGCCACATTGTTGAAATGACATACGTGTATGTCAAGCAAAGTCAAGAAAGATGAGCAAGGTAGTGCCAACCCAATGAATAAGACTATAGTTTGGTGCCGATAAGATGCTGATAGAGTTGTTGACTTTGTTGACGTTGTTAGACGTTGCTTTAGACTTAAATTTATCCGAATAATTTCAGTTATCACTATCACGTTGCTGCCAAGCATAAAACGTAAGTTTTGATAATCAATTTAAATTGCTCAATTAATTGACTTATCTTCACATTTTTATAACTGGAAATTGAAAAACAGAAGGATGGGAAAGAATGCTTTCGACAGAAACTGAATTAATTGAAAGTAGAATCAGCAGTTGGTTTTCATGTGAGCTACTAACTTTCCATCCAGTTTTACCGAGTTTCTTAAAACCTAAGATATAATCATAGGATGCGATGCGAGATGACTGAAGAAAGTCTACAACGAATGAAATATTTCGCAGATGTTTGATGACATAATCAGTGATTAAAATTAAAGACTGAAACATTTAAAAGAACGATAACCTTGAAATGTCAACGGTGCTGACACCAACTGAAATTGTTCTTGCGTGGAAAAAACTGGCTAGGAAATATTTTTTCTGATTGCAAGATGCTAATGCCTTAATCCTCGCACCAACAGAGTATCTCGTTAATCTATCCAGTACATTTTGTAAGCAGGAGTGTTATCCTTACCAACGTTATGACTTTGTTCAGTTTGTGTAGCTTTGTTTTAAATGGAGAATTTATATAAGTTTACATCAACTGCTCTTTCGAAAAGTAAATTGGCCCATTGATAAATGCTAACTAATCTCAATATATGTAGACACTACAAGACATGTTTCGGCCTGTTGGTCCTCATCACCTCCACGTGCTGCCTGCGATAAAGCATTGCCATCCTGGCTAATTCAAATTCTCAACAGATGGTCAAATGGCCATTTGGTTAGATGGTTCAGAAAGATCATTGTTTAAACCAGCTGAGATTCACACAGTTCTACAGTGTATAGTCTTGATTCTAGGTCTGAAAATTGCGCAATGGGATCATACTGCAGGATTTCTGATACTTATTCTCATAATGGACAACAGCTATTTGTTAATGGTAATTTCAGCTGCTCGGTCAGGCACCGATGTAAGTCAACTTCCCTAGGTCTTGAGAAGAATCAAATGAGAAAGTTGCAGTTGCAGGCTCTCGCCATTAGTCGCCGCATTATCTCATCAAAATGATTAAAATTAAAATTAAATGATTAAATGATTAAAATTAAAAGGAAATGATGGCATCTTGAATCCTTGCAAAGTAAGCTGATAAGCTGCGATCATCTGCCTTAGAAGCCGCCATCGTTTCAATACTGTTGTCATGACAACGCGAGCCCATGACGGAATATAGTCTGCAATGTGCATGTCCGTTATAGTCCTTTATCACAGTGCCGGATGTCTATGATTATACTGATTGATTACTGCAAACACTTTCGCTATCACTCACTCTTTCATAAAATTTATTAATCATCGTGGTTCTCAGCATGATGAAAATACTTCCAATAGTCTTACCTTGATCTACATTGTAGACTTTTACGATTTTCTCTGGAAAAATGTTACTTTTGTCTAGCTCTACATGCACAAAACATTGATGTGATTTGCAAGATAACACAAAAGAATTTATGGAATTTAGATTGCCAGTCGCTGCAAAAAGTGTAAAACTAGGAGAAAAAGTGACAAGTTGATCGACTCAATTGTGACAGGAGGAATGTGTTCCAGCTGCGGTACAACAATCAGGACATACTCAGTATGCAAGGAGCCGGAGTGCAGCAAAGTCATCCCTCTTGAGACTTAATCGCTGAAATCCTTTTCCGTTTACATTATTAATTTACATTTCTGCAATATACTTATGCCATCAGTATTTTCTTGTAATATATCGTGCTATAATTTTCCCTCAACAGGATTCTTCATTGTAAAAAAAACAAATATGCTGCAAAGTTATCAAGTTGATTAATGTTTTCATTTGAGACACAAATTGTCTAAGCCCATAAAGCATTAAGTTAAAGAATGCGCGTAATGAAAGTGAAGTGAACATGGTGTTACATATGGTTCTGAAAACGTCATAAATATCTTGCGGGTGGGTCAAGGATAACCAGTGTACATTTACAGAATATATTTCCTATGTTCATTGAACTCTATTGTGTTCAAACAAATTCATTTGGAAAAAAGGGCTCATAAAGCAGATTTATAATGCTCAATCGGAATCATAAAATGCCTATCTATTTATATTGCAGGATATTACATCACTTTACCAAATGCGTGTGGTATGACTGTCAAGTTCCGTGCATCTAAACGATATATACATTACAAGTTTGACTGATCATTTGGCGGAATTGACATACTCAATTCGATGAATTTGAAAAGTTATAAGTTTCCATGGATTATTTATACTTTTTACAATGCGGGATCATTGATAAATGATTTTATGAGAGATTACTCCATTGCTATCTGATACTGTTACTGCTTAATAAAAATATAGAATAGTGAAGAAATTTTGAAAAAAAATTGATACAGATTGTATTGCTTTGTTAAAGCAGGCATAAAGTTTATTTAAGAGAAAAATTGCTCTTGAAGCTAGAAATAACTCTTGAAATCAGAAATAATCAAATTTGGAGAGTTGACAAATTTCCCTCGTCCCTCCAAATCTTTGGGAGGGCAACAACCCGCTGTCCGATGTCCCTAGATCCGCCGCTGTTATCATGTATTTGATGTGCAATTCACAGAGCAGAATATTGACTGTCCATCATGTTCGTTACCTCACACATATAGGAAAGAATTTACTCACCCCTTGACGTAGAAACAACGCATGCGGCGGAGCTTCGCTACTGCCAGCGCTACGGGAGCGTTGGATGGGCTTGGAAAAGATGCGGGAGAAAGTCGAGGTTGTTGCACGATGGCGAGGGCTGTTCACATCGTCTCCACTATCACGATTCGGTGATCCCGAGGCACGCGGTGGAGAGGTATCATGTGTAGGTCCCGGAGATTCGGGTGTCGACGAAGCAGTCTTCTGGAATAAGCCGTTAAAGACGGGAGGTCGAGTGAAAACGCCTACTTTCCGCTTCGGTAAAGCTCCAGAGGCAGAGGAAGTCACAGGGTCGATGGAAGGATCAGCCGGCGAAGTTCGTCGACGAAAGGGCACCACACGTTCCGGTAAGGATATTTTTCGTACGGGGTCTGCTTTAATAGCGTCGACACGACGATGAGGCGACGGAATCGGAGCTACTAGACTTTGACGGGTCACTACTTCTTCTTCAACGGCCTCTAAATCCCCACCAAGAGGGTCGGGCTCCATGACGGGCAAAGCACAGCGACGACACCGATAGTGTGGGAGCGAGGTCGACGATAATACTGTACACTCAAATCAACGTTGCCGGTTGGGGGGAATGCCTGCGAATGGCAAGTCAGGGAGAGAAGCAAGAGGACGAGTGCGACGCAAGAACGGAGAGAGAGAGAGAGTAGCGAAATAACGAAAGAGATAATGAAAGTGATGAAATATCTTGTTTTGTTGAGCAGAATTTTGATCGTAATCAATCTCAAATGACAGATGAAATTTGGAAAATGTAAGTCATGAGCAATTGTGAACAAACGACAGGCCTATATGAAAAGATGAAGGATGAAAGGACAGCGAATAATCTTCAAATCTGCAATCACAAACCAACAGCGATTTCAGAATTTTTGAATTTACATTTACTCCCGAAGGAAAAAGATGCACCCGAAGGGGCGGAGTGGTACCAATCTAGCTCAATCCACCCTGCACCAAACTAACAGCAGCCCTGCCCCCGACCCTTGGAGGCCCTGATATGCTACAAAGGATGCAGGCGTACAGGGACACTCCATTAAGTCGACAGGAGACATAGTTGCTCTTATGGGAAGGTCCCCATCAAGCCCCTTAACCCCGACTCGTTTGCACCTGTGTCATGCCGACTTCCAACGAAAACTACCCTGCCAGCTATCCTTCACATTATCAGGGACGTATCAGGGCTGACTCTGGCGTCTCAGGAACACATTGCCCAATCACAAGTACTAGGGCCTACCTCGTAGGGGCCGGGAACCCAGCAAGAACCAACCCTGACACCAAGTAACCAGACCAAACTATCGCTACCTCAGACAAAGCCATCAAGCTCCCAAAGGGAATTCCGTCGTGCGGTCTTTGCCAGCTGTCAATAGAACTGTTCTCCACGGTGACCAGATATATTCCCTGGAGTCACCATACCTTCCCCTGGAGCCAGAGTTACCTCAGGTTAGGTAATTACTGGTGTTTTTTACTTAAGTGCTAGTGAAACATTTTCAACCATCGAACAACATTTAGTACAGCACAAACTCACGCAGTTGCTTATGGCAATGTCACTCATGCTGAGAAGACATTCAATACGAAAGGAACATGATTTGCGCATTCGGATATGAATTTTTGAGCCATCATATTACTCATTTAGCTATTAATTATGATTTCGCAAACTCAACTGTCCTCAACCGTAGAAGCACCTTACAAAGGTCAAAGTCGGAGTCGGCTTTTTTTTACGTGACTGATTCAAATAATGGCCGCAAATAATAATTTAGACATGAGTAGCAGTGGCGGGGCACCCAACATGTGCCGACGGGTCACCAAGAGGTTCGCGGGCCATGCGTTGTTCATCATTGATTTAGACGAAGACGAATCTTTTTGACGTAGTTTCAGCTTTTGTAAGTGATAGTGAGCTATTTTTGAGCAAAGGAAATACGAAAGTCTTATCTTCTCATCAAATGATCTCAAAGGGTGCGGTCACCAGGCTTCAAAGAGACACTCAACCGACTTAATGTGACATAACCCGGTGACCGTGATATTCAAATTACGCAAAATAACATCTGATGTCAAAAAATAGGAATAAGGTTTCAGAAACAAAACGTTAATGACGTGAAATTAAAAATATAAAACATTGATCCTGAATAGAGAATTTGGAATTATCTTCAAAGCATTTCATCCAATGCCAAGAATCACTAGCAACGCTTGAATCACATCTTTGACATGACACAACCCCTTGATGCATCAATTCCTCGGTAGCAAGATCTTCAAAGCAATATTCAGTGCAGAATATCAGCGTTTTGCAAATTTTTTGCTCAAATAGCTACTCGAGGAAAATTCATTTGCAATGCTATCCCATTGACCTTCACAAGTTGTTAGCAAGAAGTGATATTGTATTTGCACTGAATTGCTGTATTTGTACTATTTGTTAGCCCCTCCCGAACATATTCACTGATTTTTGTAGAAATCAAATTGCATTTTTATAGAGAGCAGTTTTTTTTCGCATGAAGTAATTATGTTGTTGATGGTCCTCTTTCTCCTACATTTTTAATGGAAAATGTGTGTGGAGTCGTCCAGTATTAAACTTCTGACTGTGCATTATTTGCTTCGAAGCAACGAAAAATTCCATCAATCCCATATTTCACCTAATTTTTAAAGCTGATATGATGTGAGATGATTTCAGTACTTTTACCTTAAAATTACTATCTCATTTACCGACACAAAAGCGAAAATATTAAAAAGTTTTCGTTTTTGCTTTCGTTTTTTGATAGTTTTGGCTTTCGCTTTCGTCTACGAAAACAACACTGGTCAAAACAATCATCAGATAGAAGGCAAGATTTACCAAAGCTCAAACCTTCATCTTTCTCAGTGTGATTCAGGACATCAGAAGAGTCAATCATGGGTACGAAATTTAAGGAGTAACATTCTCAATAGGGATGTGCAGTGACTGGTCACTGATTTGCCGGGGCCTACTCAACGCATCGACATGAGGAGGAGAAGACCCTGACTTGTTCTTGCATTGAAGCTGGGACATTCCCATAACGACGTCTAAATGTTTCATAATTTTAATAAACTTATATTTAATAAGACTTAAGGTTTGCCCTTTAGAGGACAGGTGGTGCGTTCCCACCGGCAGACATTAAACGTTCAAGGCGCGTCAAACTTTTGACTGTCCTAGGACTACATTTTGGAGCCAAACTTGACGAGATCGGTGTGGAGGAGCTTCCCACTAGTCCATTTTTCAATCAGCGCTTCTAAAGCGGGGCTGGACCTTGCCCCTAATGGTCCTTTAACTTGTGATCCTCGACAAATGCATGAATGCATGAAGGTCTTTAAGCACAAAGACTTGACGGATCTGATTGCGTGCCGGGCGAACCTTCCCGGGGGTCCAATCATGTTCATGTACGAGTCTCAGTCTCAGTCTGATGAGCATCCAAAGTGAGCGCCTCACGCCTCAGGCTGCCGGAAACAGCTGTTGCAATGGTCATTGAAAAGGGACTCGAGAAGTTTGTGATCAGTGATAGTTGTGAAAAACCCCATAAAAGTACTGATGAAACTTCTTTATGCTGAAAATGATGGACAGGTATTCTTTTTTCAAGTTGCTAGTACCTCTCTTCTGACTCAGACAAAGTGCGCTGGCGCGAAGGTCAGGCAAGCGGATGCTCACTTCCATTTGGCGATCGAAGCATATTGAAGGAAATTACTGCGATCCGCAAGCGAAGCACGACTTTTTTCCTATTTCGGCAAGGTATTAAGAACTCATTTTTACCCACTTGCTATGTCCCTATATGTGCCATCGCTTTGAATTAGTTTGTACTTTGAATTCTGTGGATTGTATACAGCAGCATTGACTTATAAAATCACATTGTAAAACATAAAATGTAATCGCCTGGCACCGAGGATGAGACATCGTCACGATTTTAAAGTCAAATCACTGCCTGTCTACGGCAATGGTGGGCAACGCGTGTCATTCCAAAGTGGCCGCGGACATTATTTGAATCGGTGATGCAAAAATGGCCCACTCCGAGTGTGAACTTTAGAAGGTACTTCTCAGCTTGAGGTTGATCTTCTTTAGAATTTGCAAAGGCATTAACTAATGACTTATTGAGCAATATGATGGCACAAAAATGTTTTCGAATGCTCAAGCCATGTTTCGTTTGCAATGAATACGAGTATCTTCTCAGTATGAAGGTGAGTGACATGGCCATTGACTGTGTGAGTGGTAAGTCACATAGCGTTCGATACCTTGTTGAGAATGTTTCACCACGTAATAAACAACGCTGCAACTAGCCTATAAATGCATAAAATAAGCGCATGAAGGTATCCAACTGCATGAAGATAAGTGATATTTATAAGCCAACTTTTCTTTCAAGTATTCTTTCTGGATTCTATCTGTATATTGAACAAACGTTGTACTAGAATGGCATTATCGCATGAGCTTCGCTAGGGGAGCCCAAGCGTGGTTTTCGAAAGCCGTTTATGTTTTGGCGACGTAGGCCTATCTACACTTGGGGGCATGCAGCTTTGCCAGTTTTTGTTTATGTTATTTTACATTGTGAGTCATGTAGGCGGATAGATGTAGGCTACTATAGACCGTCCTTTGCTACTATAGACCGTCCTTTGCATTATTTATACCGCAGTTACAGACCGTCATTTTTCGATGAAATACGGCATTATTATCATATTCTCAATGAGGTCATATTGCCATCATTTAATTTCACAAAAAAGGTTCCGCAAGTCGTTTGACCTATTCACATTTCATTATTCATATAGATTTTAGAATTTAAAATACAATTCCTTAAAAGACAACAGCTTAGTTGGATACAATGCTGTTGCATACATTTACAAATATAATCATGTCATGTATTACCACTATGCATAGTACAATAGTCCTTAAAATTGCGTTCAAAAGTGCTCAACAATGGAATTTTCAACATACATATTTCTGCCTTTTAAAATTGGTGGCCCGCGAGCCCTCTTTCCCAACTTGTTTGCCCACCAACTGTTCTACGGTCTAGAAGGAGCGCACCTGACGAGAATAGGGTCAACAAATCTGTCTCAGTTTACAATCAATATTTATAACTTGATAAATAATACTTCTGCACTGTAAGTGAATTGTTTAGGTAGGTCTATATTCATTGAATAATACTTTAATGGTGGGCATATCATTCGCTACTAAATGACTCTAAATAAGCCGATATTTTGTTGAGAATATTCGCAGCTATAATGGCACGAATTTTGCATAAAAAATTTGAATAATTCGAATAACGAGAACGAAAAGACATTTCATTTCAAATCTTATTTTGTGATATTAATGAAGCAAGAAGCTGTTCGCAAATTGATTTGTTAATCCGAGCACTGATTGATACATGATTGGAAGAAGTTGACTTCCTGATCATGCATAGGATTTGGTTCAAGACCTAGATAATGGTCAACTTAATTAGGTAAGGATTCAGTCTATGATGTTGATAAGTTCACGATTTACAATAAATGGATGATTTATGACTGCATGTGATGCTTGAACAGCCTTATTTCCCACGCGGGTTTTGTTGTTCAGAATCAATCAAACGACATGAGATTGTTTGATCTAAATTATGGAAATCATTTCCCGGTGAACAGAAATTGAAGAAACTGGTAAATTCTTAAGACATCACATTGGCAAGTATTTTTATAATTATTATAAGGCTTAGATAATTGGCAGAAAAACTAAAGAGGTATATAAAGATAGAAGTATAGATTTGAATGAATTTGCTTAAAATATTACATTTTTGTAGGTGGACCTTTATTATTAGACTGCATCTAAGTCAGGTAGATTCTCTTGGTTAATAAAATTGGATTGTGAAACAATTTTACACGGGAACTAAAATCATGAAGGAATGATGAGGAAAAGAGATTAGAGGACTAATTTAGCATTGTAGGCAAACGGATGAACTGTTTTGAATATGCACATGCTTGACTGGATGGACATTGAAACTTTGTTTGAATTCCTATCAATGGATTATGGGCATGGAGCATACAGCATAGGAATTGTGAGCGGGAACTGCAACTAATTATCATGAGTCATCAACCAGCAAAAGTCACATCGACACAACTCACTATTTAAGCTTACAGCCATACCCAGAGTAAAAATGAGACACGCAATTATTGCTGATGCATTAACCGAGACGATATATCAGTAATGTGTTGAAGGCTGTATTTAATGAGTAATATTTTGTGTTCCGTCATCGCACGGGATTTTCTTATTCATGCTGTGCATCATTCACACTTGTTGTTTTCCATTCGAAAAAATATCGAATAGCTTTATGAACTAAACTACTTGGAAATCGTTGTTGCCGCAGTAATACTTTAGAACCTGTCGTAGAAATTACTGGAATGCAACATCAATCAACTATGTGCGTTTTTAGGAGAAAGATAAACCAGCTTCACTAACTAATTGTCACAGGTGATTTCAACAATAGCGTCAATATTTTCGCCATGGTAATTTACTGTGTAAAACCAAGTAGATGCGTGTGTATTCCAGCAAGTCATTTCTGTACAATATTTCGATAAAATAAGACATAGCAGAAACTGTATTCTCACCAAGAATTCACAATGCAGGTATTGCATTCTCACCAAGAATTCTCACTGCGGGGATGGCATTCTCACCAAGGATTCACATTGCAGTCATTGCATTCTCACCAAAAATTCTCATTGCAAGTATTGCATTCTCACCAAGAATTTACATTGCAGGCATTACATTGTCACCAGTAATTCACATTGCAAGTATTGCATTGTCACCAGGAATTCACATTGCAAGTAATGCATTGTCACCAGGAATTCACATTGCAGCTATTGCATTCTCACCAAGAATTCTAATTGCAAGTATTGCATTCTCACCAAGGATTCTCACTGCAGGAATTGCATTGTCACCAAGAATTCACATTGCAAGTATTTCATTGTCACCAAGAATTCACATTGCAGGCATTGCATTCGCACCAAGAATTCACATTGCAAGTATTGCATTCTAACCAGGAATTCACAATGCAGGCATTGCATTCTCACCAAGAATTCACATTGCAGGTATTGCATTCTCACCAAGAATTCTAATTGCAAGTATTGCATTCTCACCAGAAATTCACATTGAAGGTACTGCATTTTCACCAAGGATTCACACTGCAGGCATTGCATTCTTACCAAGAATTCACAATGCAGGTGTTGCAATCTCACCAAGAATTCCGACTGCGGCTATTGCATTCTAACCAGGAATTCACATTGCAGGTATTGCATTCTCACAAAGGATTCACATTGTAGGCATTGCATTCTCACAAAGGATTCACATTGCAGGCATTGCATTCCCACCAATAATTCTCATTGCAAGAATTGCATTCTCACCAATAATTCTCATTGCAAGTATTACATTCTCACCAGGAATTCACTGCAGGAATTGCATTCTCACCGCAGCAATTCACATTGCAGGCATTGCATTCTAACCAAGAATTCACATAGCAAGCATTGCATTCTTACCAAGAATTCACAATGCAGGTGTTGCATTCTCACAAAGGATTCACATTGCAGGCATTGCATTCTCACCAAGAATTCTCATTGCAAATAGTGCATTCTCACTGCAGGAGTTGCATTGTCACCAAGAATCATCACTGCAGGAATTGCATTGTCACCAAGGACTCTCACCAGTAATTCAAGGTGCAGTTATTGCATTCTCACCAAGAATTCACATTGCAGGGATTGCATTCTCACAAAGAGTTTACATTGCAGGCATTGCATTCTCACCAAGAATTCCCATTGCAAGTAGTGCATTCTCACCAAGAATTCACATAGCAGGCATTGCATTCTCACCAAGAATTCACACAGCAGGTATTGCATTCTCACCAAGAATTCACACAGCAGGTATTGCATTCTCACCAAGAATTCTCATTGCAAGTATTGCATTCTCACCAAGGATTTTCACTGCGGGTATTGCATTGTCACCAGGAATTCACATCGCACTAATTTTATTCTCACGAAGAATTCACATTGCAGGCATTGCATTCTCACAAAGGATTCACACAGCAAGCACTTTATTCTCACAAGGAATTCACATAGCAGGCATTGCATTCTCACGAAGAATTCACATTGCAGGTATTGCATTCTCACAAAGGATTCACATTGCAGGCATTGCATTCTAACCAAGGATTCTCACTCAAAGCAATGCATTCTAACCAAGGATTCTCACTGCAGGAATTGCATTGTCACCAAGGATTCTCACTGCAGGAATTGCATTGTCACCAAGAATTCACAATGCAGGTATTGCATTCTCACCAAGAGTTCACATTGCAAGTATTGCATTCTCACCAATAATTCTCATTGCAAGTATTACATTCTCACCAGGAATTCACATTGCAGGCATTGCATTCTCACCAATAATTCTCATTGCAAGTATTTCATTCTCACGAAGAATTCACATTGCAGGTATTGCATTCTCACAAACGATTCACAAAGCAGGCACTGTACTCTCACCAGGAATTCACATGGCAGAAATTGCATTCTCACCAAGAATTCTCATTGCAAGTATTATAATCTCACCAAGAAATCTCACTGCGAGTATTGCATTGTCACCGGTAATTCACATTGCACTTATTTCATTCTCACAAAGGATTCACATTGCAGGCACTGCACTCTAATCGGGAAGTCACATAGCAGGCATTGCATTCTCACGAAGAATTCACTTTGCAGGTATTGGCATTCTCACCAGGGATTCACATTGAAGGCATTGATTTGACACCAAGAATTCCTATTGCAAGTAATGCATTCTCACCAAGGATTCTCACTGCAGTAATTGCATTGTCACCAAGGATTCTCACTGCAGGAATTGCATTGTCACCAAGGATTCTCACTGCAGGAATTGCATTGTCACCAAGGATCCTCACCGCAGGAATTGCATTCTCACCGAGGATGCACACTGCAAGTATTGCATTGTCACCAAGAACTCTCATTGCAGTTTTCGCTTTCTCACCAAGAATTCTCACTGAGGGTATTGCATTCTCACCAGGAATTCACATTGCAGGTATTGCATTGTCACCAAGAATTCACATTGCAGGCATTGCATTCTCACCAAGGATTCTCACTGCAGGAATTGCATTGTCACCAAGGATTCTCACTGCAGGAATTGCATTGTTACCAAGAATCATCATTTCAAGTATTGCATTCTCACCAAGAATTCTCATTGCAAGCATTACATTGTCACCAAGGATTCTCACTGCGGGTATTGCATTGTCACCAGAAATTCACATCGCACTTATTTTATTCACATTGCAGGTATTGCATTCTCACAAAGGATTCTCACTGCAGGAATTGCATTGTCACCAAGAATTCACATTGCAAGTATTGCATCGTCACCAATAATTTACATTGCAGGCATTGCATTCTCACCAAGAATTCTCATTGCAGGAATTGCATTCTAACCAAGGATTCTCACTGCAGGAATTGCATTGTCATCAAGGATTATCATTGCAAGCATTGCATTCTCACCAAGAATTCTCATTGCAAGTATTGCATTCTCACCAAGAAATCACAATGCAGGTATTGCATTCTCACCAAGAATTCCGACTGCGGGTATTGCTTTCTCACCACGAATTCACAATTCAGTTACTGCATTCTCACCAAGAATTCACAATGCAGGCATTGCATTCTCACAAAGGATTCGCATTGCTGGCATTGCATTCTCACCAATGATTCTCATTGCAAGAATTGCATTCTCACCAAGGATTCTCATTGCAAGTATTACATTCTCACCAGGAATTCACATTGCAGGCATTCCATTCTCGCCAAGAATTTACATTGCAGGCATTGCATTCTCACCAATAATTCTCATTGCAAGTATTGCATTCTCACCAAGAATTCTCATTGCAAGTATTGCATTCTCACCAGGAATTCTCACTGCGGGTATTGCATTGTCACCAGTAATTCACATTCCAGCTATTTCATTCTCACGAAGAATTCACATTGCAGGTATTGCATTCTCACAAAGGATTCACACAGCAGGCACTGTATTCTCACAAGGAATTCACATAGCAGGCATTGCATTCTCACGAAGAATTCACATTGCAGGTATTGCATTCTCACAAAGGATTCACATTGCAGGCATTGCCTTCTCACCAACAATTCTCACTGAAAGCAATGCATTCCAACAAAGGATTCTCACTGCAGGAATTGCATTGTCACAAAGGATTCTCACTGCAGGAATTGCATTGTCACCAAGAATTCTCACCGCAGGAATTGCATTGTCACCAAGGATTCACATTGCAAGTATTGCATTCTCACCAAAAATTCTCATTGCAAGTATCATAATCTCACCGGTAATTCTCACTGCGGGTATTGCATTATCACCAGTAATTCACATTGCAGTTATTTCATTCTCACGAAGAATTCACATTGCAGGTATTGCATTCTCACAAACGATTCACAAAGCAGGCACTGTACTCTCACCAGGAATTCACATGGCAGAAATTGCATTCTCACCAAGAATTCTCATTGCAAGTATTATAATCTCACCAAGAAATCTCACTGCGAGTATTGCATTGTCACCGGTAATTCACATTGCACTTATTTCATTCTCACAAAGGATTCACATTGCAGGCACTGCACTCTAATCGGGAAGTCACATAGCAGGCATTGCATTCTCACGAAGAATTCACTTTGCAGGTATTGGCTTCTCCCAGGGATTCACATTGAAGGCATTGATTTGACACCAAGAATTCCTATTGCAAGTAATGCATTCTCACCAAGGATTCTCACTGCAGTAATTGCATTGTCACCAAGGATTCTCACTGCAGGAATTGCATTGTCACCAAGGATTCTCACTGCAGGAATTGCATTGTCACCAAGGATCCTCACCGCAGGAATTGCATTCTCACCGAGGATGCACACTGCAAGTATTGCATTGTCACCAAGAACTCTCATTGCAGTTTTCGCTTTCTCACCAAGAATTCTCACTGAGGGTATTGCATTCTCACCAGGAATTCACATTGCAGGTATTGCATTGTCACCAAGAATTCACATTGCAGGCATTGCATTCTCACCAAGGATTCTCACTGCAGGAATTGCATTGTCACCAAGGATTCTCACTGCAGGAATTGCATTGTCACCAAGGATTCTCACTGCAGGAATTGCATTGTCACCAAGAATTCTCATTGCAAGCATTACATTGTCACCAAGGATTCTCACTGCGGGTATTGCATTGTCACCAGAAATTCACATCGCACTTATTTTATTCACATTGCAGGTATTGCATTCTCACAAAGGATTCTCACTGCAGGAATTGCATTGTCACCAAGAATTCACATTGCAAGTATTGCATCGTCACCAATAATTTACATTGCAGGCATTGCATTCTCACCAAGAATTCTCATTGCAGGAATTGCATTCTAACCAAGGATTCTCACTGCAGGAATTGCATTGTCATCAAGGATTATCATTGCAAGCATTGCATTCTCACCAAGAACTCTCATTGCAAGTATTGCATTCTCACCAAGAAATCACAATGCAGGTATTGCATTCTCACCAAGAATTCCGACTGCGGGTATTGCTTTCTCACCACGAATTCACAATTCAGTTACTGCATTCTCACCAAGAATTCACAATGCAGGCATTGCATTCTCACAAAGGATTCGCATTGCTGGCATTGCATTCTCACCAATGATTCTCATTGCAAGAATTGCATTCTCACCAAGGATTCTCATTGCAAGTATTACATTCTCACCAAGAATTCACATTGCAGGCATTGCATTCTCACCAAGAATTTACATTGCAGGCATTCCATTCTCACCAAGAATTCACATTGCAGGCATTGCATTCTCACCAATAATTCTCATTGCAAGTATTGCATTCTCACCAAGAATTCTCATTGCAAGTATTGCATTCTCACCAGGAATTCTCACTGCGGGTATGGCATTGTCACCAGTAATTCACATTCCAGCTATTTCATTCTCACGAAGAATTCACATTGCAGGTATTGCATTCTCACAAAGGATTCACACAGCAGGCACTGTATTCTCACAAGGAATTCACATAGCAGGCATTGCATTCTCACGAAGAATTCACATTGCAGGTATTGCATTCTCACCAAGGATTCTCACCGGAGGAATTGCCTTCTCACCAACAATTCTCACTGAAAGCAATGCATTCCAACAAAGCATTCTCACTGCAGGAATTGCATTGTCACAAAGGATTCTCACTGCAGGAATTGCATTGTCACCAAGGATTCTCATAGCAGGATTTGCATTGTCACCAAGAATTCTCACCGCAGGAATTGCATTGTCACCAAGGATTCACATTGCAAGTATTGCATTCTCACCAAGAATTCTCATTGCAAGTATCATAATCTCACCGGTAATTCTCACTGCGGGTATTGCATTATCACCAGTAATTCACATTGCAGTTATTTCATTCTCACGAAGAATTCACATTGCAGGTATTGCATTCTCACAAAGGATTCACAAAGCAGGCACTGTACTCTCACCAGGAATTCACATGGCAGGAATTGCATTCTCACCAAGAATTCTCATTGCAAGTATTATAATCTCACCAAGAAATCTCACTGCGAGTATTGCATTGTCACCGGTAATTCACATTGCACTTATTTCATTCTCACAAAGGATTCACATTGCAGGCACTGCACTCTAATCGGGAAGTCACAAAGCAGGCATTGCATTCTCACGAAGAATTCACTTTGCAGGTATTGCATTCTCCCAGGGATTCACATTGAAGGCATTGATTTGACACCAAGAATTCCTATTGCAAGTAATGCATTCTCACCAAGGATTCTCACTGCAGGAATTGCATTGTCACAAAGGATTCTCACTGCAGGAATTGCATTGTCACCAAGGATTCTCACTGCAGGAATTGCATTGTCACCAAGGATCCTCACCGCAGGAATTGCATTCTCACCGAGGATGCACACTGCAAGTATTGCATTGTCACCAAGAACTCTCATTGCAGTTTTTGCTTTCTCTTCAAGTATTCTCACTGAGGGTATTGCATTCTCACCAGGAATTCACATTGCAGGTATTGCATTCTCACCACGAATTCACATTGCAGTTACTGCATTCTCACCAAGGATTCTCACTGCAGAAATTGCATTGTCACCAAGGATTCTCACTGCAGGAATTGCATTGTCACCAAGGATTCTCACTGCAGGAATTGCATTGTCACCAAGAATTCTCACCGCAGGAATTGCATTGTCACCAAGGATGCACATTGCAAGAATTGCATTGTCACCAAGAACTCTCATTGCAGTTTTTGCTTTCTCACCAAGAATTCTCACTGAGGGTATTGCATTCTCATCAGGAATTCACATTGCAGGTATTGCATTGTCACCAAGAATTCACATTGCAGGCATTGCATTCTCACGAAGAATTCACTTTGCAGGTATTGCATTCTCACAAGGGATTCACATTGAAGGCATTGATTTGACACCAAGAATTCTTATTGCAAGTAATGCATTCTCACCAAGGATTCTCACTGCAGGAATTGCATTGTCACCAAGGATTCTCACTGCAGGAATTGCATTGTCACCAAGGATTCTCACTGCAGGAATTGCATTGTCACCAAGGATCCTCACCGCAGGAATTGCATTCTCACCAAGGATGCACATTGCAAGTATTGCATTGTCACCAAGAACTCTCATTGCAGTTTTTGCTTTCTCACCAAGAATACTCACTGAGGGTATTGCATTTTCACCAGGAATTCACATAGCAGGTATTGCATTGTCACCAAGAATTTACATTGCAGGCATTGCATTCTCACCAAGAATTCTCACTGCGGGTTTTGCATTTTAAGCAGGAATTCACATTGCAGTCTTTGCATTCTCACCAATAATTCTCATTGCAGGCATTGCATTCACATAAAGGATTCACATTGCAGGTATTAAATTCTCAAGAAAAATTCACATTGTAGGCATTGCAGTCTCACAAAGGATTCACATTGCAAGTATTGCATTCCCACCAATAATTCTCATTGCAAGTATTGCATTCTCACAACGAATTCGCATTGAAGGTACCGCATTGTCACCAAGGATTCACATTGCAGGCATTGCAATCTCACAAAGAATTCACATAGCAGGAATTGCATTCTTACCAAGAATTCACAATGCAGGTATTGCATTCTCACCAGGAATTCCGACTGCGGGTATTGCATTGTCACCAGGAATTCACATTGCAGTTATTGGATTGTCACCAAGGATTCACATTGCAGGCATTGCATTCTCACAAAGCATTCACATTGCAGTTCTTGCAATCTCACCAAGAATTCTCATTTAAGTATTGCATTCTAACCAAGGATTCTCACTGCAGGAATTGCATTGTCACCAGGAATTCTCATTGCAAGTATTGCATTCTCACCAAGAATTCTCATTGCGGGTATTGCATTGTCACCAGTGATTCACATTCCAGCTATTTCATTCTCACGAAGGATTCACACAGCAGGCACTGTATTCTCACAAGGAATTCACATAGCAGGCATTGCATTCTCACGAAGAATTCACATTGCAGGTATTGCATTCTCACAAAGTATTCACATTGCAGGCATTGCCTTCTCACCAACAAATCTCACTGAAAGCAATGCATTACAACCAAGGATTCTCACTGCAGGAATTGCATTGTCACCAAGGATTCTCACTGCAGGAATTGCATTGTCACCAAGGATTCTCATAGCAGGAATTGCATTGTCACCAAGAACTCTCACCGCAGGAATCGCATTGTCACCATGGATTCACATTGCAAGTATTGCATTCTCACCAAGAATGCTCATTGCAAGTATTATAATCTCACCAATAATTCTCACTGCGGGTATTGCATTATCACCAGTAATTCACATTGCAGTTATTTCATTCTCACGAAGAATTCTCATTGCAAGTATTATAATCTCACCAAGAAATCTCACTGCGAGTATTGCATTGTCACCGGTAATTCACATTGCACTTATTTCATTCTCACAAGGAATTCACATTACAGGCACTGCACTCTCATCGGGAATTCACAACGCAGGCATTGCATTCTCACGAAGAATTCACTTTGCAGGTATTGCATTCTCACAAGGGATTCACATTGAAGGCATTGATTTGACACCAAGGATTCTTATTGCAAGTAATGCATTCTCACCAAGGATTCTCACTGCAGGAATTGCATTGTCACCAAGGATTCTCACTGCAGGAATTGCATTGTCACCAAGGATCCTCACCGCAGGAATTGCATTCTCACCAAGGATGCACATTGCAAGTATTGCATTGTCACCAAGAACTCTCATTGCAGTTTTTGCTTTCTCACCAAGAATTCTCACTGAGGGTATTGCATTCTCACCAGGAATTCACATTGCAGGTATTGCATTGTCACCAAGAATTCACATTGCAGTTATTTTATTCTCACGAAGAATTCACATTGGAGGTATTGCATTGTCACCAAGGATTCTCACCGTAGGAATTGCATTGTCAGCAAGAATTCTCATTGCAGGCATTCCATTCTCACCAAGAATTCTCACTGCGGGTTTTGCATTTTAAGCAGGAATTCACATTGCAGTCTTTGCATTCTCACCAATAATTCTCATTGCAGGCATTGCATTCACATAAAGGATTCACATTGCAGGTATTAAATTCTCAAGAAAAATTCATATTGCAGGCATTGCAGTCTCACAAAGGATTCACATTGCAAGTATTGCATTCCCACCAATAATTCTCATTGCAAGTATTGCATTCTCACCACGAATTCGCATTGAAGGTACTGCATTGTCACCAAGGATTCACATTGCAGGCATTGCATTCTCACAAAGAATTCACATAGCAGGAATTGCATTCTTACCAAGAATTCACAATGCAGGTATTGCATTCTCACCAGGAATTCCGACTGCGGGTATTGCATTGTCACCAGGAATTCACATTGCAGTTATTGCATTGTCACCAAGGATTCACATTGCAGGCATTGCATTCTCACAAAGTATTCACATTGCAATTCTTGCAATCTCACCAAGAATTCTCATTGAAGTATTGCATTCTCACCAAGGATTCTCACTGCAGGAATTGCATTGTCACCAAGAATTCTCACTGCGGGTATTGCAATCTCACCAAGAATTCACATTGCAGTCATTGAATTGTCACAAAGGATTCACATTGCAAGTATTGAATTGTCACTAAGAATTCTCATTGAAGTATTGCATTTTCACAAAGGATTCACATTGCAGGCATTGCATTTTCACCAAGAATTCTCATTGCAAGTAGTGCATTCTCACAAAGGGTTCACATTGCAGGCATTGCATTGTCACCAAGAGCTCTCATTGCAAGTAGTGCATTCTCATTAAGGATTCTCACTGCAGGAATTGCATTGTCACCAATAATTCTCATTGCAAGAATTGCATTCTCACCAAGAATTCACATTGCAAGTATTGCATTCTCACAAAGAATTCACATTGAAGGTATTGCATTGTCACCAAGGATTCACATTGCAGGCATTGCATTCTCACAAAGAATTCACATAGCAGGAATTGCATTCTTACCAAGAATTCACAATGCAGGTATTGCATTCTCACCAGGAATTCCGACTGCGAGTATTGCATTGTCACCAGGAATTCACATTGCAGTTGTTAGATTGTCACCAAGGATTCACATTGCAGGCATTGCATTCTCACAAAGTATTCACATTGCAATTCTTGCAATCTCACCAAGAAATCTCATTGAAGTGTTGCATTCCCACTAAGGATTCTCACTGCAGGAATTGCATTGTCACCAGGAATTCTCATTGCAAGTATTGCATTCTCACCAGGAATTCTCACTGCGGGTATTGCATTGTCACCAGTAATTCACTTTCCAGCTATTTCATTCTCACGAAGAATTCACACAGCAGGCACTGTATTCTCACAAGGAATTCACATAGCAGGCATTGCATTCTCACGAAGAATTCACATTGCAGGTATTGCATTCTCACAAAGTATTCACATTGCAGGCATTGCCTTCTCACCAACAAATCTCACTGAAAGCAATGCATTACAACCAAGGATTCTCACTGCAGGAATTGCATTGTCACCAAGGATTCTCACTGCAGGAATTGCATTGTCACCAAGGATTCTCATAGCAGGAATTGCATTGTCACCAAGAACTCTCACCGCAGGAATCGCATTGTCACCATGGATTCACATTGCAAGTATTGCATTCTCACCAAGAATGCTCATTGCAAGTATTATAATCTCACCAATAATTCTCACTGCGGGTATTGCATTATCACCAGTAATTCACATTGCAGTTATTTCATTCTCACGAAGAATTCTCATTGCAAGTATTATAATCTCACCAAGAAATCTCACTGCGAGTATTGCATTGTCACCGGTAATTCACATTGCACTTATTTCATTCTCACAAGGAATTCACATTACAGGCACTGCACTCTCATCGGGAATTCACATAGCAGGCATTGCATTCTCACGAAGAATTCACTTTGCAGGTATTGCATTCTCACAAGGGATTCACATTGAAGGCATTGATTTGACACCAAGGATTCTTATTGCAAGTAATGCATTCTCACCAAGGATTCTCACTGCAGGAATTGCATTGTCACCAAGGATTCTCACTGCAGGAATTGCATTGTCACCAAGGATCCTCACCGCAGGAATTGCATTCTCACCAAGGATGCACATTGCAAGTATTGCATTGTCACCAAGAACTCTCATTGCAGTTTTTGCTTTCTCACCAAGAATTCTCACTGAGGGTATTGCATTCTCACCAGGAATTCACATTGCAGGTATTGCATTGTCACCAAGAATTCACATTGCAGTTATTTTATTCTCACGAAGAATTCACATTGGAGGTATTGCATTGTCACCAAGGATTCTCACCGCAGGAATTGCATTGTCAGCAAGAATTCTCATTGCAGGCATTCCATTCTCACCAAGAATTCTCACTGCGGGTTTTGCATTTTAAGCAGGAATTCACATTGCAGTCTTTGCATTCTCACCAATAATTCTCATTGCAGGCATTGCATTCACATAAAGGATTCACATTGCAGGTATTAAATTCTCAAGAAAAATTCATATTGCAGGCATTGCAGTCTCACAAAGGATTCACATTGCAAGTATTGCATTCCCACCAATAATTCTCATTGCAAGTATTGCATTCTCACCACGAATTCGCATTGAAGGTACTGCATTGTCACCAAGGATTCACATTGCAGGCATTGCATTCTCACAAAGAATTCACATAGCAGGAATTGCATTCTTACCAAGAATTCACAATGCAGGTATTGCATTCTCACCAGGAATTCCGACTGCGGGTATTGCATTGTCACCAGGAATTCACATTGCAGTTATTGCATTGTCACCAAGGATTCACATTGCAGGCATTGCATTCTCACAAAGTATTCACATTGCAATTCTTGCAATCTCACCAAGAATTCTCATTGAAGTATTGCATTCTCACCAAGGATTCTCACTGCAGGAATTGCATTGTCACCAAGAATTCTCACTGCGGGTATTGCAATCTCACCAAGAATTCACATTGCAGTCATTGAATTGTCACAAAGGATTCACATTGCAAGTATTGAATTGTCACTAAGAATTCTCATTGAAGTATTGCATTTTCACAAAGGATTCACATTGCAGGCATTGCATTTTCACCAAGAATTCTCATTGCAAGTAGTGCATTCTCACCAAGGATTCTAGCTGCAGGAATTGCATTGTCACCTAGGATTCTCACTGCAGGAATTGCATTGTCACCAAAGATTCTCACCAGGAATTCACATTGCAGTTATTGCATTCTCACCAAGAATTCACATTGCAAGTATTGCATTCTCACAAAGGGTTCACATTGCAGGCATTGCATTGTCACCAAGAGCTCTCATTGCAAGTAGTGCATTCTCATTAAGGATTCTCACTGCAGGAATTGCATTGTCACCAATAATTCTCATTGCAAGAATTGCATTCTCACCAAGAATTCACATTGCAAGTATTGCATTCTCACAAAGAATTCACATTGAAGGTATTGCATTGTCACCAAGGATTCACATTGCAGGCATTGCATTCTCACAAAGAATTCACATAGCAGGAATTGCATTCTTACCAAGAATTCACAATGCAGGTATTGCATTCTCACCAGGAATTCCGACTGCGAGTATTGCATTGTCACCAGGAATTCACATTGCAGTTGTTAGATTGTCACCAAGGATTCACATTGCAGGCATTGCATTCTCACAAAGTATTCACATTGCAATTCTTGCAATCTCACCAAGAATTCTCATTGAAGTATTGCATTCCCACTAAGGATTCTCACTGCAGGAATTGCATTGTCACCAGGAATTCTCATTGCAAGTATTGCATTCTCACCAGGAATTCTCACTGCGGGTATTGCATTGTCACCAGTAATTCACTTTCCAGCTATTTCATTCTCACGAAGAATTCACATTGCAGGCATTGCATTCTCACAAAGGATTCACACAGCAGGCACTGTATTCTCACAAGGAATTCACATAGCAGGCATTGCATTGTCACCAAGAATTCACATTGCAGGTATTGCATTCTCACAAAGGATTCACATTGAAGGCATTGCCTTCTCACCAACAATTCTCACTGAAAGCACTGCATTCCAACCAGGGATTCTCACTGCAGGAATTGCATTGTCACTAAGGATTCTCATAGCAGGAATTGCATTGTCACCAAGAATTCTCACCGCAGGAATTGCATTGTCACCAAGGATTCTCATAGCAGGAATTGCATTCTCACCAAGAATTCTCATTGCAAGTATTATAATCTCACCAATAATTCTCACTGCGGGTATTGCATTATCACCAGTAATTCACATTGCAGTTATTTCATTCTCACGAAGAATTCACATTGCAGGTATTGCATTCTCACCAAGAATTCTCATTGCAAATATTATAATCTCACCAAGAAATCTCACTGCGAGTATTGCATTGTCACCGGTAATTCACATTGCACTTATTTCATTCTCACAAAGGATTCACATTGCAGGCACTGCACTCTCATCGGGAATTCACATAGCAGGCATTGCATTCTCACGAAGAATTCACTTTGCAGGTATTACATTCTCACAAGGGATTCACATTGAAGGCATTGATTTGACACCAAGAATTCTTATTGCAAGTAATGCATTCTCACCAAGGATTCTCACTGCAGGAATTGCATTGTCACCAAGGATTCTCACTGCAGGAATTGCATTGTCACCAAGGATCCTCACCGCAGGAATTGCATTCTCACCAAGGATGCACATTGCAAGTATTGCATTGTCACCAAGAACTCTCAATGCAGTTTTTGCTTTCACACCAAGAATTCTCACTGAGGGTATTGCATTCTCACCAGGAATTCACATTGCAGGTATTGCATTGTCACCAAGAATTCACATTGCAGGCATTGCATTCTTACAAAGGATTCACATTACAGTTTTTGCAATCTCACCAAGAGTTCTCATTGAAGTATTGCATTGTCACCAGGAATTCACATCGCAGTTATTCTATTCTCACGAAGAATTCACATTGGAGGTATTGCATTGTCACCAAGGATTCTCACCGCAGGAATTGCATTGTCAGCAAGAATTCTCATTGCAGGCATTCCATTCTCACAAAGACTTCTCACTGCGGGTTTTGCATTTTAAGCAGGAAATCACATTGCAGTCTTTGCATTCTCACCAATAATTCTCATTGCAGACATTGCATTCACATAAAGGATTCACATTGCAGGTATTAAATTCTCAAGAAAAATTCACATTGCAGGCATTGCATTCTCACCAGGAATTCTCATTTAAGTATTGCATTCTCACCAAGGATTCTCACTGCAGGAATTGCATTCTCACCAGGAATTCTCATTGCAAGTATTGCATTGTCACCAAGAATTCACATTGCAAGTATTGCATTCTCACCACGAATTCGCATTGAAGGTACTGCATTGTCACCAAGGATTCACATTGCAGGCATTGCATTCTCACAAAGAATTCACATAGCAGGAATTGCATTCTTACCAAGAATTCACAATGCAGGTATTGCATTCTCACCAGGAATTCCGACTGCGAGTATTGCATTGTCACCAGGAATTCACATTGCAGTTGTTAGATTGTCACCAAGGATTCACATTGCAGGCATTGCATTCTCACAAAGTATTCACATTGCAATTCTTGCAATCTCACCAAGAATTCTCATTGAAGTATTGCATTCTCACCAAGGATTCTCACTGCAGGAATTGCATTGTCACCAGGAATTCTCATTGCAAGTATTGCATTCTCACCAGGAATTCTCACTGCGGGTATAGCATTGTCACCAGTATCCCACTTTCCAGCTATTTCATTCTCACGAAGAATTCACATTGCAGGCATTGCATTCTCACAAAGGATTCACACAGCAGGCACTGTATTCTCACAAGGAATTCACATAGCAGGCATTGCATTGTCACCAAGAATTCACATTGCAGGTATTGCATTCTCACAAAGGATTCACATTGAAGGCATTGCCTTCTCACCAACAATTCTCACTGAAAGCACTGCATTCCAACCAGGGATTCTCACTGCAGGAATTGCATTGTCACTAAGGATTCTCATAGCAGGAATTGCATTGTCACCAAGAATTCTCACCGCAGGAATTGCATTGTCACCAAGGATTCTCATAGCAGGAATTGCATTCTCACCAAGAATTCTCATTGCAAGTATTATAATCTCACCAATAATTCTCACTGCGGGTATTGCATTGTCACCAGTAATTCACATTGCAGTTATTTCATTCTCACGAAGAATTCACATTGCAGGTATTGCATTCTCACCAAGAATTCTCATTGCAAGTATTATAATCTCACCAAGAAATCTCACTGCGAGTATTGCATTGTCATCGGTAATTCACATTGCACTTATTTCATTCTCACAAAGATTCACATTGCAGGCACTGCACTCTCATCGGGAATTCACATAGCAGGCATTGCATTCTCACGAAGAATTCACTTTGCAGGTATTACATTCTCACAAGGGATTCACATTGAAGGCATTGATTTGACACCAAGAATTCTTATTGCAAGTAATGCATTCTCACCAAGGATTCTCACTGCAGGAATTGCATTGTCACCAAGGATTCTCACTGCAGGAATTGCATTGTCACCAAGGATCCTCACCGCAGGAATTGCATTCTCACCAAGGATGCACATTGCAAGTATTGCATTGTCACCAAGAACTCTCAATGCAGTTTTTGCTTTCACACCAAGAATTCTCACTGAGGGTATTGCATTCTCACCAGGAATTCACATTGCAGGTATTGCATTGTCACCAAGAATTCACATTGCAGGCATTGCATTCTTACAAAGGATTCACATAGCAAGCATTCCATTCTTACCAAGAATTCACAATGCAGATATTGCATTCTCACCAAGAATTCTCACTGCGGGTATTGCAATCTCACCAGGAATTCACATTGCAGTCATTGCATTGTCACAAAGGATTCACATTGCAAGTATTGAATTGTCACTAAGAATTCTCATTGAAGTATTGCATTCTCTCCAAGAAATCTCATTGCAAGTATTGCATTCACACCAAGGATTCTCACTGCAGGAATTGCATTGTCACCAACAATTCACACACCAGGTATTGCATTGTCACCAAGGATTCTCATTCCAAGTATTGCATTGTCACCAAGAATTCTCATTGAAGGTACTGCATTGTCGCCAGAAATTCACATAGCAGGAATTGCATTCTCACAAGGAATTCACATTGCAGTTATTGCATTCTCAGCAAGAACTCCCATTGCAGGCATTGCATTCTCACAAAGGATTCACATTGCAGGCATTGCATTTTCACAAAGGATTCACATTGCAGGATTTGCATTCTCACCAAGAATTCTCATTGCAAGTAGTGCATTCTCACCAAGGATTCTAACTGCAGGAATTCCATTGTCACCTAGGATTCTCACTGCAGGAATTGCATTGTCACCAAAGATTCTCACCAGGAATTCACATTGCAGTTACTGCATTCTCACCAAGAATTCACATTGCAAGTATTGCATTCTCACAAAGGGTTCACATTGCAGGCATTGCATTGTCACCAAGAGCTCTCATTGCAAGTAGTGCATTCTCATTAAGGATTCACATTGCAGGAATTGCATTCTTACCAAGAATTCACATTGCAGTTCATGCAATCTCACCACAAATTCTCATTGCAAGTATTGCATTGTCAGCAAAAATTCTCATTGCAGGCATTGCATTCTCACCAGGAATTCACATTGCAGTTATTGCATTCTCACCAAGAATTCACATTGCAAGTATTGCATTGTCACCAAGGATTAACATTGCAGGCATTGCATTCTCACCAAGGATTCACATAGCAGGAATTGCATTCTTACCAAGAATTCACAATGCAGTCATTGCATTCTCACCAAGAATTCCGACTGCGGGTATTGCATTGTCACCAGGAATTCACGTTGCAGTTATTGCATTGTCACCAAGGATTCACATTGCAGGCATTGCATTCTTACCAAGAATTCACATTGCAGTTCATGCAATCTCACCAAGAATTCTCATTGCAAGTATTGCATTGTCAGCAAAAATTCTCATTGCGGGCATTGCATTCTCACCAAGAATTCACATAGCAGGCATTGCATTCTTACCAAGAATTCACAATGCAGATATTGCATTCTCACCAAGAATTCTCACTGTGGGTATTGCATTGTCACCAGGAATTCACATTGCAGTTATTGCATTCTCACCAAGAATTCTCAATGCAAGTAATGCATGTTCACCAAGGATTCTCATCGGAGGAATTGCATTGTCACCAAGAATTCACATTGCAGGCATTGCATTCTCACCAAGAATTCTATTTGCAAGTAGTGCATTCTCACCAAGGATTCTAACTGCAGGAATTGCATTGTCACCTAGGATTCTCACTGCAGGAATTGCATTGTCACCAAAGATTCTCACCAGGAATTCACATTGCAGTTATTGCATTCTCACCAAGAATTCATATTGCAAGTATTGCATTCTCACAAAGGGTTCACATTGCAGGCATTGCATTGTCACCAAGAGCTCTCATTGCAAGTAGTGCATTCTCATTAAGGATTCTCACTACAGGAATTGCATTGTCACCAATAATTCTCATTGCAAGAATTGCATTCTCACCAAGAATTCACATTGCAGGCATTGCATTCTCACCAAGAATTCACATAGCAGCATTGCATTCTTACCAAGAATTCACAATGCAGATATTGCATTCTCACCAAGAATTCTCACTGCGGGTATTGCATTGTCACCAGGAATTCTCAATGCAAGTAATGCATGCTCATCAAGGATTCTCACCGCAGGAATTGCATTGTCACCAAGGATTCTCATAGCAGGAATTGCATTGTCACCAAGGATTCTCATAGCAGGAATTGCATTGTCACCAAGGATTCTCACTGCAGGAATTGCATTGTCACCAAGGATTCACATTGCAAGTATTGATTTGTCACCAAGAATTCTCATTGCAGGTATTGCATTGTCACCAGGAATTCCTACTGCGGGTATTGCATTGCCATCAGTAATTCAGATTGCAGTTATTTCATTCTCACAAAGGATTCACATGGCAGGAATTGCATTCTCACCAAGAATTCTCATTGCAAGTAGTGCATTCTCACCAAGGATTCTAACTGCAGGAATTGCATTGTCACCTAGGATTCTCACTGCAGGAATTGCATTGTCACCAAGAACTCTCATTGCAACTATTGCATTCACACCAAGGATTCTCACTGCAGGAATTGCATTCTAACCAGGAATTTACATTACAGTTTTTGCATTCTGACGAAAAATTCACATTGCAGGCATTGCATTCTCACCAAGGATTCACATTGCAGGCATTGCGTTCTCACCAAGGATTCTCACCAAGGAATTGCATTGTCACCAAGAATCATCATTGCAAGTATTGCATTCTCACCAAGAATTCACATAGCTGGCATCGCATTCTTCCCAAGAATTCACAATGCAGGTATTGCATTCTCACCAAGAATTCTCATTGCAAGTATTGCATTCTCACCAAGGATTCTCACTGCGGGTATTGCATTCTAACCAAGAATTCGCATAGCAAGTATTGCATTCTCACCAAGAATTCTCATTGCAGGTTTTGCATTCCCACCAGGAATTCTCACTGCGGGTATTTCATTCTCACAAAGGATTCACACAGCAGGCACTGTACTCTCACCAGGAATTCACATGGCAGGAATTGCATTGTCACCAGAAATTCACATGGCAGGAATTGTATTCTCTCCAAGAATTCACATTGCAAGTATTGCATTCTCACAAAGGGTTCACATTGCAGGCATTGCATTGTCACCAAGAATTCTCATTGCAAGTAGTGCATTCCCACCAAGGATTCTCACTGCAGGAATTGCATTGTCACCAAGGATTCTCATAGCAGAAATTGCATTGTCACCAAGGATTCTCACCGCAGGAATTGCATTGTCACCAAGGATTCACATGGCAAGGGTTGCATTCTCACCAAGAATTCTCATTGCAGGTTTTTCATTCCCACCAGGAATTCTCATTGCGGGTATTTCATTCTCACAAAGGATTCACACAGCAGGCACTGTACTCTCACCAGGAATTCACATGGCAGGAATTGCATTGTCACCAGAAATTCACATGGCAGGAATTGCATTCTCTCCAAGAATTCACATTGCAAGTATTGCATTCTCACAAAGGGTTCACATTGCAGGAATTGCATTGTCACCAAGAATTCTCATTGCAAGTAGTGCATTCTCACCAAGGATTCTCGCTGCAGGAATTGCATTGTCACCAAGGATTCTCGATGCAGGAATTGCATTGTCACCAAGGATTCTCACCAGGAATTCACATTGCAGTTATTGCATTCTAACGAAGAATTCACATTGCAAGTATTGCATTCTCACAAAGGGTTCACATTGCAGGCTTTGCATTGTCACCAAGAATTCTCATTGCAATCTTTGCATTCTCACCAAGGATTCTCACTGCAGGAATTGCATTGTCACCAAGGATTCTCACTGCGGGTATTGCAATCTCACCAGGAATTCACATTGCAGTCATATCATTGTCACAAAGGATTCACATTGCAAGTATTGAATTGTCACTAAGAATTCTCATTGAAGTATTGCATTCTCACCAAGAAATCTCATTGCAAGATTTGCATTCACACCAAGGATTCTCACTGCAGGAATTGCATTGTCACCAACAATTCACACAGCAGGTATTGCATTGTCACCAAGGATTCTCATTCCAAGTATTGCATTTTCACCAAGAATTCTCATTGAAGGTACTGCATTGTCACAAAGGATTCACATAGCAAGAATTGCATTCTCACCAGGAATTCACATTGCAGTTATTGCATTCTCACCAAGAACTCCCATTGCAGGCATTGCAATCTCACAAAGGATTCACATTGCAGGCATTGCATTTTCACAAAGGATTCACATTGCAGGCATTGCATTCTCACCAAGAATTCTATTTGCAAGTAGTGCATTCTCACCAAGGATTCTAACTGCAGGAATTGCATTGTCACCTAGGATTCTCACTGCAGGAATTGCATTGTCACCGAAGATTCTCATCAGGAATTCACATTGCAGTTACTGCATTCTCACCAAGAATTCACATTGCAAGTATTGCATTCTCACAAAGGGTTCACATTGCAGGCATTGCATTGTCACCAAGAGCTCTCATTGCAAGTAGTGCATTCTCATTAAGGATTCACATTGCAGGAATTGCATTCTTACCAAGAATTCACATTGCAGCTCATGCAATCTCACCACAAATTCTCATTGCAAGTATTGCATTGTCAGCAAAAATTCTCATTGCAGGCATTGCATTCTCACCAGGAATTCACATTGCAGTTATTGCATTCTCACCAAGAATTCACATTGCAAGTATTGCATTGTCACCAAGGATTAACATTGCAGGCATTGCATTCTCACCAAGGATTCACATAGCAGGAATTGCATTCTTACCAAGAATTCACAATGCAGTCATTGCATTCTCACCAAGAATTCCGACTGCGGGTATTGCATTGTCACCAGGAATTCACGTTGCAGTTATTGCATTGTCACCAAGGATTCACATTGCAGGCATTGCATTCTTACCAAGAATTCACATTGCAGTTCATGCAATCTCACCAAGAATTCTCATTGCAAGTATTGCATTGTCAGCAAAAATTCTCATTGCGGGCATTGCATTCTCACCAAGAATTCACATAGCAGGCATTGCATTCTTACCAAGAATTCACAATGCAGATATTGCATTCTCACCAAGAATTCTCACTGTGGGTATTGCATTGTCACCAGGAATTCACATTGCAGTTATTGCATTCTCACCAAGAATTCTCAATGCAAGTAATGCATGTTCACCAAGGATTCTCACCGGAGGAATTGCATTGTCACCAAGAATTCACATTGCAGGCATTGCATTCTCACCAAGAATTCTATTTGCAAGTAGTGCATTCTCACCAAGGATTCTAACTGCAGGAATTGCATTGTCACCTAGGATTCTCACTGCAGGAATTGCATTGTCACCAAAGATTCTCACCAGGAATTCACATTGCAGTTATTGCATTCTCACCAAGAATTCATATTGCAAGTATTGCATTCTCACAAAGGGTTTACATTGCAGGCATTGCATTGTCACCAAGAGCTCTCATTGCAAGTAGTGCATTCTCATTAAGGATTCTCACTACAGGAATTGCATTGTCACCAATAATTCTCATTGCAAGAATTGCATTCTCACCAAGAATTCACATTGCAGGCATTGCATTCTCACCAAGAATTCACATAGCAGCATTGCATTCTTACCAAGAATTCACAATGCAGATATTGCATTCTCACCAAGAATTCTCACTGCGGGTATTGCATTGTCACCAGGAATTCTCAATGCAAGTAATGCATGCTCATCAAGGATTCTCACCGCAGGAATTGCATTGTCACCAAGGATTCTCATAGCAGGAATTGCATTGTCACCAAGGATTCTCATAGCAGGAATTGCATTGTCACCAAGGATTCTCACTGCAGGAATTGCATTGTCACCAAGGATTCACATTGCAAGTATTGATTTGTCACCAAGAATTCTCATTGCAGGTATTGCATTGTCACCAGGAATTCCTACTGCGGGTATTGCATTGCCATCAGTAATTCAGATTGCAGTTATTTCATTCTCACAAAGGATTCACATGGCAGGAATTGCATTCTCACCAAGAATTCTCATTGCAAGTAGTGCATTCTCACCAAGGATTCTAACTGCAGGAATTGCATTGTCACCTAGGATTCTCACTGCAGGAATTGCATTGTCACCAAGAACTCTCATTGCAACTATTGCATTCACACCAAGGATTCTCACTGCAGGAATTGCATTCTAACCAGGAATTTACATTACAGTTTTTGCATTCTGACGAAAAATTCACATTGCAGGCATTGCATTCTCACCAAGGATTCACATTGCAGGCATTGCGTTCTCACCAAGGATTCTCACCAAGGAATTGCATTGTCACCAAGAATCATCATTGCAAGTATTGCATTCTCACCAAGAATTCACATAGCTGGCATCGCATTCTTCCCAAGAATTCACAATGCAGGTATTGCATTCTCACCAAGAATTCTCATTGCAAGTATTGCATTCTCACCAAGGATTCTCACTGCGGGTATTGCATTCTAACCAAGAATTCGCATAGCAAGTATTGCATTCTCACCAAGAATTCTCATTGCAGGTTTTGCATTCCCACCAGGAATTCTCACTGCGGGTATTTCATTCTCACAAAGGATTCACACAGCAGGCACTGTACTCTCACCAGGAATTCACATGGCAGGAATTGCATTGTCACCAGAAATTCACATGGCAGGAATTGTATTCTCTCCAAGAATTCACATTGCAAGTATTGCATTCTCACAAAGGGTTCACATTGCAGGCATTGCATTGTCACCAAGAATTCTCATTGCAAGTAGTGCATTCTCACCAAGGATTCTCACTGCAGGAATTGCATTGTCACCAAGGATTCTCATAGCAGAAATTGCATTGTCACCAAGGATTCTCACCGCAGGAATTGCATTGTCACCAAGGATTCACATGGCAAGGGTTGCATTCTCACCAAGAATTCTCATTGCAGGTTTTTCATTCCCACCAGGAATTCTCATTGCGGGTATTTCATTCTCACAAAGGATTCACACAGCAGGCACTGTACTCTCACCAGGAATTCACATGGCAGGAATTGCATTGTCACCAGAAATTCACATGGCAGGAATTGCATTCTCTCCAAGAATTCACATTGCAAGTATTGCATTCTCACAAAGGGTTCACATTGCAGGAATTGCATTGTCACCAAGAATTCTCATTGCAAGTAGTGCATTCTCACCAAGGATTCTCGCTGCAGGAATTGCATTGTCACCAAGGATTCTCGATGCAGGAATTGCATTGTCACCAATAATTCTCATTTCAAGAATTGCATTGTCACCCAGGATTATCACCAGGAATTCACATTGCAGTTATTGCATTCTAACGAAGAATTCACATTGCAAGTATTGCATTCTCACAAAGGGTTCACATTGCAGGCTTTGCATTGTCACCAAGAATTCTCATTGCAATCTTTGCATTCTCACCAAGGATTCTCACTGCAGGAATTGCATTGTCACCAAGGATTCTCACTGCGGGTATTGCAATCTCACCAGGAATTCACATTGCAGTCATATCATTGTCACAAAGGATTCACATTGCAAGTATTGAATTGTCACTAAGAATTCTCATTGAAGTATTGCATTCTCACCAAGAAATCTCATTGCAAGATTTGCATTCACACCAAGGATTCTCACTGCAGGAATTGCATTGTCACCAACAATTCACACAGCAGGTATTGCATTGTCACCAAGGATTCTCATTCCAAGTATTGCATTTTCACCAAGAATTCTCATTGAAGGTACTGCATTGTCACAAAGGATTCACATAGCAAGAATTGCATTCTCACCAGGAATTCACATTGCAGTTATTGCATTCTCACCAAGAACTCCCATTGCAGGCATTGCAATCTCACAAAGGATTCACATTGCAGGCATTGCATTTTCACCAAGAATTCACATTGCAGGCATTGCATTCTCACCAAGAATTCTATTTGCAAGTAGTGCATTCTCACCAAGGATTCTAACTGCAGGAATTGCATTGTCACCTAGGATTCTCACTGCAGGAATTGCATTGTCACCAAAGATTCTCATCAGGAATTCACATTGCAGTTACTGCATTCTCACCAAGAATTCACATTGCAAGTATTGCATTCTCACAAAGGGTTCACATTGCAGGCATTGCATTGTCACCAAGAGCTCTCATTGCAAGTAGTGCATTCTCATTAAGGATTCACATTGCAGGAATTGCATTCTTACCAAGAATTCACATTGCAGTTCATGCAATCTCACCACAAATTCTCATTGCAAGTATTGCATTGTCAGCAAAAATTCTCATTGCAGGCATTGCATTCTCACCAGGAATTCACATTGCAGTTATTGCATTCTCACCAAGAATTCACATTGCAAGTATTGCATTGTCACCAAGGATTAACATTGCAGGCATTGCATTCTCACCAAGGATTCACATAGCAGGAATTGCATTCTTACCAAGAATTCACAATGCAGTCATTGCATTCTCACCAAGAATTCCGACTGCGGGTATTGCATTGTCACCAGGAATTCACGTTGCAGTTATTGCATTGTCACCAAGGATTCACATTGCAGGCATTGCATTCTTACCAAGAATTCACATTGCAGTTCATGCAATCTCACCAAGAATTCTCCTTGCAAGTATTGCATTGTCAGCAAAAATTCTCATTGCGGGCATTGCATTCTCACCAAGAATTCACATAGCAGGCATTGCATTCTTACCAAGAATTCACAATGCAGATATTGCATTCTCACCAAGAATTCTCACTGTGGGTATTGCATTGTCACCAGGAATTCACATTGCAGTTATTGCATTCTCACCAAGAATTCTCAATGCAAGTAATGCATGTTCACCAAGGATTCTCACCGGAGGAATTGCATTGTCACCAAGAATTCACATTGCAGGCATTGCATTCTCACCAAGAATTCTATTTGCAAGTAGTGCATTCTCACCAAGGATTCTAACTGCAGGAATTGCATTGTCACCTAGGATTCTCACTGCAGGAATTGCATTGTCACCAAAGATTCTCACCAGGAATTCACATTGCAGTTATTGCATTCTCACCAAGAATTCATATTGCAAGTATTGCATTCTCACAAAGGGTTCACATTGCAGGCATTGCATTGTCACCAAGAGCTCTCATTGCAAGTAGTGCATTCTCATTAAGGATTCTCACTACAGGAATTGCATTGTCACCAATAATTCTCATTGCAAGAATTGCATTCTCACCAAGAATTCACATTGCAGGCATTGCATTCTCACCAAGAATTCACATAGCAGCATTGCATTCTTACCAAGAATTCACAATGCAGATATTGCATTCTCACCAAGAATTCTCACTGCGGGTATTGCATTGTCACCAGGAATTCTCAATGCAAGTAATGCATGCTCATCAAGGATTCTCACCGCAGGAATTGCATTGTCACCAAGGATTCTCATAGCAGGAATTGCATTGTCACCAAGGATTCTCATAGCAGGAATTGCATTGTCACCAAGGATTCTCACTGCAGGAATTGCATTGTCACCAAGGATTCACATTGCAAGTATTGATTTGTCACCAAGAATTTTCATTGCAGGTATTGCATTGTCACCAGGAATTCCTACTGCGGGTATTGCATTGCCATCAGTAATTCAGATTGCAGTTATTTCATTCTCACAAAGGATTCACATGGCAGGAATTGCATTCTCACCAAGAATTCTCATTGCAAGTAGTGCATTCTCACCAAGGATTCTAACTGCAGGAATTGCATTGTCACCTAGGATTCTCACTGCAGGAATTGCATTGTCACCAAGAACTCTCATTGCAACTATTGCATTCACACCAAGGATTCTCACTGCAGGAATTGCATTCTAACCAGGAATTTACATTACAGTTTTTGCATTCTGACGAAAAATTCACATTGCAGGCATTGCATTCTCACCAAGGATTCACATTGCAGGCATTGCGTTCTCACCAAGGATTCTCACCAAGGAATTGCATTGTCACCAAGAATCATCATTGCAAGTATTGCATTCTCACCAAGAATTCACATAGCTGGCATCGCATTCTTCCCAAGAATTCACAATGCAGGTATTGCATTCTCACCAAGAATTCTCATTGCAAGTATTGCATTCTCACCAAGGATTCTCACTGCGGGTATTGCATTCTAACCAAGAATTCGCATAGCAAGTATTGCATTCTCACCAAGAATTCTCATTGCAGGTTTTGCATTCCCACCAGGAATTCTCACTGCGGGTATTTCATTCTCACAAAGGATTCACACAGCAGGCACTGTACTCTCACCAGGAATTCACATGGCAGGAATTGCATTGTCACCAGAAATTCACATGGCAGGAATTGTATTCTCTCCAAGAATTCACATTGCAAGTATTGCATTCTCACAAAGGGTTCACATTGCAGGCATTGCATTGTCACCAAGAATTCTCATTGCAAGTAGTGCATTCTCACCAAGGATTCTCACTGCAGGAATTGCATTGTCACCAAGGATTCTCATAGCAGAAATTGCATTGTCACCAAGGATTCTCACCGCAGGAATTGCATTGTCACCAAGGATTCACATGGCAAGGGTTGCATTCTCACCAAGAATTCTCATTGCAGGTTTTTCATTCCCACCAGGAATTCTCATTGCGGGTATTTCATTCTCACAAAGGATTCACACAGCAGGCACTGTACTCTCACCAGGAATTCACATGGCAGGAATTGCATTGTCACCAGAAATTCACATGGCAGGAATTGCATTCTCTCCAAGAATTCACATTGCAAGTATTGCATTCTCACAAAGGGTTCACATTGCAGGAATTGCATTGTCACCAAGAATTCTCATTGCAAGTAGTGCATTCTCACCAAGGATTCTCGCTGCAGGAATTGCATTGTCACCAAGGATTCTCGATGCAGGAATTGCATTGTCACCAATAATTCTCATTTCAAGAATTGCATTGTCACCCAGGATTATCACCAGGAATTCACATTGCAGTTATTGCATTCTAACGAAGAATTCACATTGCAAGTATTGCATTCTCACAAAGGGTTCACATTGCAGGCTTTGCATTGTCACCAAGAATTCTCATTGCAATCTTTGCATTCTCACCAAGGATTCTCACTGCAGGAATTGCATTGTCACCAAGGATTCTCACTGCGGGTATTGCAATCTCACCAGGAATTCACATTGCAGTCATATCATTGTCACAAAGGATTCACATTGCAAGTATTGAATTGTCACTAAGAATTCTCATTGAAGTATTGCATTCTCACCAAGAAATCTCATTGCAAGATTTGCATTCACACCAAGGATTCTCACTGCAGGAATTGCATTGTCACCAACAATTCACACAGCAGGTATTGCATTGTCACCAAGGATTCTCATTCCAAGTATTGCATTTTCACCAAGAATTCTCATTGAAGGTACTGCATTGTCACAAAGGATTCACATAGCAAGAATTGCATTCTCACCAGGAATTCACATTGCAGTTATTGCATTCTCACCAAGAACTCCCATTGCAGGCATTGCAATCTCACAAAGGATTCACATTGCAGGCATTGCATTTTCACAAAGGATTCACATTGCAGGCATTGCATTCTCACCAAGAATTCTATTTGCAAGTAGTGCATTCTCACCAAGGATTCTAACTGCAGGAATTGCATTGTCACCTAGGATTCTCACTGCAGGAATTGCATTGTCACCAAAGATTCTCATCAGGAATTCACATTGCAGTTACTGCATTCTCACCAAGAATTCACATTGCAAGTATTGCATTCTCACAAAGGGTTCACATTGCAGGCATTGCATTGTCACCAAGAGCTCTCATTGCAAGTAGTGCATTCTCATTAAGGATTCACATTGCAGGAATTGCATTCTTACCAAGAATTCACATTGCAGTTCATGCAATCTCACCACAAATTCTCATTGCAAGTATTGCATTGTCAGCAAAAATTCTCATTGCAGGCATTGCATTCTCACCAGGAATTCACATTGCAGTTATTGCATTCTCACCAAGAATTCACATTGCAAGTATTGCATTGTCACCAAGGATTAACATTGCAGGCATTGCATTCTCACCAAGGATTCACATAGCAGGAATTGCATTCTTACCAAGAATTCACAATGCAGTCATTGCATTCTCACCAAGAATTCCGACTGCGGGTATTGCATTGTCACCAGGAATTCACGTTGCAGTTATTGCATTGTCACCAAGGATTCACATTGCAGGCATTGCATTCTTACCAAGAATTCACATTGCAGTTCATGCAATCTCACCAAGAATTCTCATTGCAAGTATTGCATTGTCAGAGAAAATTCTCATTGCGGGCATTGCATTCTCACCAAGAATTCACATAGCAGGCATTGCATTCTTACCAAGAATTCACAATGCAGATATTGCATTCTCACCAAGAATTCTCACTGTGGGTATTGCATTGTCACCAGGAATTCACATTGCAGTTATTGCATTCTCACCAAGAATTCTCAATGCAAGTAATGCATGTTCACCAAGGATTCTCACCGGAGGAATTGCATTGTCACCAAGAATTCACATTGCAGGCATTGCATTCTCACCAAGAATTCTATTTGCAAGTAGTGCATTCTCACCAAGGATTCTAACTGCAGGAATTGCATTGTCACCTAGGATTCTCACTGCAGGAATTGCATTGTCACCAAAGATTCTCACCAGGAATTCACATTGCAGTTATTGCATTCTCACCAAGAATTCATATTGCAAGTATTGCATTCTCACAAAGGGTTCACATTGCAGGCATTGCATTGTCACCAAGAGCTCTCATTGCAAGTAGTGCATTCTCATTAAGGATTCTCACTACAGGAATTGCATTGTCACCAATAATTCTCATTGCAAGAATTGCATTCTCACCAAGAATTCACATTGCAGGCATTGCATTCTCACCAAGAATTCACATAGCAGCATTGCATTCTTGCCAAGAATTCACAATGCAGATATTGCATTCTCACCAAGAATTCTCACTGCGGGTATTGCATTCTCACCAGGAATTCTCAATGCAAGTAATGCATGCTCATCAAGGATTCTCACCGCAGGAATTGCATTGTCACCAAGGATTCTCATAGCAGGAATTGCATTGTCACCAAGGATTCTCATAGCAGGAATTGCATTGTCACCAAGGATTCTCACTGCAGGAATTGCATTGTCACCAAGGATTCACATTGCAAGTATTGATTTGTCACCAAGAATTCTCATTGCAGGTATTGCATTGTCACCAAAAGCTCTCATTGCAAGTAGTGCATTCTCATTAAGGATTCACATTGCAGGAATTGCATTCTTACCAAGAATTCACATTGCAGTTCATGCAATCTCACCACAAATTCTCATTGCAAGTATTGCATTGTCAGCAAAAATTCTCATTGCAGGCATTGCATTCTCACCAGGAATTCACATTGCAGTTATTGCATTCTCACCAAGAATTCACATTGCAACTATTGCATTGTCACCAAGGATTAACATTGCAGGCATTGCATTCTCACCAAGGATTCACATAGCAGGAATTGCATTCTTACCAAGAATTCACAATGCAGTCATTGCATTCTCACCAAGAATTCCGACTGCGGGTATTGCATTGTCACCAGGAATTCACGTTGCAGTTATTGCATTGTCACCAAGGATTCACATTGCAGGCATTGCATTCTCACCAAGAATTCTATTTGCAAGTAGTGCATTCTCACCAAGGATTCTAACTGCAGGAATTGCATTGTCACCTAGGATTCTCACTGCAGGAATTGCATTGTCACCAAGGATTCACATTGCAAGTATTGATTTGTCACCAAGAATTCTCATTGCAGGTATTGCATTGTCACCAAAAGCTCTCATTGCAAGTAGTGCATTCTCATTAAGGATTCACATTGCAGGAATTGCATTCTTACCAAGAATTCACATTGCAGTTCATGCAATCTCACCACAAATTCTCATTGCAAGTATTGCATTGTCAGCAAAAATTCTCATTGCAGGCATTGCATTCTCACCAGGAATTCACATTGCAGTTATTGCATTCTCACCAAGAATTCACATTGCAACTATTGCATTGTCACCAAGGATTAACATTGCAGGCATTGCATTCTCACCAAGGATTCACATAGCAGGAATTGCATTCTTACCAAGAATTCACAATGCAGTCATTGCATTCTCACCAAGAATTCCGACTGCGGGTATTGCATTGTCACCAGGAATTCACGTTGCAGTTATTGCATTGTCACCAAGGATTCACATTGCAGGCATTGCATTCTCACCAAGAATTCTATTTGCAAGTAGTGCATTCTCACCAAGGATTCTAACTGCAGGAATTGCATTGTCACCTAGGATTCTCACTGCAGGAATTGCATTGTCACCAAAGATTCTCACCAGGAATTCACATTGCAGTTATTGCATTCTCACCAAGAATTCATATTGCAAGTATTGCATTCTCACAAAGGGTTCACATTGCAGGCATTGCATTGTCACCAAGAGCTCTCATTGCAAGTAGTGCATTCTCATTAAGGATTCTCACTACAGGAATTGCATTGTCACCGAGAATTCTCATTGCAAGAATTGCATTCTCACCAAGAATTCACATTGCAGGCATTGCATTCTCACCAAGAATTCACATAGCAGCATTGCATTCTTGCCAAGAATTCACAATGCAGATATTGCATTCTCACCAAGAATTCTCACTGCGGGTATTGCATTCTCACCAGGAATTCTCAATGCAAGTAATGCATGCTCATCAAGGATTCTCACCGCAGGAATTGCATTGTCACCAAGGATTCTCATAGCAGGAATTGCATTGTCACCAAGGATTCTCATAGCAGGAATTGCATTGTCACCAAGGATTCTCACTGCAGGAATTGCATTGTCACCAAGGATTCACATTGCAAGTATTGATTTGTCACCAAGAATTCTCATTGCAGGTATTGCATTGTCACCAAAAGCTCTCATTGCAAGTAGTGCATTCTCATTAAGGATTCACATTGCAGGAATTGCATTCTTACCAAGAATTCACATTGCAGTTCATGCAATCTCACCACAAATTCTCATTGCAAGTATTGCATTGTCAGCAAAAATTCTCATTGCAGGCATTGCATTCTCACCAGGAATTCACATTGCAGTTATTGCATTCTCACCAAGAATTCACATTGCAAGTATTGCATTGTCACCAAGGATTAACATTGCAGGCATTGCATTCTCACCAAGGATTCACATAGCAGGAATTGCATTCTTACCAAGAATTCACAATGCAGTCATTGCATTCTCACCAAGAATTCCGACTGCGGGTATTGCATTGTCACCAGGAATTCACGTTGCAGTTATTGCATTGTCACCAAGGATTCACATTGCAGGCATTGCATTCTTACCAAGAATTCACATTGCAGTTCATGCAATCTCACCAAGAATTCTCCTTGCAAGTATTGCATTGTCAGCAAAAATTCTCATTGCGGGCATTGCATTCTCACCAAGAATTCACATAGCAGGCATTGCATTCTTACCAAGAATTCACAATGCAGATATTGCATTCTCACCAAGAATTCTCACTGTGGGTATTGCATTGTCACCAGGAATTCACATTGCAGTTATTGCATTCTCACCAAGAATTCTCAATGCAAGTAATGCATGTTCACCAAGGATTCTCACCGGAGGAATTGCATTGTCACCAAGAATTCACATTGCAGGCATTGCATTCTCACCAAGAATTCTATTTGCAAGTAGTGCATTCTCACCAAGGATTCTAACTGCAGGAATTGCATTGTCACCTAGGATTCTCACTGCAGGAATTGCATTGTCACCAAAGATTCTCACCAGGAATTCACATTGCAGTTATTGCATTCTCACCAAGAATTCATATTGCAAGTATTGCATTCTCACAAAGGGTTCACATTGCAGGCATTGCATTGTCACCAAGAGCTCTCATTGCAAGTAGTGCATTCTCATTAAGGATTCTCACTACAGGAATTGCATTGTCACCAATAATTCTCATTGCAAGAATTGCATTCTCACCAAGAATTCACATTGCAGGCATTGCATTCTCACCAAGAATTCACATAGCAGCATTGCATTCTTACCAAGAATTCACAATGCAGATATTGCATTCTCACCAAGAATTCTCACTGCGGGTATTGCATTGTCACCAGGAATTCTCAATGCAAGTAATGCATGCTCATCAAGGATTCTCACCGCAGGAATTGCATTGTCACCAAGGATTCTCATAGCAGGAATTGCATTGTCACCAAGGATTCTCATAGCAGGAATTGCATTGTCACCAAGGATTCTCACTGCAGGAATTGCATTGTCACCAAGGATTCACATTGCAAGTATTGATTTGTCACCAAGAATTCTCATTGCAGGTATTGCATTGTCACCAGGAATTCCTACTGCGGGTATTGCATTGCCATCAGTAATTCAGATTGCAGTTATTTCATTCTCACAAAGGATTCACATGGCAGGAATTGCATTCTCACCAAGAATTCTCATTGCAAGTAGTGCATTCTTACCAAGGATTCTAACTGCAGGAATTGCATTGTCACCTAGGATTCTCACTGCAGGAATTGCATTGTCACCAAGAACTCTCATTGCAACTATTGCATTCACACCAAGGATTCTCACTGCAGGAATTGCATTCTAACCAGGAATTTACATTACAGTTTTTGCATTCTGACGAAAAATTCACATTGCAGGCATTGCATTCTCACCAAGGATTCACATTGCAGGCATTGCGTTCTCACCAAGGATTCTCACCAAGGAATTGCATTGTCACCAAGAATCATCATTGCAAGTATTGCATTCTCACCAAGAATTCACATAGCTGGCATCGCATTCTTCCCAAGAATTCACAATGCAGGTATTGCATTCTCACCAAGAATTCTCATTGCAAGTATTGCATTCTCACCAAGGATTCTCACTGCGGGTATTGCATTCTAACCAAGAATTCGCATAGCAAGTATTGCATTCTCACCAAGAATTCTCATTGCAGGTTTTGCATTCCCACCAGGAATTCTCACTGCGGGTATTTCATTCTCACAAAGGATTCACACAGCAGGCACTGTACTCTCACCAGGAATTCACATGGCAGGAATTGCATTGTCACCAGAAATTCACATGGCAGGAATTGTATTCTCTCCAAGAATTCACATTGCAAGTATTGCATTCTCACAAAGGGTTCACATTTCCAGGCATTGCATTGTCACCAAGAATTCTCATTGCAAGTAGTGCATTCTCACCAAGGATTCTCACTGCAGGAATTGCATTGTCACCAAGGATTCTCATAGCAGAAATTGCATTGTCACCAAGGATTCTCACCGCAGGAATTGCATTGTCACCAAGGATTCACATGGCAAGGGTTGCATTCTCACCAAGAATTCTCATTGCAGGTTTTTCATTCCCACCAGGAATTCTCATTGCGGGTATTTCATTCTCACAAAGGATTCACACAGCAGGCACTGTACTCTCACCAGGAATTCACATGGCAGTAATTGCATTGTCACCAGAAATTCACATGGCAGGAATTGCATTCTCTCCAAGAATTCACATTGCAAGTATTGCATTCTCACAAAGGGTTCACATTGCAGGAATTGCATTGTCACCAAGAATTCTCATTGCAAGTAGTGCATTCTCACCAAGGATTCTCGCTGCAGGAATTGCATTGTCACCAAGGATTCTCGATGCAGGAATTGCATTGTCACCAATAATTCTCATTTCAAGAATTGCATTGTCACCCAGGATTATCACCAGGAATTCACATTGCAGTTATTGCATTCTAACGAAGAATTCACATTGCAAGTATTGCATTCTCACAAAGGGTTCACATTGCAGGCTTTGCATTGTCACCAAGAATTCTCATTGCAATCTTTGCATTCTCACCAAGGATTCTCACTGCAGGAATTGCATTGTCACCAAGGATTCTCACTGCGGGTATTGCAATCTCACCAGGAATTCACATTGCAGTCATATCATTGTCACAAAGGATTCACATTGCAAGTATTGAATTGTCACTAAGAATTCTCATTGAAGTATTGCATTCTCACCAAGAAATCTCATTGCAAGGTTTGCATTCACACCAAGGATTCTCACTGCAGGAATTGCATTGTCACCAACAATTCACACAGCAGGTATTGCATTGTCACCAAGGATTCTCATTCCAAGTATTGCATTTTCACCAAGAATTCTCATTGAAGGTACTGCATTGTCACAAAGGATTCACATAGCAAGAATTGCATTCTCACCAGGAATTCACATTGCAGTTATTGCATTCTCACCAAGAACTCCCATTGCAGGCATTGCAATCTCACAAAGGATTCACATTGCAGGCATTGCATTTTCACAAAGGATTCACATTGCAGGCATTGCATTCTCACCAAGAATTCTATTTGCAAGTAGTGCATTCTCACCAAGGATTCTAACTGCAGGAATTGCATTGTCACCTAGGATTCTCACTGCAGGAATTGCATTGTCACCAAAGATTCTCATCAGGAATTCACATTGCAGTTACTGCATTCTCACCAAGAATTCACATTGCAAGTATTGCATTCTCACAAAGGGTTCACATTGCAGGCATTGCATTGTCACCAAGAGCTCTCATTGCAAGTAGTGCATTCTCACAAAGGATTCACACAGCAGGCACTGTACTCTGACCAGGAATTCACATGTCAGGAATTGCATTCTCACCAAGAATTCTCATTGCAAGTAATGCATTGTCAGCAGGAATCATCATTGCAGGTAATGCATTGTCACCAAGAATTCTCATTGCAAGTATTGCATTGACACCAAGGATTCACACTGCAGGAATTGCATTCTAACCAGGAATTCACATTACAGTTTTTGCATTCTCACGAAAAATTCACATTGCAGGCATTGCTTTCTCACCAAGAATTCTCATTGAAGTATTGCATTGTCACCAAGGATTCTCACCAAGGAATTGCATTCTCACCAAGAATTCACATAGCGGGCATCGCATTCTTGCCAAGAATTTACAATGCAGGTATTGCATTCTCACCAAGAATTTTCATTGCAAGTATTGCATTCTCACCAAGGATTCTCACTGCGGGTATTGCATTCTAACCGAGAATTCGCATAGCAAGTATTGCATTGTCACCAAGAATTCACGATGCAGGAATTGCATTCTCTCCAAAAATTCACATTGCAAGTATTGCATTCTCACAAAAGATTCACATTGCAGGAATTGCATTGTCACCAAGGATTCTCATAGCAGAAATTGCATTGTTACCAAGGATTTTCACCGCAGGAATTGCATTGTTACCAAGGATTCACATTGCAAGTATTGCATTCTCACCAAGAATTCTCATTGCAGGTTTTCCATTCCAACCAGGAATTCTCACTGCGGGTATTTCATTCTCACAAAGGATTCACACAGCAGGCACTGTACTCTCACCAGGAATTCAAATGGCAGGAATTGCATTGTCACCAGAAATTCACATGGCAGGAATTGCATTCTCTCCAAGAATTCACAATGCAAGTATTGCATTCTCACAAAGGGTTCACATTGCAGGCATTGCATTGTCACCAAGAATTCTCATTGCAAGTAGTGCATTCTCACCAAGGATTCTCACTGCAGGAATTGCATTGTCACCAAGGATTCTCATAGCAGAAATTGCAATGTCACCAAGGATTCTCACCGCAGGAATTGCATTGTCACCAAGGATTATCACCAGGAATTCACATTGCAGTTATTGCATTCTCACCAAGATCTCACATTTCAAGTATTGCATTCTCACAAAGGGTTCACATTGCAGGCTTTGAATTGATACCAAGAATTCTCATTGCAATCATTGCATTCTCACCAAGGATTCTCACTGCAGGAATTGCATTGTCACCGAGGATTCTCACTGCAGGAATTGCATTGTCATCAAGAATTTTCATTGCAGGAATTGCATTGTCACAAAGGATTCTCACCGCAGGTATTGCATTCTCACAAAGGATTCACATTGCATGAATTGCATTCTCACTAAGAATTCTCAATGCAAGTAGTCTATTCTCACCAAGGATTCTCACTGCAGGAATTGCATTGTCACCAATAATTGTCATTGCAAGAATTGCATTGTCAGCAGGGATTATCACCAGGAATTCACATTGCAGTTATTGCATTCTCACCAAGAATTCACATTGCAAGTATTGCATTCTCACAAAGGGTTCACATTGAAGGCTTTGCTCACCAAGAATTCTCATTGCGGGTATTGCATTCTCATCAATGATTCTCATTGCAAGAATTGCATTCTCACCAAGGATTCACACTGCAGGAATTGCATTGTCACCAAGGATTCTCACTGCAGGAATGGCATTGTCACAAGGGATTCACATTGCAGGCATTGCATTCTCACCAAGAATTCACATAGCAGGCATTGCATTCTTACCAAGAATTCACAATGCAGGTGTTGCATTCTCACCAAGATTTCCGACTGCGGCTATTGCATTCTATCCAGGAACTCACATTGCAGTCACTGCATTCTCACCAAGAATTCACATAGCAGGAATTGCATTCTCACAAAGGATTCACATTGCATGAATTGCATTCTCACTAAGAATTCTCAATGCAAGTAATGCTTTCTCACCAAAAATTCTCACTGCAGGAATTGCATTGTCATCAAGAATTCTAACCGCAGGCATTGCATTCTCACCAAGAATTCTCAATGCAAGTAATGCATGTTCACCAAGGATTCTCACCGGAGGAATTGCATTGTCACCAAGAATTCACATTGCAAGTATTGCATTCTCACCAAGAATTCCCATAGCAAGTATTGCATTCTCACCAAGAATTCCCATAACAAGCATTGCATTCTTAACAAGAATTTACAATGCAGATATTGCATTCTCACCAAGAATTCTCACTACGGGTATTGCATTCTCACCAGGCATTCACATTGCAGTTATTGCATTCTCACCAAGAATTAACATTGCAGGCATTGCATTCTCACAAAGGATTCACATTGCAGTATTGCATTCTCAGTAAGAATTCTCAATGCAAGTAATGCACGCCCACCAAGGATTCTCACCGCAGGAATTGCATTGTCACCAAGAATTCACATTGCAAATATTGCATTCTCACCAAGATTTCACATTGCAAGTATTGCATTCTCACTAAGAATTCTCAATGCAAGTAATGCTTTCTCACCAAGAATTCTCACTGCAGGAATTGCATTGTCATCAAGAATTCTCACCGCAGGCATTGCATTCTCACCAAGAATTCTCAATGCAAGTAATGCATGTTCACCAAGGATTCTCACCGGAGGAATTGCATTGTCACCAAGAATTCACATTGCAGGCATTGCATTCTCACCAAGAATTCTATTTGCAAGTAGTGCATTCTCACCAAGGATTCTAACTGCAGGAATTCCATTGTCACCTAGGATTCTCACTGCAGGAATTGCATTGTCACCAAAGATTCTCATCAGGAATTCACATTGCAGTTATTGCATTCTCACCAAGAATTCACATTGCAAGTATTGCATTCTCACAAAGGGTTCGCATTGCAGGCATTGCATTGTCACCAAGAGCTCTCATTGCAAGTAGTGCATTCTCACAAAGGATTCACACAGCAGGCACTGTACTCTGACCAGGAATTCACATGTCAGGAATTGCATTCTCACCAAGAATTCTCATTGCAAGTAATGCAATTGTCACCAGGAATCATCATTGCAGGTAATGCATTGTCACCAAGAATTCTCATTGTAAGTATTGCATTGACACCAAGGATTCACACTGCAGGAATTGCATTCTAACCAGGAATTCACATTACAGTTTTTGCATTCTCACGAAAAATTCACATTGCAGGCATTGCTTTCTCACCAAGAATTCTCATTGAAGTATTGCATTGTCACCAAGGATTCTCACCAAGGAATTGCATTGTCACCAAGAATCATCATTGCAAGTATTGCATTCTCACCAAGAATTCACATAGCGGGCATCGCATTCTTGCCAAGAATTTACAATGCAGGTATTGCATTCTCACCAAGAATTCTCATTGCAAGTATTGCATTCTCACAAAGGATTCTCACTGCGGGTATTGCATTCTAACCGAGAATTCGCATAGCAAGTATTGCATTCTCACAAAAGATTCACATTGCAGGCATTGCATTGTCACCAAGAATTCTCATTGCAAATAGTTCATTCTCACCAAGGATTCTCACTGCAGGAATTGCATTGTCACCAAGGATTCTCATAGCAGAAATTGCATTGTTACCAAGGATTCTCACCGCAGGAATTGCATTGTCACCAAGGATTCACATTGCAAGTATTGCATTCTCACCAAGAATTCTCATTGCAGGTTTTCAATTCCCACCAGGAATTCTCACTGCGGGTATTTCATTCTCACAAAGGATTCACGCAGCAGGCACTGTACTCTCACCAGGAATTCAAATGGCAGGAATTGCATTGTCACCAGAAATTCACATTGCAGTTATTGCATTCTCACCAAGATCTCACATTTCAAGTATTGCATTCTCACAAAGGGTTCACATTGCATGAATTGCATTCTCACTAAGAATTCTCAATGCAAGTAGTCTATTCTCACCAAGGATTCTCACTGCAGGAATTGCATTGTCACCAATAATTGTCATTGCAAGAATTGCATTGTCAGCAGGGATTATCACCAGGAATTCACATTGCAGTTATTGCATTCTCACCAAGAATTCACATTGCAAGTATTGCATTCTCACAAAGGGTTCACATTGAAGGCTTTGCATTGTCACCAAGAATTCTCATTGCAATAATTGCATTGTCACCAAGGATTCTCACTGCAGGAATTGCATTGTCACCAAGGATTCTCACTGCAGGAATTGCATTGTCACCAAGAATTCTCATTGCAGTAATTGCATTGTCACAAAGGATTCTCATTGAAGGCATTGCATTCTCACCAAGAATTCACATTGCAGGCATTCCATTCTTACCAAGAATTCACAATGCAGATATTGCATTCTCACCAAGAATTCTCACTGCGGGTATTGCATTGTCACCAGGAATTCACATTGCAGTTATTGCATTCTCACCAAGAAATCACATTGCAGACATTGCATTCTCACAAAGGATTCACATTGCATGAATTGCATTCTCACTAAGAATTCTCAATGCAAGTAATGCTTTCTCACCAAGAATTCTCACTGCAGGAATTGAATTGTCATCAAGAATTCTCACCGCAGGCATTGCATTCTCACCAAGAATTCTCAATGCAAGTAATGCATGTTCACCAAGGATTCTCACCGGAGGAATTGCATTGTCACCAAGAATTCACATTGCAAGTATTGCATTCTCACCAAGATTTCACATTGCAAGTATTGCATTCTCACCAAGAATTCCCATAGCAAGCATTGCATTCTTACCAAGAATTCACAATGCAGATATTGCATTCTCACCAAGAATTCTCACTGCGGGTATTGCATTCTCACCAGGCATTCACATTGCAGTTATTGCATTCTCACCAAGATTTCACATTGCAGGCATTGCATTCTCACAAAGGATTCACATTGCAGGCATTGCATTCTCACTAAGAATTCTCAATGCAAGTAATGCGCGCCCACCAAGGATTCTCACCGCAGAAATTGCATTGTCACCAAGAATTCACATTGCAAGTATTGCATTCTCACCAAGATTTCACATTACAAGTATTGCATTCTCACTAAGAATTCCCATAGTAGGCATTGCATTCTTGCCAAAAATTCACAATGCAGATATTGCATTCTCATCAATAATTCTCACTGCGGGTATTGCATTTCACCAAGGATTCTCACTGCAGGAATTGCATTGTCACCAAGAATTCTCATTGCAGGAATTGCATTTTCACAAAGGATTCTCACCGCAGGAATTGCATTGTCACCAAGAATTCACATTGCAAGTATTGCATTGTCAGCAAAAACTCTCATTGCAGGCATTGCATTCTGACCAAGAATTCACATAGCAGGCATGGCATTCTTACCAAGAATTCACAATGCAGATATTGCATTCTCACCAAGAATTCTCACTGCGGGTATTGCATTGTCACCAGGAATTCACATTGCAGTTATTGCATTCTCACCAAGAAATCACATTGCAGACATTGCATTCTCGCAAAGGATTCACATTGCATGAATTGCATTCTCACTAAGAATTCTCAATGCAAGTAATGCTTTCTCACCAAGAATTCTCACTGCAGGAATTGCATTGTCATCAAGAATTCTCACCGCAGGCATTGCATTCTCACCAAGAATTCTCAATGCAAGTAATGCATTCTCACCAAGATTTCACATTGCAAGTATTGCATTCTCACTAAGAATTTATCAATGCAAGTAATGCTTTCTCACCAAGAATTCTCACTGCAGGAATTGCATTGTCATCAAGAATTCTCACCGCAGGCATTGCATTCTCACCAAGAATTCTCAATGCAAGTAATGCATGTTCACCAAGGATTCTCACCGGAGGAATTGCATTGTCACCAAGAATTCACATTGCAGGCATTGCATTCTCACCAAGAATTCTATTTGCAAGTAGTGCATTCTCACCAAGGATTCTAACTGCAGGAATTCCATTGTCACCTAGGATTCTCACTGCAGGAATTGCATTGTCACCAAAGATTCTCATCAGGAATTCACATTGCAGTTATTGCATTCTCACCAAGAATTCACATTGCAAGTATTGCATTCTCACAAAGGGTTCGCATTGCAGGCATTGCATTGTCACCAAGAGCTCTCATTGCAAGTAGTGCATTCTCACAAAGGATTCACACAGCAGGCACTGTACTCTGACCAGGAATTCACATGTCAGGAATTGCATTCTCACCAAGAATTCTCATTGCAAGTAATGCAATTGTCACCAGGAATCATCATTGCAGGTAATGCATTGTCACCAAGAATTCTCATTGTAAGTATTGCATTGACACCAAGGATTCACACTGCAGGAATTGCATTCTAACCAGGAATTCACATTACAGTTTTTGCATTCTCACGAAAAATTCACATTGCAGGCATTGCTTTCTCACCAAGAATTCTCATTGAAGTATTGCATTGTCACCAAGGATTCTCACCAAGGAATTGCATTGTCACCAAGAATCATCATTGCAAGTATTGCATTCTCACCAAGAATTCACATAGCGGGCATCGCATTCTTGCCAAGAATTTACAATGCAGGTATTGCATTCTCACCAAGAATTCTCATTGCAAGTATTGCATTCTCACAAAGGATTCTCACTGCGGGTATTGCATTCTAACCGAGAATTCGCATAGCAAGTATTGCATTCTCACAAAAGATTCACATTGCAGGCATTGCATTGTCACCAAGAATTCTCATTGCAAATAGTTCATTCTCACCAAGGATTCTCACTGCAGGAATTGCATTGTCACCAAGGATTCTCATAGCAGAAATTGCATTGTTACCAAGGATTCTCACCGCAGGAATTGCATTGTCACCAAGGATTCACATTGCAAGTATTGCATTCTCACCAAGAATTCTCATTGCAGGTTTTCAATTCCCACCAGGAATTCTCACTGCGGGTATTTCATTCTCACAAAGGATTCACGCAGCAGGCACTGTACTCTCACCAGGAATTCAAATGGCAGGAATTGCATTGTCACCAGAAATTCACATTGCAGTTATTGCATTCTCACCAAGATCTCACATTTCAAGTATTGCATTCTCACAAAGGGTTCACATTGCATGAATTGCATTCTCACTAAGAATTCTCAATGCAAGTAGTCTATTCTCACCAAGGATTCTCACTGCAGGAATTGCATTGTCACCAATAATTGTCATTGCAAGAATTGCATTGTCAGCAGGGATTATCACCAGGAATTCACATTGCAGTTATTGCATTCTCACCAAGAATTCACATTGCAAGTATTGCATTCTCACAAAGGGTTCACATTGAAGGCTTTGCATTGTCACCAAGAATTCTCATTGCAATAATTGCATTGTCACCAAGGATTCTCACTGCAGGAATTGCATTGTCACCAAGGATTCTCACTGCAGGAATTGCATTGTCACCAAGAATTCTCATTGCAGTAATTGCATTGTCACAAAGGATTCTCATTGCAGGCATTGCATTCTCACCAAGAATTCACATTGCAGGCATTCCATTCTTACCAAGAATTCACAATGCAGATATTGCATTCTCACCAAGAATTCTCACTGCGGGTATTGCATTGTCACCAGGAATTCACATTGCAGTTATTGCATTCTCACCAAGAAATCACATTGCAGACATTGCATTCTCACAAAGGATTCACATTGCATGAATTGCATTCTCACTAAGAATTCTCAATGCAAGTAATGCTTTCTCACCAAGAATTCTCACTGCAGGAATTGAATTGTCATCAAGAATTCTCACCGCAGGCATTGCATTCTCACCAAGAATTCTCAATGCAAGTAATGCATGTTCACCAAGGATTCTCACCGGAGGAATTGCATTGTCATCAAGAATTCACATTGCAAGTATTGCATTCTCACCAAGATTTCACATTGCAAGTATTGCATTCTCACCAAGAATTCCCATAGCAAGCATTGCATTCTTACCAAGAATTCACAATGCAGATATTGCATTCTCACCAAGAATTCTCACTGCGGGTATTGCATTCTCACCAGGCATTCACATTGCAGTTATTGCATTCTCACCAAGATTTCACATTGCAGGCATTGCATTCTCACAAAGGATTCACATTGCAGGCATTGCATTCTCAATAAGAATTCTCAATGCAAGTAATGCGCGCCCACCAAGGATTCTCACCGCAGAAATTGCATTGTCACCAAGAATTCACATTGCAAGTATTGCATTCTCACCAAGATTTCACATTACAAGTATTGCATTCTCACTAAGAATTCCCATAGTAGGCATTGCATTCTTGCCAAAAATTCACAATGCAGATATTGCATTCTCACCAATAATTCTCACTGCGGGTATTGCATTTCACCAAGGATTCTCACTGCAGGAATTGCATTGTCACCAAGAATTCTCATTGCAGGAATTGCATTTTCACAAAGGATTCTCACCGCAGGAATTGCATTGTCACCAAGAATTCACATTGCAAGTATTGCATTGTCAGCAAAAACTCTCATTGCAGGCATTGCATTCTGACCAAGAATTCACATAGCAGGCATTGCATTCTTACCAAGAATTCACAATGCAGATATTGCATTCTCACCAAGAATTCTCACTGCGGGTATTGCATTGTCACCAGGAATTCACATTGCAGTTATTGCATTCTCACCAAGAAATCACATTGCAGACATTGCATTCTCGCAAAGGATTCACATTGCATGAATTGCATTCTCACTAAGAATTCTCAATGCAAGTAATGCTTTCTCACCAAGAATTCTCACTGCAGGAATTGCATTGTCATCAAGAATTCTCACCGCAGGCATTGCATTCTCACCAAGAATTCTCAATGCAAGTAATGCATGTTCACCAAGGATTCTCACCGGAGGAATTGCATTGTCACCAAGAATTCACATTGCAAGTATTTCATTCTCACCAAGATTTCACATTGCAAGTATTGCATTCTCACCAAGAATTCCCATAGCAAGCATTGCATTCTTACCAAGAATTCACAATGCAGATATTGCATTCTCACCAAGAATTCTCACTGCGGGTATTGCATTCTCACTAGACATTCACATTGCAGTTATTTCATTCTCACCAAGATTTCACATTGCAAGTATTGCATTCTCACCAAGAATTCCCATAGCAAGCATTGCATTCTTACCAAGAATTCACAATGCAGATATTGCATTCTCACCAAGATTTCATATTGCAAGTATTGCATTCTCACCAAGAATTCCTATAGCAGGCATTGCATTCTTACCAAGAATTCACAATGCAGATATTGCATTCTCACCAAGAATTCTCACTTCGGGTATTGCATTCTCACCAGGCCTTCACATTGCAGTTATTGCATTCTCACCAAGAATTCACATAGCAGGCATTGCATTCTCACAAAAGATTCACATTGCAGGCATTGCAATTTCACTAAGAATTCTCAATGCAAGTGATGCATTCTCACCAAACATTCTCACTGCAGGAATTGCATTGTCACCAAGGATTCTCATAGCAGAATCTGCATTGTCACTAAGGATTCCCACCACAGGAATTGCATTGTCACCAAGGATTCACATTGCAAGTATTGCATTTCCACCAAGAATTCTCATTGCAGGTTTTGCATTCCCACCAGGAATCCTCACTGCGGGTATTTCATTCTCACAAAGGATTCACACAGAAGGCACCGAACTCTCACCAGGAATTCACATGGCAGGAATTGTATTGTCACCAGAAATTCACATGGCAGGAATTGCATTCTCACCAGGAATTCACATTGCAGTTATTGCATTCTCACCAAGAACTCAAATTGCAGGCATTGCATTCTCACAAAGGATTCACATTGCATGCATTGCATTGTCACCAAGAATTCTCATTGCAAGTATTGCATTCTCACCAAGGATTCTCACCAATGAATTGCATTGTCACCAAGTATCATCATTGCAAGTATTGCATTCTCACCAAGAATTCACATTGCAGGCATCGCATTCTTACCGAGAATTCACAATGCAGGAATTGCATTGTCACCAAGAATTCTCATTGCAAGTATTGCATTCTCACCAAGAATTCTCACTGCGGGTATTGCATTCTAACCAAGAATTCACATGGCAAGCATTGCATTCTTACCAAGAATTCACAATGCAGGTGTTCCATTCTCACCAAGAATTCCGACATTCTCACAAAGGATTCACACAGCTGCCAACTGTACTCTCACAAGGAATTCACATAGCAGAAACTGCATTCTCACGAAGAATTCACATCGCAGGCATTGCATTGTCACCAAGGATTCTCACTGCAGGAATTGCATTGTCACCAAGGATTCTCACCAGGAATTCACATTGCAGTTATTGCATTCTCACGAAGAATTCATATTGCAAGTATTGCATTCTCACAAAGGAATCACATTGCAGGCTTTGCATTGTCACCAAGAATTTTCATTGCAATCATTGCATTCTCACCAAGGATTCTCACTGCAGGTATTGCACTCTCACCAAGAATTTCGACTTCGGGTATTGCATTCTCACCGGGAATTCACTTTGCAGTTATTGCATTCTCACCAAGAATTCACATTGCAGGCATTGCATTCTCACAAAGGATACACATTGCAGGCATTGCATTGTCACCAATGATTCTCATTGCAAGTATTGCATTGCCACCAAGGATTCTCACTGCAGGAATTGCGTTGTCACCAAGGATGCTCACCGCACGAACTGCATTGTCACCAAGGATGCCCACTGCAAGTATTGCATTCTCACCAAGGATTCACATTGCAGGTATTGCATTCTCACCAAGAGCTCTCATTGAAGTATTGCATTCTCACCAAGGATTCTCACTGCAGGAATTGCATTCTCACTTAGGATTCACATTGCAGGCATTGCTTTCTCACCAAGAATTCACATTGCAGGCATTGCATTCTTATCAAGAATTCACAATGCAGATATTTCATTCTCACCAAGGATTCTCACTGCAGGAATTGCATTCTAACCAGGAATTCACATTACAGTTTTTGCATTCTCACGAAAAATTCACAATGCAGGCATTGCATTCTCACAAAGGATTCACATCGCAGGCATTGCTTTCTCACCAAGAATTCTCATTGAAGTACTGCATTCTCACCAAGGATTCTCACCAAGGAATTGCATTGTCACCAAGGATTCTCACCGCAGGAATTGCATTGTCACCAAGAATTCACATTGCAGGCATTCCATTCTCACCAAGAATTCTCACTGCGGGTTTTTCATTTTACCCTGGAGTTGACATTGCAGTTTTTGCATTCTCACCAAGAATTCACATTCCAAGTATTGCATTCTCACAAAGGGTTCACATTGCAGACATTGCATTGTCACCAAGAATTCTCATTGCAATCATTGCATTCTCACCAAGGATTCTCACTGCAGGAATTGCATTGTCACCAAGGATTCTCACTGCAGGAGTTGCATTGTCACCAAGGATTCTCGCCAGGAATTCACATTGCAATTATTGCATTCTCGCCAAGAATTCACATTGCAAGTATTGCATTCTCACAAAGGGTTCACATTGCAGGCTTTGCATTGTCACCTAGAATTCTCATTGCAGTCATTGCATTCTCACCAAGGATTCTCACTGCAGGAATTGCATTGTCGCCAAAGATTCTCACTGCAAGAATTGCATTCTCACCAAGAATTCTCATTGCAGGAATTGCATTGTCACAAAGGATTCTCACAGCAGGAATTGCATTGTCACCAAGAATTCACATTGCAAGTATTGCATTCTCACCAAGAATTCTCACTGCGGGTATTGCATTCTAACCAAGAATTCACATTGATTTTTTTGCATTCTCTCCAAGAATTTACACTGCAGGTATTGCATTCTCACAAATGATTCACATTGCAGGCATTGCATTCTCCTAATTCTCATTGCAAATATTGCATTCTCACCAGGAATTTACACTGAAGGTATTGCATTGTCGCAAAGGATTCACATTGCAGGCATTGCATTGTCACCAAGGATTCACACAGCAGGCATTGCATTCTTACCAAGAATTCAGACTGCAGGTATTGCACTCTCACCAAGAATTTCGACTTCGGGTATTGCATTCTCAACGGGAATTCACTTTGCAAGTATTGCATTCTCACCAAGAATTCACATTGCAGGCATTGCATTCTCACAAAGGATTCACATTGCAGGCATTGCATTGTCACCAAGAATTCTCATTGCAAGTAGTGCATTGTCACCAAGGATGCCCATTGCAAGTATTGCATTCTCACCAAGGATTCACATTGCAGGCATTGCATTGTCACCAAGAGCTCTCATTGAAGTATTGCATTCTCACCAACAATTCTCATTGCAAGTATTGCATTCTTACCAAGAATTCACAATGCAGGTATTGCATTCTCACCAAGGATTCTCACTGCAGGAATTGCATTCTAACCAGGAATTCACATTGCAGGCATTGCATTGTCGCCAAGAATTCACATTGCAGGCATTGCATTCTGACAAAGGATTCACATTGCAGTTTTTGCATTCTCACCAAGAATTGTCATTGAAGTGTTGCATTGTCACCAAGCATTCTCACTGCAGGAATTGCATTGTCACCAAGGATTCTCACCGCGGGAATTGCATTGTCACCAAGAATTCACATTGCAGGATTCCATTCTCACCAAGAATTCTCACTGCGGGTTTTGCATTTTAACTAGGAGTTCACATTGAAGGCATTGCATTCTCACCAAGAATTCACATTACAAGTACTGCATTCTCACAAAGGGTTCACATTGCAGGCATTGCATTGTCACCAAGAATTCTCATTGCAATCATTGCATTCTCACCAAGGATTCTCACTGCAGGAATTGCATTGTAAAAAAAGGATTCTCACTGCAGGAATTGCATTGTCACCAAGGATTCATATTGCAAGTATTGCATTCTCAATAAGAATTCACATTGCAATTTTTGCATTCTCATCATGAATTCTCACTGTGGGTATTGCATTCCAGCCAGGAATTAACATTGCAGTTTTTGCATTCTCACGAAGAAGTCACTTTGCAGTCATTGCATTCTCATAAAGGATTCACATTTCAGGCATTTCATTCTCACCAACAATTCTCATTGCAAGTATTGCATTCTCACCAAGAATTCTCTTTGCAGGTATTGCAATGTCACAAAGGATTCACACAGCAGGCACTGTGCTCTCACCAGGAATTCACATAGCAGGAATAACATTCTCACGAAGAATTCACATTGCAGGCATTGCATTCTCACAAAGGATTCACATTGCAGGCATTGCATTCTCGCCAAGAATTCTCATTGCAAGTATTGCATTGTCACAAGGAATTCACATTGCAGTTATTGCATTGTTACCAAGGATTCACATTGCAGGCACTGCATTCTCACAAAGGATTCACATTGCAGTTCTTGCAATCTCACCAAGAATTCTCAATGCAAGTATTGCCTTCTCACAAAGGATTCCCATTGCAGGCATTGCATTCTCACCAAGAATTCACATAGCAGGCATTGCATTTTTGGCAAGAATTCTCACTGCAGGAATTGCAGTGTCACCAAGGATTCTCACCACAGGAATTGAATTGTTGCCAAGGATTCACTTTGCAAGTATTGCATTCTCACCAAGAATTCACACTGCAGGTATTGCATTCTCACCAAGAATTCTCACTGCGGGGATTGCATTCTAACCAGGAATTCATGTTACAGTTTTTCCATTCTCACGAAAAATTCGCATTGCAGGCATTGCATTCTCACAAAGGATTCACATTGCAAGTATTGCATTCCCTCCAATAATTCTCATTGCAAGTATTGCATTCTCACCGAGAATTCTCATTGCAAGTATTGCATTCTCACCAAGGATTCACATTGCAGGCATTGCATTCTCACAAAGGATTCACATAGCAGGAATTGCATTCTTACCAAGAATTCCGACTGCGGGTATTGCATTGTCACCAAGGATTCACATAGCAGGCACTGCATTCTTACAAAGGATTCATATTGCAGTTCTTGCAATCTCGCCAAGAATTCTCATTGCAAGTATTGCATTTTCACCAAGGATTCTCACTGCGGGTATTGCATTGTCACCAGGAATTTACAGTGAAGGTATTGCATTGTCACCAAGGATTCACATTGCAGGCATTGCATTCTCACCAACAATTCTCATTGCAAGTATTGCATTCTCACCAGGAATTCACATTGAAGGTATTGCATTCTCACCAAGGATTCACATTGCAGGCATTGCATTCTCACAAAGGATTCACATAGCAGGAATTGCATTCTTACCAAGAATTCCGACTGCGGGTATTGCATTGTCACCAAGGATTCACATAGCAGGCACTGCATTCTTACAAAGGATTCATATTGCAGTTCTTGCAATCTCGCCAAGAATTCTCATTGCAAGTATTGCATTTTCACCAAGGATTCTCACTGCGGGTATTGCATTGTCACCAGGAATTCTCATTGCAAGTATTGCATTGTCACCAAGAATTCTTAATGCAGTTATTGCATTCTCACCAAGAATTCACATTGCAGGCTATGCATTCTCACCGAGGATTCTCACCAAGGATTCTTACCAAGAATTCTCAATGCAAGTAATGCATTCTCACCAAGAATTCTCACTGCAGGCATTGCATTGTCACCAAGGATTCTCACTGCAGGAATTGCATTGTCACCAAGGATTCTCACCGCAGGCATTGCATTCTCACCAAGAATTCTCATTGCAAGTAATGCATTCTCACCAGGAATTCTCACTGCGGGTATTGCATTGTCATCAGTAATTCAGATTGCAGTTATTTCATTCTCACAAAGGATTCCCACAGTAGGCACTGTACTCTCACCAGGAATTCACATGGCAGGAATTGCTTTCTCGCCAAGAATTCTCATTGCAAGTAATGCATTGTCACCAGGAATTCACATTGCAGGTAATGCATTGTCGCCAAGAATTCTCATTGCAGGTATTGCATTCTCACCAAGAATTCACATTGCAGGAACGGCAATCTCACCAAGAATTCACATTGCAGGTATTGCATTGTCACCAGGAATTCTCATTGCAGGTATTGCATTCTCACCAAGAACTCACATTGCAGGTACTGCAATCTCACCTAGGATTTGCACTGCAAGAATTGCATTCTCACCAAGCATTCACATTGCAGGAATAGCGTTCTCATTAAGAATTCGCACTGCAGGAATTGTATTCTCACCAAGCATTCACATTGCAGGAATTGCATTCTCACCAAGAATTCACATTGCAGGCATTGCATTCACACCAAGGATTCTCACTGCAGGAATTGCATTGTCACCAAGAATTCTCATTGCAGGAATTGCATTGTCACCAAGGATTCTCATTGCAAGTATTGCATTGTTACCAGGAATTCTCATTGAAGGTACTGCATTGTCACGAGAAATTCACATAGCAGGAATTGCATTCTCACCAGGAATTCACATTGCAGTTATTGCATTCGCACGAAGAATTCACATTGCAGGCATAGCATTCTCACAAAGGATTCACATTGCAAGCATTGCATTCTCACCAAGGATTCACATTGCAAGTATTGCATTCTCACCAAGAATTCACATTGCAAGTATTGCATTCTCAGCAGGAATTCTCACTGCAGGAATTGCATTGTCACCAAGAATTCTCTCTGCAGGAATTGCATTGTCACCAAGGATTCACATTGCAGGTATTGAAGCTGGGACATTCCCATAACGACGTCTAAATGTTTCCTAATTTTAATAAACTTATATTTAATAAGACTTAAGGTTTGCCCTTTAGAGGACAGGTGGTGCGTTCCCACCGGCAGACATTAAACGTTCAAGGCGCGTCAAACTTTTGACTGTCCTAGGACTACATTTTGGAGCCAAACTTGACGAGATCGGTGTGGAGGACCTTCCCACTAGTCCATTTTTCAATCAGCGCTTCTAAAGCGGGGCTGGACCTTGCCACTAATGGTCCTTTGACTTGTGATCCTCGACAAATGCATGAATGCATGAAGGTCTTGCGTGCCGGGCGGACCTTCCCGGGGGTCCATAACATAGCGCTATACGGGCTGGACTTCACCCTTAAGTGTACGAGATTGTACAAGGCCGCTTAACAAGTGATCTCCTTGGTCAAAGTTTCAGGCTCGATTGATTAGGAACTTATATATAAATAGACACTTAGTAATCACCATGTCAACCCCATGGAGACCAGTAACCGACACAGTCCATTCATCACACTAGGGCAGTTAGCGATAAAAAAACAACGTTAAAACAAATAAAACAATAGCCAGTCGTCAGCAGGTACCCGCCTGGTCGCGTTCCGGCCCCTCTACCTGAACGCTCAAGCCCAGGTGGGCGGGTCCCCGCATAAACTTATATGCGGTTGGCATTCTAAAATCAATACAGTAATGATATGTGTAATAATAAGTAATACTGATAGTAATAGTAAAAACAAAAACAAAACAACCGCAAAAGACGGATACAACCAAAACAAACTAAAATATATGTGTGACATACTGAAATGGTATAACCAATAATAAAAAAAATGCTAAGAAAACAAGCAAACAGTGTTAATTTTATTGTTTAAAATGCGCACTGCGATGTCAGCTGCCTGGCTGAGAAATATCCAAACTTGACTAGAAAATTGTTATGACCGGTTAGTATTTTATCCGTACATGCCTTCATTTTGGGCTTACAATATCCTCTGCTGCTCATCACAAAAAGTGTCATATTAATTCGTTTAATTAGATCTTCAAGATGCGAGCAGATGCGACAATAACGCAAAACCTGGCCGGCAAATACATTAATTCCCATGTTATAAGGTATTGCACTGTCTGGAAATGTCAACAGAACAACAGGGATATCAAAATCTTCCACTTTATGATATATTGAGGTTCGAAGACCGTCACTACTAGATTGGAGTCTCACATCGAGGTAAACAACGGTTTTGTCATTGACTCCGTTTCTATCTGCAAGAAGCTCCACTGGGTAAACTTTTGGAATTAAGGTATTGAAATGCTTGTAATTTGTTACGCATATATCGTCTATATATCTCGAAGTGTTTGACAATAATTTAGCTAGTCCAAACTTTTTATTTTTAACCAATTGTTTCATAAAAACAAATTCGCAATTTAACAGAAACAAGTCGGCAAGTAAAGGACTGCAATTCCCTCCCATTGAATTTGTCCCCAATTGAATTATTTGTCTGAACACATAACCGGAAAAAGAAATGTAGACTTCAGACACTATAAAATCAATAGCCTTCTTAAAAGAGTCCACGTCTTAACAAAAATACCCCTTATATTTGATTTTGGAGAAAAACGACTTCTCATATCCTACACACAAGTATCTACGATTAGTGGAATTGAATGTGAGATCAAGGATGGAAAAAATAGTATTGCATTGTCATCCAGAATTCTCATTGCAAGTATTGCATTCTCATCAAGAATTCTCATTGAAGGTACTGCATTGTCACCAGAAATTCACATAGCAGGAATTGCATTCTGACCAAGAATTCACATAGCAGGAATTGCATTCTCACCAAGAATTCTCATTGCAAGTAATGCATTGTCACCAGGAATTCACATTGCAGGTAATGCATTGTCACCAGTAATTCACATTGCAAGTAATGCATTCTCACCAGGAATTCTCATTGCAAATATTGCATTGTCACCAGGAATTCACATTGCAGGTATTGCATTGTCACCAAGAATTCACATTGCAAGTATTGCATTCTCACCAGGAATTCTCATTGCAAATATTGCATTGTCACCAAGGATTCACATTGCAAGTATTGCATTGTCACCAAGAATTCTCATTGCACGTATTGCATTGTCAGCAGGAATTCACATTGCAGACACTGTGCTCTCACCAGGAATTCACATTACAGGTATTAATTACTACGGGCTTGCTGGTGGAACAGGGTATTCCTACCCATCCCATCACATACTCGCTGTGAAACCTGAATTCCAATGGGTTACCCATTCCAATAAGCGAACAATCTTCCTATCAATTTTAGTTCTTCATGCAATTTTTTGAAAAATGTATCTTCTTTTAATATTATGCTACTGTTTTTATGCTTTCAATATGTTCTTTTGGGTTGAAGCTGCTACTTGCCCATTTTCATTTGCGTAGTTCGTTGGTATATGTAATTCTCTTACTTCTTACGGTTAAATGAATATGTATCTAGTGCATCTGTATAAGGGCCGAAACACAGAACTTCATTAATATTACTATGCTGATAGCTATGTTCTCTTTACGTTTGGCCGGGGCTGATTAAGAGTCGCTAATGTGCTAAATGTTCCTCTCAAGTTTTGTAAAGATGAGGGAATTGAAAAACCTCTAGGTGTCGAAAGCATCGAATATTTTCGCGGGACTGAGCGAAACTTGTTCTACAGCATACTGCTGTTCCTTTTCAATTTTTATAATACTGTCACAAGTTCCCAATGTTTTTCAAACAGATAGCAACTTTCCTTTTTATGCATTGCTATATATTGGTAGAATGCAAGTTTGAAATGTCTTATGTAATCATCTCATATTCTTTTGCCACTTGATAATTGTCTGAATTTGCTTTCAATTAGTAGAAAAGATACTGAGTAGAAAATAAGGCATGAAGATAATAACCTTTTTGTGTGCTTCTTAAATTTCCAGTTTCTTGGCTTGTACAAAAGTTCATGTTTACAACAGAGTAAAGTAAGTCTAATGAGGTCATTTCCATGTTAGTTATGAGGGATTATTTAATCAACAAAATTGCGAGAGGACTTTCTAAGGGGTGTTTGTGTAATTGACAATAGTTGCAGTGCTTAGTAATAGTGAGTACCTCAAACATTGAAAGACTGAGTGATAGGCCTATTTTATACTGTTGATATTCAAATTTATTTACAAATGATCCACACGATTCTTCAATAATTGATAAACAGGTAAGCTTTTCACATCAAGAATGTGAAGTCATTCAATTCCAACTTTAGTAGTTACTATTAGAGCAGCAAAGTACACGGTGGGTCAGAAGTGACTACGTTTCAAATATTGCTTTATTTAAAATATCAAAATCACTCAGATATCATTCAGAAGTATATCTTCTAGCTTCATCATGGAAAGCCTTGTCCTGTCCGTATCATGCCACCAAGCTGCCGCTAACACACGATATTCGATTGTGTATTCACTTGTGTCACAACTTTCAGTCATGGCCTCACGCAGGAATATAGAATAATGAAGCAAGCTGCTATTGTTCACACTTAAAAGTGAATTTCATCAATCAAAAACATAGATATGTATGACTACATTTAAGTGGAGAGCTACGTTTTAGGCGATAGCAGTTATTGATTCGATTTCTATCAATTTCATATACATTTGAAGTGAGGGGAGCAGCAGAAGATATAATGTATTTGAAACGTAGTCACTTCTGGCCCACCCTGTACTTTATTTGTTAGTATTTAATCAGGCATTCACCTCGTTATTGTTACAAACTTGCACGATTGTTGATTAGCATAACTTTTGTAATTGGAAAATATTGCTTTATGTAACTATCTTCAGGATGCGAACTCGGAACTCACCAGAACCAGTAGCATTTGGCCAGACTCGATATCAGAAAAATACAGAAATTTTGTCTTGTGTTATCAAGGTGCTGTTTTTTTAAACATTCACCTATGCATCATGTGCGTCTCCTATGCATATTCGTATGCATCATATATGCAACTTAGGAGATCACTTTCACGCATCTGATAGGGATGCAGCGACAGCGATTTTTGCCCTAAAATTGCTAATACCTTCTTTTTCAAAGCTAGCCTCTTAAATCTAATTGACTGCCTAGTTTTTCAATTAGTTATCTCAATGTTGAATAAAACCTCTAGAAATTAATAATAAATGTGAATAAATAAACTTGTTTTGTTATTATATTATCATATTATGTTATTATATTATAGGACGTATTCTAGTCCCTCTTAGTTCAGGGTCATACTGTGAAACTCAGAGGTTTTTATACGAAAACTGTCAAGAGTGAAGAGTATGCACATGCATTTCCATCTCCAAATCCTCAGTTTTGATGTTAATCCTTTGTCTTGATGCACAATTCTACGGGATTTGTTGCGCGGTGATCCTTCTATTGCAAGAGAATTATTGATGATTGCATTATTGGTGAGTTACTGCGATTGACAGAGACGTGCTGAATTTCAACATGAGAATATGTTAGACATGCAAAGACAAGGAGTAAGCAAGGGAAGCAGCCTTGGCCCAGTGGTGGCCAACATTAATATCATTTGCTCTGAGGAAGAACTATTCTTGCAAGTGACCTGCTCTGGCAGTTGTGTACTGCTATGTTGACAATGTGTGCATTTTCGTCAGTGGTCGATAGTGAAGGAGAGTTGGAGACGTTTTTCCAATTAGCGGACACTTTCTGTGAAAGTGTCACATTTTCCATTGATTAGGAACATCAGCGCCCTTTTTGGATTTAATGAGTGATCGATTTGTCAAGGGACACTGCGCGGTTTTCAGTTTATAGAAAACCTATTTACTCCGACTTTTATCTGCGCGTGACTCTTCCGTTATTCCAAAGCAATACACGTTCTCTTACTGCTCAAGCAGAGTGTTTCTGATGATGCTTGTGCGAATGAGATGGTGCATAAAACAACCCCCGAAAGAAATAGGGTACTCGAAAACCGAGATCAATTGGTTCTGATGTCCAGAAAAGCCACTTGATCAGGAAAGTTCTGCTCAGCCGGTGCATACTAGCGTTTATCTCCCTTACGTTCCCAAGATCACGGAGGAGTGGACTGTAGGTGTTTCTGCATAGTGGGGGATAGTCGTGTGCATTGAATAGTATATTAAATTGAATTTAATGAAGTCGTGTAATACTCGAACTTAATTGAAAATTCTTGCCTTACTCGGGCTCGATTAAAAGTTGCACTGGCTCCGTAACACTGCATGCTGCTAATGACGGCGCTGTCGGAGATATCAAAATCTAATGTCTATGCTTATTGCTCGACGGACGATAAATGAACCTCATTGTGCAATAAATATTATAGAAGAATTTATCGCTACATGGCTGTTAATATTTCTTATCGCACTGTGGTTGTATGCAATGTATTCGCTGTATGCAGACGTTCGTGTACTTCAGAACATAGAAATAGACAAAACAATTGATATTTACAGGACATTTCTTCGGCCGCTTATCTGGTATGTCCATCTATTAGATTGGAGATACGTCGATTGAAAGTATCATCATTCATGAGCCTGTCTGAATATCAGTCATTTTAATCTGACAATAATGAGGTTCGAGATTTGAACGATTGAGAAAGGTATTTATAAAATCAATAACGGGAACTTATTTATTCTTCAACTGTAACTTCTATCTATGTTTGTCATCTATCTTTCATTCGCTGAACGTGCCTTTACAAAGGATTGAGTGATCTTGTCTTCTCGTTGATAAAAATCAGAAATCAACGAAACTCATGTATGCTACCAGAAGTAAATCATCTTTCAAAATCGATCAATGTACGGCAGCGAAGTTAGCAACCTAAGAACAATAAAATTGCACCTCATTTATTCGAAACAGTGGAAAAAGACTTATGTGAAGAGGCAAACAAGAATATCAGATAATGCATTTTGAAGATGTAGTGGGTGTTGGACTTATACACTTCAGGGAAATAACAAAATAGCCGGAAATAAAGAGGAGTTCAAGAACAAGAGAACGTGAAGACGTTCAAGAAGATTCGTTGTGAATATTGTTGAGCTGCCATATGATGACATAGAAAGCTTGTCATGTAAAGTATATTTAAGAATTTTTGCGTAATGACAGACAATTTAAAATGGATTTTTCTCTTTGAAAACATGTTGTTATCAGTTCATCATCATCTAAACGTGATACGTACTGCAACATTGAAGCTGTATGTTTCTAAAACATAGTTGCAGATCGCTGCTTCACTCTCTTGTAAAGTGTCGATGGATGTCGATGGATGTCGATAAGCTTCGGAGTCGAGCTCTTTGCCTTGGAGGTTGCCGCGGTGAGGAAAGTTCAGATTCATATCCACAAAAATGTTAGTGGATATCTATGGATGTCCATGGATATCCGCAAATATTTTGAAAGTTGCATATACCTCATAATTTGCTTCACATCATGAAGTGCATATAATGAAATTACATGAAAGTCAAAAGCTAATTTAGAGCTATGTTACCAAAAAATGACCAACGCATATTGCAAATACATGATATGCAACGGATTGGTTTTCCTAAATTTTGCGAGCTCTAGCGTCTGCACTCAAGGTACATGACATCAAATTTTAGAACAGAAGTGTTCCACCCTGAAGTGAAGCTTGTAGAACCAGATGGTGGCCAACCATTTATGCAGAACGACATGCATCCAAAGCGATATTTTATGCTTAATCAACATAGAAAGTTCAAGTAATTCTTCGTGAGATTCAACTTCTACTTGCCATTGATCATTGCTAAAATTACAATATAGCGCCTTTGTCGTCTCCTTGTTGTCTGTGCTTATTTTGTAATTCCTCATTCAGTAATCAAGTTATGTTTTTCGCTTAATATCGAATAAAGATAAAGTTTTCTTCATCACAGTTGGTGATAAGTTTCTTTTCAACTTCGAGAAAATCATACCGACTTGATTAAATAGTCGTTCTATGGATGTCAAAGGCACGGGCACTGCAATAGACAAAATAATTTTGGCACAAGTGCGCAGCCGTATTAAACTGTTGCAGGGTAAAATCGGGTAATATCGACAGTCGGGTAATATGCACCGTAAAGCAGTAAATTGCACCGATAAGCAGTTAACTCTCAAAGGTACAACAGAAGCCTGGTGGAGCGCTTGAGCTCATACCGACATATCGAAGTTGGAAGTAAGTCGCCGAATTTTATAATTTATTACCCCGATCACTGCAAATCAGCCAACTCCTTCACGCTCCATCTGACATTTAAGTGTTTGGTGGTAGATTAAGGTAGAGGAATGTAGTCTCACTAAATAGTAATGATTCTGTCAAATTCTTTCGTTGTTTTGAGTTATATTGTCACATGGAGCCGATACACAGGGTGCGGGATAAAAAATGTGATTAACTTTTAATGTAGCATAATTTTCCAATAATCCAACAGACACTAATAAGCAATGTCCCATTTTGAAACCAATGCAATTCATTAATTTCCATAATCAATATTAAGATGATTGCATTTGAGCATGAGAGCATAATATACATGCAAAGCAGAAGGACTCGAAAGCCAAGAAAATAGAGGAAAAGCGAGCCTACTTCCAATTCTTCACTTAAACGATAATCATCATGGCGAAGTCCCTCTGCTGCAGATGATCACACAGCATCAATTGGGTGATGACTGGATCAACCTTCAGCAATCACTTCTTGTAACGGAGCGCCAGAAATATCGTATTTTCCTATTTCATTTCTTCCAAAGTCATCACGTCTCTTCCGAGTTAAACCCCAAACATTTTTGTCCAAAATGTTTCTGCTCAACGGTTATCCTGCTGAATTCATTAGAAAACATTTCCTTGAGCTCAACATAAACCGAAATATAAAACGAAACAACAAGAACGAAAAATCAGATGTAGTGTACATGAAAGTCCCATTTATCAATGAATTTGAGAAGAGAAAACTGATTAGGATAAGAGATGAGCATGGGCTTTCCGACTACGTTCGATTCGTATTTGTAACTGAACCTGCTCTGAAATATTCGTTGAGAAATCCGAAGGAGACAAGACCCTGTAATGACAAATGCATTGGATGTAGAACCGCCCAAGATCCCGGAAAATGTCTTAAGAAAAATGTAATTAATGAAATCAAATGCTTGATATGTGATCAAAGATATATTGGTGAAACGTCGAGAACAGTACAACAAAGAATTTACGAACATACGGAACAAAAATCATCACACGTAAAAATGCACATGGACCTGCACCAGACTAATGATGAAACACCAGCTTTCTCCTGGAAGATCCTGCAGACCGTAAAAGCAAAGAAGTTGAGAAAGGCTACTGAAGCTCTCTACATACGAGATTGTGACCCACAAAAATTGATAAATGGATGCAAAGGGTGGAATGTACCCATTTTCTTGACTTAATCTCCCTCTACTAGACTTTTCTATATCTATTTAGTTTTTTTGGACATTCTTGTAGAATTTTTTTTATTAGAGCTTTCTGAACCATTTCTATGTTGCATTGTAGGATTTCTTGATAGGATAATTTTGAATTCTGCAAATAATAATCTGAATAATAGTTAATGCATGATATATCTTTTAGCAGTAAATAATTCCCTTGATAAAGCCTACGGCGAAAATTTGGGAGAACTACCTAGTTGTTTTATTTGCGGAAGAAGGGCTAATAGGCCAACAATTAATTGATTTTCATTTTAAGAAAAACCGAAACATTTTCATTTACTACTTCCAATTCTTCACTTAAATGACAAAAGGCGAAGTCCTTCACTATCATTGCAAATGACCAAACAGCTTTCACTTCAATCATGCAATACTGAATGGCCTATTTGTTGGTGCCTAATTTGACTTAATTATAAAGGGATCGATGTGTTGAAGAAAATATCATTTGGGAAGATATCATAATCTTACATAACTTATATGAATATCAACACCCAAAGCATCATGTGACTTTCATAAGAAAGCAATATAACTTGCATATCCGTGAACTATCTGCAATATCGAATTTCAAATTCAGAATGAGGAGTAATTATAGTCTTGCCTATAGCTCGAAATCTTTGTTCAATTTTGCCACTGAATTAAGTCACAACCAGAAGAAGAGATACAACAGTACATTAAACGATGCGTAGAATGCCTACATCACTTGCATCCGCAGTGGATCCCTTATAAAATTGCAAAAGAGATAAAGAGATCCGGCGATGAGGAGCTCACTGATTGATCATGAACACATTGAAGAGGTCGAAAGCAAGTGTGATGACATATAAATCTATGGAACTTGGAATAAAAATAATAATAATTTGGAAAAGAGAGCCTTGAAAGAAATGAAACAGGAAAATGCGACATTTCTGGCGCTCCGGTACGTTATGTGATTGCTGAAGGTTGATCCAATCAACACCCAATTGATGTTGTGTTATCATCTTCAGAAGAGAGACTTCGCCATGATGATCATCCTGTAAGTGAAGAAATGGAGGTAGAATTGCTTTTCCATTCAGTCATTGTTCATTTCACCTAGTTTCTTGGCTTTCAAGTCCTTCTGCTTCGCATGTACATTATGCTCTCATCCTCAAATGCAATCATTGTATTGTTGATTATGGTTGCAGGGATGTGTGTTGGCTTCAAACTGAGACCTTATTTGTTAATTTCTGATGGATAATTAGAAAATTACGCTACATTGAAATTTAATCACATTTTTTTATGTCGCACCCTGTATAATTGTCGGGTAATATCGACAGCACTGTCGAGCAGGACACTGACTAAATGCCATGTGCTTTGTCATTATTGTATATTGTCTCATAGAATATTACCTTCACAAGATTTATATGCATTACTAAATGAATTATTAGGTCTATTTAGACTATGCGTAAAAAAGTCAGGTAATATCGACAGCTAAAAACAGTTTCGGTCTTTCACGGTTATTTTTCTCAGTATTAACATAAATTATGGCATCCAAATAATCTCATTTCACTCGAATCTATTAATCTATAGGATTAACATGCGATTCTAGGTGAAAAGTAATGTGTAGCCTATACTGATATCCGTGTAATATCGACACATTGCAGGACGACATCGAAAGTTTAGTTTACTATACCTGACAAATTTTGACGATTCTTTTTGGGACTGTCTATATTACCCGACAAAGTGTCGATATCATACGAATATCATTACAGTTTACAGGCTACACGTTCTGGCGAAAGGTGAGACAGGTTTCTAATTTATGTATTTTGTTCTGTGTTTCGTTTTCCATGTTTCAGAATTTTCGCATGATTATTCGATTTATTATCTTACTTATTTTGTCAATGTATATCTGTCCACCTACTTTTGTCTCTGAAACAGATGTCTGGACAAAAATCCCTGTGATGTCCATATTTTAGAAAATCAATATTTATACATCGCCAGAAAGAAAAGAAATTGCCATTTTTTAGTGATGAAGCTATTTTCACACGCTGAAAAAATGTCCAGGGACAGTGAGCATCGAAGCGGAAACGAAGACAAATACCGTATTGCTTTAGTATCTGCATTTGACTTATTATGCTTTTTAAATGTTGAGCATTCAGTGATATTCAGCCACTGTATGGGCCGGGCTTGAGCTTGCAAATGGGAAGCTCACACACCCGGACGGGTCTTGGTCCTAGATAATTGGTGCATGTCTTGAAAGTCCATCAGATTAAAAATGAAATTGTGATCATTTTCCAACTTTTCAAACTAATTCGGTTTTGTCAAATGGAAGCGAGTGACATCCTCAATCAATATCTCTGTAGGTTGTGGCAAGAAGCGGAATGTCACTGATATGGCTCACGATGAAGTGGATATTTGTATTAGCACGTTTGTTTGCTGAAGATTCGCCCTCGACATTTAAACCTCGTAGTTAAACCAGATGTCACGTGACGCACATGCAATTTGTCTGACAAATAAGGTAAATTTAATTAAATTAATTAATGCAACTGTCAACTCTTCAGGTACAACTATTCTTTTCATATACACATTACAGTCTAAATCTAACTTCTTCTTGCAGCTTCTATTCACCGAATGCAATGTGTATAACAATTTGCATTTCAAGACTAATTAATCGATAATAATAACTCAAAATTGCTTAAGAAATGTATCACTGAATATATACGAAATTGACTGCAGTTCTTTTTAAAAGAACGTACATAAATTGTAGAAAACCACCGATATCACTGCATCTTTCAGCAGTCCTGCAGAATTGTGCCATCATGAAGTGATGGTCAATTTCATCCAGCAACGGATGTGGATATACGCCAAACAAGCCATTTCTCCGCTGGCCTGCAATTGTTCACTTATCAAGTAATGCTGAAATTGCTTCTCTGAATTGACGATTGCAGGTTTCTCAAAGAAATCGGCAATGTATGCTATCAAGTTCTACTTTTGCAGCGATTTCAGCAAGCAATTTCTATTGACTTTCCGAATATGAGATGACTTAAGAATTGGATATGTACTCGCAGGTCTATCTCCGGAAATATCATTCTGAAAGAGAGCCCGCAGCCCCTGTGCGCATTGCTTTGATGAAAAAGGATACCAGGACTGCAGCAATGATCTTGTCTGACTGGTCCAATCATTCTTGCGTTGCCATTCGTCAGGTAAGATAGAATGCTTCAAAGTATTATCTTATGAATCGTTTGAAAGTATGAGTCAAAATTCTATGACCGATGGGTCTGATTCAGTCGTCATTGAGATGTCGTTGGATCTCCTGGCCTGCTGGCAAAAATCAATGGCAATCTAATGTAGACAATAAAAGTCTGAAACGTGATTTTGACTTTGTTTAAATTTGATGCAGCCTTGACATTTTGAACAGTCCGAATATACTAATAGACAAGCATTTGGTAATTATGGCAGCTCATTGAAAAATTCCCGTTTATCGCACCTCTAGTAAACTGAGGAGGTTGTAGAATTTAAATCTGTGGGGTGTTGATGAATGTACAGAAAAGATAGTAGTTCCAGCGGATACTACGACATTGTATTTAAGAAGCAAGCCAATATTTCGTCTTGCGGCTTTCTCAAATTTACATATATATAGCAGAGAAGATGTGCTTCCATTTTTTTCTTCTTTTAATACAGCTAAGTACCTATTGGAACCATAGAGTAAGTATATTAGGCAGAGTGGCAACTCAGCATCTATAAAATCCCCAATGTGTATACACTTTCGATTTTATTAAATGAACTCGAGGTGAATACAATGGTCAAATCTACCAAATGTGAGATATGCAAATTTTTGCAGTTTTGAAGAAAATTGCCAAGGAATTGAATGATCATGATGTATGCAGAAGGAATGATGGTATTTTACAGATTCTCAGTGTCATGACAGCCTTGGAGATTTAATGCTTGATAAATTGGCAATACGATAGGTGCTTATTTACACTTTCATGCTCAACCTCAAGAGTATTTTCTTATGCGTGATCATTGCAGGCAACCTGCCACTTGCAGAGCAAGTCACATAATCGAAGACAATGATTTCAATTAACTTTGAAAGATGTAAATGGGTCCACATCACTATTCAGATTCAAGAAATGAAACATGAATTTAGTGAATCACAAAATCATGCCGGTAAAAATGGAATTAAAAACATGAAATTTCAGCCAAGAAACCAAAATCAGATCTCGACTTTTTCATGAAGACTTCCATAATAATGCGGCTCATGAAATTCCCTTGCAATTACGAGTAACTTTATTTCCGCTTAGTTAGGATGCTTATTAGCAAATATTCATTCCTTTTGATATCGAACTTGTTTCTTACTACTTATAAAGGGGCGTCATCTCGGTAGCATATAAATTTGGCAAATTTTGACTTTTTTAAAACGTGATCTCAGCAAAAAATTGAATATTTTCATATGAAAATTTTCCTACTCTATGCTTTCCTATAGCCTATACACTTCACTTCCGAAATCCAGATGCGTGAGCCTATAATTAGCTGTAACGGGGCTATGTATCTCTGAAGTCGCCGGACTCAGCTCCATACGCTATTCGCACATAAAGAAGGACATCAATAAACACATATACGTGAATGGTAGTGAGAAGAAATCATTCTGAAATTTTTGAAAATTATTTGCTTAGTATATGCGAGTATTCGATATGAGACTAAAGAATTATTGCAGTTTGATGAATAAGATTCCATTTCGTGATTTATGTGTTTAGTTGAAGGTTTGGGAGCGAGTGAAATTTTGAGAGGGGTGATCAGTCCTCACTAGTCAATTTTTCCGCCTGCCTTTCGAAACAAAGTTTTGTGAATTTGTACAAAAAGAGCTGCTTGCGATAAAATACCGAATCCGTAGGAAAAACTCGATAATTCTTATTACGAAATCTTGTTATTTGTGAGTAAAATTAATTCCTTGATTGCCTTAAATGATGAAACTATAGAACGACTTGACAGTTGATACCACCGTCAAAGATTATTTCTCTTTCCCAAGTAATGCAAACAGCAATATTTCTCTTTGCTTTCTGTTCTCTCTCCACTGCGGCATACAATCTAGAGATATCTTAGCAATATATCAATAAAATAGAGAAAAAGTAGGCATAAATCAATTTCATAACTCTGTTCAGTCAATATAATTCATTCTCAAGTCATTCATATGTACCTGAAACTCATGCAGTCAAACATACACTGATTGTAAATTTCTTCCGACTTCTGAAAGTCACAGGAACGAAAGGCAAGCATGAAGAAACACTTCTATCAAACACACAACGTCTCATATTCTGTGATTTATAGTGTTTACACATCGATAGCTTTCTTATAATTCTTATGAACCTTTTGTACAGATAGATAAATGACTTTATCAATTTGAAAGCAAAGTATCATCGTCATGAATGTACGTGTGTATTAAAGTCATGGATAGAACTGATAAAGTTCGATGTCGGAGTAAACAATCCCTATTATCTAACATCAAACATATATCAATGATATTTACCAAACAAAAGTGTGGCGAAGAATCCAATAACACCATCACATTGAATGTCTACGTCAATTTATTTGACTTTGGTATTGTCAATACACGAAAAGCAATTAATTATCAGAGAACATGAATTTCAGTCTGAAAACTTCTTCCTGATACATATATTTGAACAACCAACTTTCCACTTTCAATAATGAAATCAATAACGGTTGCTGTCGAACTTCATAGTCATGTGATTATTCAATGCACTCTTAAATGCAATTTATTTGCATACAAGAAAATTTAAGTTTGGATTTTGCAAATTACAAGTTTCATGAGATGCAAAATACAAACTAGTATATAAACAAGTATGCAAGCAAGCAAATTATGAAGACAGATAAATGATTTATAAACTGATGAACGTTGTGATATCAGATGTCTACAAATTCGTGGAGAGACAATCATTCTTTTTATTTTAGCCTAACTATTTTCAACTGAAATCTTCAGTGTAGCGTAAAGCAGTAATGAAGCTCGATTTAAAGAAAAGATTCAAACATGCCATGGGTGGTCTGATTCACAAGTATTTCTCATAAGCTCGGTCAGATCATCCTATAAATATCCGATCAACCAGTTTCAGCAAGTTCAAAGTTTTTTCTTTGATAATATTCATGCACGTGAATAAGAAGCACGTATATTAGTTGTGTGCTGTTGCACAAATCGCATGGCTCAGTGGATGATCGACTTAAAGATAATTGGTTCATTTCTGATCAAAAACAAAGGGGTAAAGAGATAACTCAGCATTTATAGTTTCGATTTCATTAAATGAACATGAATCGATACCAGGTCGAGACCCAGTACCACCTGTGAGATATATGCAGTTTCTACACGTTTGGAGAAATGTAGACGAATTTGAATGATAATGATAGCAATACAGAAAAGGGAATAGTATTCCACAAATTCTCCATGCATTAAGACAACTGGGAGAGGTAATATTAATAATTAGTAAATTACCATTACTAGAATCTCAGCTTTATTATAATAAGATTATTTTCTTAAACGTGATCATATCAGAAACTGACACTGAAAGAGCAACATCGTAATCAAAGAAGCTGATCACAATGAACTTTAAAAGATGCAAATGGATGCATACTATTTATTCAGATTCAAGAAATGAGGCTTGTGAATCATAAAATCACATACCCCTGAAAATTGAATTAAAGGCTTGACATCTCAGTTAAAGGAGCACAATAAGATCTCAACTTTTCCTTGAAGATTTGCAGGGACTTGTTTTACAATGTGGTTCATGAAATTTCCTAGATCATCATCTTAATTTCCGCTGGATTAAGATACTTGTTAGCGAATATTCATTTCTTTTGATATCCAATTTGTTTCATGCTACTTACAAAGGGGCTTCATGTCGGTAGTATATAAATTTGCAAAAATTGAGCTTTTCAAAAACTGTTCAAATTATTTTTCGGACCACAAGAACGTAATCTCCGTATAAAACTGAAACTTCTGGCATAGAAATTTTCACTGTATGCAGACACTTTTTTGAGTTGACACTCTACCTGTACATACTTACTCTATGGGGAAATATGGGGTTTACTATTTTTATGCCGTCCCGACACTGGAAAAGGATAAAAATTTCAAGATTTCAAAATCTTTGACAGGTTTTGAATGCGCAATTAATATCCTCGGATATTTGTCATATAGGAAAATTCACCTAATATGCTGATTAAGCATCTCATATTTGTTTACTCGGAGCAAATATAACTGCATATTAATTAAGGAGCATCGTATGTTGGTGCATACTGATGCTAAATCGACCTATTGATTATTGCTGCGATCGGATGAATTCATCTTTCAATTGATGATGCAACTCAATAGAATATCAGAACATCAGAATTCAGCTTATTTTCAAGCTGAAACACGTTTTTTGGGTGATGTCATTTTGACAATTCTAATTGCATTTCCAATCTTATTGCATGAAATATCGGGCTCTGGCTATTTTGTTTCATTGTGAGGAAACCCGTGGAAAACGATTGACATTCAATGTATGCGCTTTATCGAGTACTTTCAATCGCTGCACGCGACCATCATCAGGACATGAATGACAAAACTAGAAGATAAGAAACCAAAATGACCAAAAGAGATAAAAGTGAAATTAAAAGAAAAATGACATCAAGACTTCCAAACATCACTTAAAGAGTGTTTCACTTTGTTGCAGGTTGGTCCTGTAGAGCGAAATCGATTGTTTGTATCCACATTCTCTCACTTTGTCTGTTGACTTTTAATGTCTGTTCATAACGTTTACACATCATCATAGTGGTCGTCAACCCCACTGAAAAAGTTCGTGTTAATAAAGCATAAACCAACCTTGAAACCAGCTATAACGTTGATGGCTGCATAAACAAGTTAACTCGTCTTGGCAATGGAGAAAACCTTCTTCGATGTGTTAACTCGTCTGGGGGCCATTCAACGCTAATGTCAACAAAGAGGTCGAATTTCAAAGTATGGCAGATAATATTGAATAATGCATCATCCGATCAGCAATATTCTGTAGTTTCACAATTTCTGTAGCTGTTATCAAAATATGCGATGTAAGCGAAATTTTTCTTTGTTTTCTCACAATCGATTTTTTCAATAAACGGCCTATTCGGAATGACATTTCGGAAATTCTTTATATTTTAATATTTTAATATTTTAATATTTTAATATTTTTATATTTTCTTATTCTTTATTATTTATATAAATAAATTTTGAATTTCCTAATTCAAATCGACTCTTTACATCTTTACTCTTGATCACTACCAAATACGGAGTGATCAAGGTGGGCAGATCAGCCACCGAAACATCTACTTCAATAAAATGACTTATTTACAGTTGGAGCATTTTCCGAAATGAAAGAAATGATAGAATTCACCCTAAGTCTAATGTACATCATGATAATTTCCTTAAGATCGTGCTAAAGTATTTAATTATTTGAAGAATTATAAGAGAAGGTAACAGGATTTAATTAGAAGGATTCGGAGTATTGGAGCATGGAAATATCTAGCTTCATTTTACTAAGACGGTTCTCATATACATGTTGTACATTTTTTCATTAGACATAAACAAGGTTTTAGTAAAGGAGAGTACTTGTGGATACGACTTACAGGTAGCATTGGTAGATTTGGATTTCAGGCGTATGCCAGTACGGATATTGGACCAACATTTGAATATGGTTCCAACTGCAAATATATTTGGTGATTCGTCTCAATGACACATGTACTTTCGACTCAACAAAACGCATCACGTAAAAGAAAATCTAACATGCTCTCATATATGAGTTATAGTCTCGTCTCAGTGGCGTGACCCCTTTTGGGTCAGTGGTGTGACCTCATGTGGCACATTATTAAAATGGAAGATGTTTACTTCCATGCCCCTAGGAAAAAAATCTGGGACATCTAGGAGCATTTCAGCATTAAAATTCTGATAATTCGTGTTAAGAATATGCAGTGCTTCTAGAATCAGAACATTGCCAAGAAGCAATATTTTCGGAACTGTTGGCCTATTGTTTATGTTTCAGAATATTCTTTTTCATTGAATACCAGAACTTTCTTTAGAAGACAAACATGCCGGAACTTCATTACTTAGAAGCTTTGCCAATGGCATAAAGACTAATAATAGATTTATTGACTCATCGACTTCGAGAGCCTTTTCTTATAGAAAACAAAGTGAATGACCTAGACGACCTCGAATGAATAGAGAGTGGAACAACCAATGAACGAACTCTGAGTCAAAATGCATTCCAATAGAATGCTTTCACATTCTCCATAGAATTTTCTCCGAATTGTTCAACTTGATTAGTATGTATTTTTGCTCAACAACCACATTTTCATATAATATTGTAGAACATCAACGGAAATAGAATGCATTGCTAAAGGTGGAGTCCTGATGGTCAGAGTTTTGAAAGAGTTGCTGCGCTCGCCCTCACTGTAAAATTGAAATTGTAGGGGAAGATTCAGAAGCATCAAATGATAGCAAAAGGAATAAGCTGGTTTACGAGAAAGTTCTCGTCGAAGTCATCGATAGCCGCGAACGCACACAGTTAAGATGAAAGTTCAAATGAAGAATGTAAGTGGCAAGAGATGTAAACAACTTCCACGCCGCTCATCACCTTGTATGACTTTATTTGAGTCAAGTCAAACTGTTCCTCGTAATGGTCCTAATCTTAAAATGGTCCTAAAAACATAATCCCAAGGAAAGTCACAAGTTGAAAGTTAGAATACCGGAACGATCTCAGCAACATCTAAAACCTAAGTTTCCGCTAAATCTTTAGCTGAAAAATCGATAGCGTCTGACAGTTTGACAGTATGCCTAAATGAGCTTGGCTCCACGAACTAACATTTTGGATTTTAGGGTTTTCCGCACAATATTTTTGAACAGAAACATATATTTTGGATGTTGCCTAGCACGTTCGTTCCTACTTTGCATTATTTAAATCATACCTAGAGTTCTTTTGGACAGATTTATTGAAACCGAGTTTCAAAACCATTTTGACCAAGAACCGATCGATTGCGTCATTCGTGAGGAGGCCATCATCATTATAAAGTCACTTGTGGGCCGAATAGCTGAGTGTGGTCGGTATGCGAGATCAGTACTATTTACAAGTTAGGGAAAGGTAGTGAGGACAATTTCCTGGTTATGGCACTCACCTCGCTTATGTTGAAGCGTGCTGAAAAAGCATTAGACGAAGAGAACCAGATGTCCTGTTCGTGTTTTCCGGGACAAGAGAAAGCTGACGCCCTTGCCCTGTCAGCTACAATCCCCATTACTCAGCAAGTGGATGGCATTCAATTATGACTACCAAGAATTCAATGAACTCGCTTGTGATCTGTCAGTTGACAAGCGCATGACCATCAGCAGCTTGAAAGCTGTCAACGTAGGAACGGGCGAGTGTCTAGCAGAGGAGGATGTCTAGTCTCATGTACAGTATGAAACTCTTTAGATCTTTGATGCTCCCCTTCCCATGGGCTGCGGAAGCCGATTCCAATTCAATTTCAAGAAAATAAAATTATATGAGGAATCAAGTATGTCCAGATTATTGCAATACTTGGCTAAATTAATTAGGCTTACTCTGATATAATGATAATACTGCCACCATGATTAATATATGTTATAGGAGAATATTTATCGTAGGATAATTCATTTGCACTATGAGCAAACTCAGTTTGAGCGCTCCTTAAGGTGTTAGTCGCACCAATCTAGAGTTTTGCGGATTTTTTTCTTAATTTCGCAGAAGTCACGCCACTGAGATGAACAAGTGGCCATCTAGATATGAGATATTGTGTTTTTGAATGGAATCAACCAACTGTGAAGTTCTTGTGATCTTTTATGAGATAACAGATATGATCCCTCTAATTGAAATTCAAAAGAGATTTGAATTTGAAGTAAGTGTGTCATATCCGGAAGAAAAGAAAAAAATGTTACGCCACTGAGGCTCTTTGATCTCGGTTATTTTTCTGTATACATACGAAATATCTTGAGCTTGATTACAGTGGTGGAAACTACAGCACTTAGAGTATCTGTAAATGTAATTTCGTCTTCGCAGCTTTTGATTCCAAAATCCCATATCAGGAATTTAAAATGTCACTCCACTGAGATATGAATGGCCCCTTGGCAATGGAGACAAATTGCCTTCGACGAGTTAATTCGTCATTGGCAGTGAACGTGTTGATTGCAAATGCAAAACTATGATTTACATCTTCGCAGGTTAAACAGTTTATACATTTTTTATGAATTGATCATAAACTTTGTGTATGTGATGCTTCAGAAAATAAATCATCGCAAATCTAAAAACACATTTTTATATAAGTCCATCATAACAAGCTTCAGCTGATTTCAACTAATCTTTCAATTCCTACTGTAAAACGTGATAGAATTCACCCTAAGTCTAATGTACATCATGATAATTTCCTTAAGATCGTGCTAAAGAATTTAATTATTTGAAGAATTATAAGAGAAGGTAACAGGATTTAATTAGAAGGATTCGGAGTATTGGAGCATGGAAATATCTAGCTTCATTTTACTAAGACGGTTCTCATATACATGTTGTACATTTTTTCATTAGACATAAACAAGGTTTTAGTAAAGGAGAGTACTTGTGGATACGACTTACAGGTAGCATTGGTAGATTTGGATTTCAGGCGTATGCCAGTACGGATATTGGACCAACAAAATTAGGTAGGTATCTGAATATCTGAAGAGAATGACACCTATTAAGTCAATACAAGACACCAACACCCTTGATTCCCCGACCGCACTCGCCCGACCTAGGAATCGAACCGAAGTTCGCGGTGGAGAGGAGCTCGCACCTCCTTCACTATGCCACGCTGACGGTTCAAAAGGAATGCGAGTGAAGGCAGAAGTCATCTCCAAGTGATATCGACAGCTTATTGTCCTATAATGCATGATTTTGCAAGGCTTTCTATATCCACAGGTTAATAAGTTCCACGAAGCAGGTAATTATTTTCCTGGTTGGAAATTATTGACCTGGAGCAGACTTCTATGAAAAAAGTCATGCATTATAACAGATAATGCATAGATTTCTTCGGTCATTACTTGTCATAATAACCTCCAGCCTTCGGCTCTCGGTAATAGCAATAATGACCTCAAATCTATGCATTATCTATTACATTATTATTGACAGAACCAGGGATGTCTATGAATAATATGATATAGAACTCGGGATACACAACTTCCAAAGAGTGGAGAATTGACTGTGGGCTGAATTCTTGCAAATCGCAACACTTACGTTGACAGTTTTATCCAAGAAGGTCTAGATATCTACAATTATAGATATCTAGACCTCCTTGGTTTTATCCATGTTTTGAACCTAATTGGAGCCATATGACATCATGGAAATACATGTAGTTCAGTAATGTCGGCATCAAAGTGATGTATCACATGCACTTACGCATTACACAGAAAATTAGTATAAATCCAGCTGATTTTATACTGATTATTATGTCGATCTGCTGTCATTGTTTAATGTTTTTAGACAAGCTTGCCATCAAATTTCTAAAGAAAGTCAGTAAAATACGAATAATATTTTGATGGTGTATTTTCTATTCGCTTCCTGATTATAAATGGTGCAGATCAGAAGCTCATGTCCATGTCGGAGATGCTTTATGCTCACAATATCAAATAGTTATATAATTGTGTATGTCATTTCACTCTTCCTGTGGCTGTGACAGACATTGCACAGCAGTGGTGTATCCGAGGTGCCGCAATTGCTGCACGCGAAAAAGTATTATTTCTATTAATTTAGAAACGTGTTTATGTATGCAAATAATTGCGCCCACATTTGCTCTTTGATATGAATTGTTATACCATCATTTTCGTCATTGCCAACCAATAGAAGTACAAAATTAAAAGAATGTCTAAAATTATAAAATTCCTCGCTAGTTGTTATCTCCCCAACACCGCAACTGAAATCTTCTAATTCTGGTTTCTGATTGATTGAGACGATCGCTATAATAATGCTTCCTTATTAATACCTTTATGCACTTTTATGATTGTAGCCAGTGTATTATCAAATTTTGCCGTAGGGCTACAAGGACGATTTCTGCACATGATTTCCCTTCATGATCTCTCTCATATTACGATGAGCTACATGTAGACCGTTGTACACGTAGCTTTCATGTAGGCAGTCTGCTTTTCGAAATCAAAGCAAATAATGAAATCGCGATAACACAAAATCAAAGCTTGCAATATATGTATGTAGATCTGATCTCAGCAGCACTTCAAAAAATATCTGGATATGTCACTGGTGCAAAAATCACATCATAAATCAATCCAGTCTGCGCTCTGCATAGTGAGGCATCAGGCTAGCAAGTTTTCACGATCACTATAATATGACTTGCTATTTACGAAAATTAGATTTAGATTGTGGGCCACAAAAATTCTTTGTCCATTAGGTTCTTCAAAATTCAGTTGAAGTTGTTGTCTATATTCTATCTGAATCACTTGAAATGCTCATTATAATTTTCTGAATATTGTTGCATGCATATATGACTGGCCGTCATTAAAATATTCCGTGAAAATCAAAAAAATGTTTTACATTAATTGACAGCCACGTTGAGTGAATCGACAATAATATCAACAAACTTTGCACTCAAGTTCCTCGCTAAGAAATTGAAATGAATCTTCAGTCATTAAACCAGTCAATTCAACTTGTCGACGTCTTATCGAAGATCTAGAAACTCCATGCTTTTTCTGTAAATTATACTGAATTTGCGTTGGACAGGGCAAGAATTCGTATTGTCACTTGAAAGATTGCTAGTCCATGCTGAACCATGTTTCAGAAGATGCATGTATGTCGCAAAACTTACGCCAAGTCATTGAAATGAGTGCAAAAGATCCGAGATTTGAATAGCAAAATTTTCGAACGACAAAATTTGGCAACAATACAAGCCACTGTCTGATATTCTATACAGATAATCCATATTTTCTCAACGGTTGACAACACTTTACATTTAGGAAGCATTTATGAGATCAGACTAAAATAACATTGTATACCATGTATTGCGGTCCGATATCAGTGATAATGCCCGCTATCCTGTTGACTGCCCGGAAAACCAGAACCCTTATTTTTAAGACATCTATTCAGAAAATAGAGCATGGATCAAGTGAGGGACTCCAACTACAAGCAATTTAACTGGCATATCAAATTTCATGAAATTTATGAAATTAAAATGACAGCTAGATCGTACGTATCAGGAGTTCATCGCTCCATCCATGCCTATCCATACGGCTTATAAAACATGGCAAAGTAAATAACAACATATCAAGAGAGTAACAAACATACCTACTTTGTAGACTACATAACATAAGTCATTGAAAGGTAATGGTCACAATATTTCTTTCTGCATCTGCATTGATTTTCATGCATTTTGTTGGAGGTCCCACGATACTCGTTTCACTATTGCAACCTACTTGCACTGTTTCGTGTACGTGTTTTTCTTGAACACAGATCGATCTGTTGCAGGATGCGCCTAATCCTCGAGACAATGCATTTGATATGCTCTTCTTCTTATTAAAAGTCAATTTTGGATTCATCTTGTTGTATCGATCGACTGTTGAGCACGATTTCTGGCCTGTCACGGCCATAACGTCCTTGGCACTGAACCCATTTTCCTTTAAGGTCGTTACAGTGGTTGATCTGATGCAGTGGTTTGTGTAAACCGTCGATAGTCCAGATCGCTCTGAAATATTTTTCATCATACCATTGAGTGTATTCTTCCCCAGTGGTGCTTTGCTGCAATACCACTCATTCGATCGCCAGTTAATTTTCGGTTTTGGGAAAAGAAGGTTGCTTTCTTTTGGTAACTTACAATAATAAATTTTGATAGCCTCGACAGGACATTGACTTTTATCCTCCAATTCCGTGATGATGATCTGTCGGGCTTGGTATTGCCAACTCGGACATATTTTTCTTTGAGTGGTTTCAAGAGATCGATGTACGTTTCATTACCATTTTCGAAGAATTTGAGAGAGGATTTTGTAAGGGACCGAATCCATTCCCTTCCTCTAAATCCAAAATGATAAACTATGTTGAAAATACTTCATCTTGAAGTCTCTCAGGGGTTGTACGTGTGAAATACATAAGCAATTTCTCCTTATCATCCTCATCAATAGAAGGAAAACCCGATCCACCATCAGAAACCAATGTCTCTTTGGATTTGAGGGAATCGCTGATAGCTGCTTTATACGTGGTGCGCCCAAAAAGTTTCCGGCCAATGACAGAAATTCTGAAATCAATACATTGGTTCTTTGAGAGCTAGAAACGGTCATGATCATAGATATCTGATCTGACATCTGTTCATAGACATCTGATTTCAACCAGCGAACGCACTTAGTCAAAAATCATTTTCACTCGTGAAAGCGCACTGAAAGGATGACTTCATTGCGACTTGATCACTTGGATAAAGTGGAGTATCGAAGCTCGATTCGTTTTTGTCTTCTGCTTGGTCAGTCAAGTGCAGACATTAAAGCGAACTTGCTTCTTGCTTACGCAGACAAGTGTCCGTCAGAATCGACGATCAAGTTTTGGATTGCCGAGTTCAAGAGAGGACGTCAACTTGTGGCTGACGAAGAAAGAGAAGGCCGCCCAAAGACTTCTGACAACGAAGAAAACCGCGCCAAATTGGAGAGACTGGTCCTTGAAGACAGGAAGGTGACAACAAGACAACTTGCTGAGTCTCTGAAACTGTCGAAAGGATCTGTTGGCAAGATGCTGCACGAAATGCGCTTCAACAAGGTTTCGTCTCGCTTTGTTCCGCGCTTCTTGACCACCGAGATGTGCACCCGACGCCGTGAAGCCTGCCTAGTGAATCTTGAAATTTATCGCCGCCATGGCGATAATTTCTTGAGGAACATCATCACTGTTGATGAAACTCCACTGAGCCTGTACGCACCTGAATCCAGGCGAGAATCTCTGGAATGGCGCAGGCCTGATGAAGGCAAAGTCTGGAAGCAACGATCTGGAGCGATCCGAAGAGAAATGATGCTGACTGCCTTCTGGAATACAGGAGGAATCATCTTCCTGGATTTCCTACAAAGACAGGAGACAGTGACCGGTGAATATTACGGCGAGCTGATTCAGCAGATCCGCAGCAAGGTTCGCAAGCCAAGAGGTCTGCCTCATTGGTTCCTTCAGGACAACGCTCCAATGCACACTTGTCGAGCTGCCTTGGAGAAGATCGGATTTGCCGGTATAGCCCGGATTTGGCTCCATCAGACTATTGCCTTTTCAACGAGTTGAAACGCCATTTTCGCGGGACTCATTTTGAAAGTGCCGCAGCTTTGGAAGAGACTGTAAGAAACTGTTTTGGCCTATTACCTCCCGCTTTTTTCCTTGATGCTTTCAAGGCACTCCCAGTTCGCTGGGAAAAGTGTTTGGCCGCTAACGGCAATTGGTTTGAGAAATAGCTATAATGTACTAAATAAAAACGTCATTGGATTAAATCTTTTCGCTTTATAAAATGCTAAGGCCGGAAACTTTTTGGGCGCACCACGTAGGTCTTTTCAAATTGACGAAAATTCGGGTTGTTAATGATCTCAATGTCTCTTTCATCTAGTAGATAGCGATGAATCGCAGCACGTATACAAACCAATGAGATTGTGGAATAATGTTCCCCGTTTCGTGTTCGTATTTTAGTAAAAAGTCTCAAATATGATTCAAGGTATCGTACCGGCAGGGTTTCAATGTTGCTTGGTAATTTGTTCTTTTCCAGGAATGTTTTCAGCATCTAATTATATAATTCTTCGTTTGTCGTTCGGTGTTTGCTGATTTGGCACTGTTTTCCAAGTTAAGAATTTCATTCATTTGTTCATTTGACAATTCACATTCATCACTTTCATCCATATGTACGTGTAGTTGTTGCTCCTCGATGTTTGTTGGTAATCCAGTCCATTGATTGAAAATAACGTCTTCTGTGCTTCCTATTAAATTTTCCATAAAAACCATTTCGTCTAAATCAAGTCCGCTAATCTGGTTGGTCTCAATGCGTGAAATGTCCATTTTGCTCAATCGTGAATAATCATAATAATTAATCGATATCATATGTGTATTACAGCTTTAGCTGTGAATTTTGAATTTTGATATCTACTCACTAATTATGATATCATAATAAACTATTTCAATTGTATTTATCGAATGACAACATAACGATAGATAATACGTAGATTTCCATGATTAAACATAGAAATGAACATGAAATGAACAGTTAATTTACGGTCCGGGAATTGTAGCAATTCTAGATATGTTAAAGCTTCATTTCCGGGCAGATAATGTATTGACAGCCCGGAAATTTTGTTCATAGATGTCTTTTGAACATGGTATACAATAATGATGACATACACATTTTACGGGCATCAATGGACAAATTTTCGGGGCGCTGCGCGGCCATCAAATTATGCCATTGACGCCCTCAAAACATGTATGTCGTCATACTATTGCTGCAATGCATATAATTTCAAATCAAACATAGAAATTTCCACTGTCATAAAAAAACTTCAGCCCACAGTCAATTCTCCACTCTTTGGGAGTTGTGTATCCCGAGTTCTATATCATATCATTCATAGACATCCCTGACAGAACGCTACTAGCGTTCATATTGTAGTGAGACAGCATGTCAACATGTCATGCGACTCCGTCACAGTGTAGATTGACAACAAAGGTCTGTCGTAGTTCATTGAATATCTGAAGAGAATGGCACCTATTAAGTCAATACAAGTATTGAATGTTGCATTGACTTAATAGGTGTCATTCTCTTCAGATATTCAATGAACTACAACAGACCTTTGTTGTCTAGGTATCTGTATTAAAGTTTTAATAAAAAATTATTTTAAAGTTAATAAAATTTGAGGTATGAAATGAGTATATCAAGTTAATTTCCTAGGACAGGAATTAAATGCTACTTTTAACACACTGCTGACATGTGGTCCAAGGTAGGGCATCAGTAATAATCAGTAATATAACTTTTTTAAAAGGACAATTTGAATACAACAATTGTAATATAGTGAATTGTACAGTCACTTGAAAAATGTGAACAAGCATAAGTCTGCCATTTCATCCAATATTATGAACTGCAGATGATTTCTGATGCTGGATGAAATGGTGGCCTTTCCGGTCTACTCCCATTTTTCAAGTGAGGATGCGAATCAATATTTAATTGCTCTATTTGATGAAACTAGGCTAATGCCAATCTAATATCCTTCATGCAAGAATTGTGATAGGGCCCATCAAACAGATGAAATTGCAAAATTCTACAGATAAAATTATATGAACAGTTTGATTGAATGATGAACTTTTTTATGTAGCTCATTTATTGATGTTCTTCGAAAGTAATTCCACTCACTTGATCAATTCATGCTTGGTCATTGAAGTAAATAAGCTTGTACAATTTCAGCTTGCATAAGTAGATCAAATTTATTCATATGGACTCTCAAAATGTATTGCTTTCATGTTACTTTTTATTCAGAAATGATTATTGCTATCATCGTAGATAGCTTGAAACTGAAAATACGTGTCTCCAGGTAGTTCACTATATTTCTGATGTATTGCATGTACATTAAATGTCCAAAATGTCCCCCACCTTCAGACTCCAACATTTGCAACCGTGTCCAAATGCTGCTCACTCCAGTAAACTCATCACACTCCGTCTGAATACGAGCTTTCAAATCCTGTGCATTGGTAGGACAATTGTAGCGACAAACTCGGGCTTTCAGTGTTCCCAAAAAAAGAAAATCCATAGGATTTAAGTTAGGTGACCTTGGTGGCCACGCAATAATGAGAAGGGTGTTCCATCCTGCATGAATATTGAAGAAGACAATTTTCTTCTTCGAACTAATTCTAGTCGGATGTGCTCCACCAACATATCCTCATAATTTTCAGCATTTACGGCAGAGTCAAAGAAAAAGGGTTTTAATTTGAATTCAGCTGAAAACTAAACCAAACACAAACTTTGATCGGATGGAGAGACTTAGTCAAAAATTGTATGTAGGACGATCCAGACTCCAGATGCGGCAGTGGTGCGTGCTTACACTTCCATCTAAATGAATTTTGGCCTTATCAGACCAAATGATCTTTGAAAGTTTATCCTCGTTCTCCCACAACCACCTGCGAAATTCCAATCGACTCTCTATATCTGATGGATACAACTCCTGAAGAAACTGGATCTTGTACGGATACATCTTCAAATTATTTCTCCCTAATCTGTTGGTCCTGGTTACAGGAATGCTTGTTGCTCCTGACAGTCGTCTTATTGAAGTCGATCCAGCTTCATTCTTGGTATTATCAATTGCTTCGCGCAAAAAATTCTTCTCGGTCTTGGTCGAGTGATGTTGGTCTGCCAGTCATAGGTCTGTCATGGAGAGAAAATGTTGTTTCAAATTTGGTAATTAATTTTCTGATGGCAGAGACGTCACATGGATCATTCCGCAACCCTTTCTCATGCTTGTACCTTCTTAAAGACATAATTGTACTGCAATTGTTCGAATAATAATATCTGACCAGATCTAGTCGCATTTTCCTGTTGTCACAACCAAAGACGATGAAAGATAACTTAAAAGATTAAACTTTGCAACTTGAGTTTATCGTGTTTATGAAATGTATCGAATTGACAGTCCAAATAACTTTCCGAACTTTCTTTGCGAAGAATAAATGTATCGAGCATTTTGAGTTGCCTAGCAATCTACAAATGATTCAAGCAGTGCCAGTCTTACTTAGCATTTATCCTACTTGCAGTCTTTTTAAATGTCAAAAGAAATAACGCATGCAACTTTGATAAAAAGTAACGTCTTAAATCAACGCGACACAGAATATATCATTTGCTTGCGTACTTTTCCTGAAAAATAGGCCTGGAAATTCTGAAATGAATGAAATATTTTCGTAGAGTTACATACGAGAAATTTATTTTTGCATGATTTTCCAGGCCTGTAGAAGGTGAAGTTGCACAGATCTGACAAGATCGCAAATTTTTGGACTTGTTTGGAAGCAAATATTCGTTACATATCGTAAATACACTCGTTAGATGTGACATTTTATTTCATAGCAAATGATTGATACGCTTCTCACTGATGGTTCCAATAATATTTCTTGCTGTTTTTTGAAAACACAATAATAATTAAACATTGATTTTGATCATGACTTGAAAAATGATAACAGAAATAATTGAAATTGAAAGAAAAAATGAAAATTGGGAAGTATCATAATTCCGAAAATTTTCAATTCAAGTCTTGCAAATACCTCCATCCATTCCATCAAAGCAATTAAATTATGAAATGCGCAATTTTTCCTTGTTAGCAAAAGGTACGGAAGAGTTCATTTAGCATCACTGCTTTTGCAGTATGCGATTCAGGCTCGCTATAGTTATCCATACAAAGTGCAATGCTGCTACGTATTTCAGCATACTGTATGTTGAATACACATGTAAATGCTTTCAAATCACATTATCAAATACATCTGCCCTGAATAGAGAGAGAGAGAGAAAAAATATTTGGTTAGAAATTATCTCTGCTCTGGTGGACACGCGACGGAAATTATATGAAAGTTTGTTTATTGTTATTGATATTTTCTTCGCTAGGGATGGATGAATGAAATCAGTTCATTTTTATATTATGAAGTTACTTACAAATTACAAGGGCTCCTTAATAATCTGTTGTTTTCATTCTAATTCATGGTTCAAATAACAATCGCTCTTATGTGAGCTACGTTACTTTTAGTATGCCACTACATTTACAAACATTACCGACGTGTTTCGTCTTACTGACAGTATCAAGGGGAAACTTGTGGTAGTTAGGGAGTTCTAAAGAGTTGTGAGAATACAGTTTTCATCGGAGCAATTGAGGTTAGCAACACCCGCAGACAATTCATAGAAATTAGCAATACTTTTGATTTTATTCTATGACTGAGTAAGTGTCTAAATTAATTTTGTTAGCTCTAAATGCAATTAGCGATTTTTCTCTCTTTCTTTCTCTTTTGAATACTTTCGTCGCAGTTGGTTGATCTACTGTCAATTAACAGTCTCCAAAAACTTCTGTCTAGAGCACTAACTAAGGCAGCCTGCATACCTTAGATAGAAGTGTAGAACATGTAGAAAGCTCGCTGAGAACACGTCTTTCCTTACAGCTTGACATACAGCTACATCTTTCACGGCATTACCTATGCGCAACCCTGGCATCATATCAGCTACTATTTACTTTCATAGGGTTCTTCTCTTGCTGGTGCATGCCCTACTATCTTTCTCTTTATGTTGCTTGCTTAAGAGTTTTGTTCATGTTTTATATATACGAGTTTTTTAAGAGTTCTCTCTCCTTCTTATGTATACCTCTCTACTTGTAATGTGAGAGGACCACTAAACATGTATCATCCTTCGAAGCATCTTCTTTTCAATAGCCAGTCTTAATCATCCATTTTTCCTTCGTCTACATTTTGTGATGTCCAACCTTCGCAACTATGTGTTGCAAAAAGTTTGTAAACTGAATGAAAGACATTTATTGAGGTCTATAAAAATATTGAAAGATTAAAATATGGCAAAAGGAATTGCGAAGACACTGTCTTTGCAAAAGCGTCTGTTGTATTACTATAGGGTGCTACATAAAAGGATGGGGATAATATCGTGAGAAAGCTCAAGTCAGGATGAGATTGATCCTCGGTAATAGTGCGGTAATACCGTCATCGGTTTTACCGCTATTTTCTATTTTTCAGAAAACCAAAATTTGGTTTTACGATTTCCAAATATCGCTTTATTTCTAATTAGTGTGCTTTTATTGTGTAATTTTGGCTGAACAAATAATGATGTGGAAATGAAAAAACTGATGTGAGAGAACAATCTTGCAGACAGGTTTTTGTTAGAATGTCAAGTGTCAATTTATCAGACAGACGTTTTCCGGAAATATTCACTTGACATTCTAATGAAAAACTATCGAACCTAGAATACTTCAAGATAAGTACACAAATCAGCCGCCTATGTCACAATATCTACATAACCCGAAATTCATGATTGAAAAAGGTTACTGTTGTGAAAACATGCTGTTCCGAACACTAAAGATATTGAATTGCACCAAAGAAGATAATGATCCACAAATTTCCAAGATCGATTGTCAATCTTATGAAGAGATAGAGAAGGTGAAGATGTCATCAGCATCGATGAAAACAATTGAAGAATATGTCCAAAAGACAATTTCAGAATCTTTGAACAAGAATCCATCGGTAGACAACAGCACTGATTTATAGTCCGGCAGCCAGAACGAGTTTCTGCAGGGAACGAGGCCGAAAGTGAGACTTTCACAGAATGATGTGCACCCTATGCCTACTACAAATCGGCACGTCTGCCGAGTTCTAGTGAGTTCCTCTTCTTGTCAGACAGGATCAAAGAAAAACACATGCAAATCCAATGGGACGCAGATTGCAGTTTTTGGCTAAAATGAAATTTTGTATATTTTCTCTGATTAAACGAAAAGTACTTAACCCAGAGTTATAATTTTTGGCATGGAATGTCTTCAGGTCATTTCCTATAGTGTGCATGTGCTTTTATCATGCATCTAATCGCAATGCATGTGAGAATATGGTTGAATGTGGATAAAGTAGCTCAAAATGTTTGTGTTTGCCGACATTAAGAGGCTCGCCAAATCTAAATGGGTTTAGCTATATAGACAGGGGTGTATGAAAATGAAAGGAAATGACCTGAAGACATTCCATGCCAAAAATTATAACTCTGGGTTAAGTACTTTTCGTTTAATCAGAGAAAATATACAAAATTTCATTTTAGCCAAAAACTGCAATCTGCGTCCCATTGGATTTGCATGTGTTTTTCTTTGATCCTGTCTGACAAGAAGAGGAACTCACTAGAACTCGGCAGACGTGCCGATTTGTAGTAGGCATAGAGTGTACATTTTTCTGTGAAAGTCTCACTTTCGGCCTCGTTCCCTGCAGAAACTCGTTCTGGCTGCCGGACTATTGAGTCTAGTCATATCAAGTGAAATCTCATCAGCAGAGTGGCATGTTCGGATTTCATTATCATTTTTATCACAAAGAAATTCTTCGTAATGACGATTGAGAGAAGTTTGACCATAGCGTACTCATATACCTAGTACCTTGAAGGATTTTCTCGATGAGAAAACATGTTTGAAATAATTTTTCATGTTTTTGTTTTATAACCGGTAATGCCGGTAATGCCGGTTTTATCATTGCTCAAATACCGGCATTGGAATTCGGTATAGCGACTCCTAGTGTATGTATGCATTGACATTGTATCAGAGACAAAGATATATCATACAATTAGTACTAATTCACGTCAATCCCTCATGAATTTGTTCCTTGTAGTCTTCCAGAGGTATGCTGAATGCTTACGAATAATGAGAAGTTCGCACAAGAAAGTCGAGGGAAGAGAAACACTTTCAGAGTGCAATTAAAGGAATCAGTGTTAAATGGAATTTGATAAAATCGTTGTTAGAAGAATTAGAGGAAATTCATAGTTTTATCGTGAAAGGGAAAAGTTTGCTCTCATGAATTTCAGATAAGTGTCTGGGCCCTTGGGTAATCATTCAATGCAAGAAGTTCTACAAATTCTCCAGACATTCTTTCTTACTTCTTTCATCGGAGAATTTCTCCAGATTTCATAGTTCAGAGTCTGAATCGATTTTGGTAGCTGAGGAAGAGTTGAAGTTGCAGACGAATTGATGCTTCATAACTTGAATGCCCATTAATACACATTACCTGAAAATGAATTTCAGTTTACCCAGTATTGTGATCAACGATGCTGTTCGGTTATTTCTTTTACTGTACCACTTTTTTTAATCTGTCTCAAGTTATTTTCTGTCGGTAGATCCAAATTTGGGTAAAAAAATTTGACCGAAAAATTGACCACCTCTTTTAATAAAACATATATTCCAACAAAATTTGTTTGAAAAATTAGCGTCAAGTGGTAATGTTGAAATTCACGCATGCACAGATTGAAATTGTACCAGCCACAAAGAAGCAATCTTATTCTTAGAATGCATGCACTACTACTAAGCAATAATTGCATTCTTGAAATACATGTACTAGCACAACGAGAAGTAAAAAAACAGGACTGAGAATGCGATGGACCTTTCACCGCTTCCATGTCCGAGTCAAGAAAAGCATATCGCGTCCGGGTCCAAGTTTTGAATAATTAGCTGTTAATGAAAAGTGGGTTATACCGTATTACTGCTGTCTCCTGTAGTTTATTTGCTTTATGAATAAATCTCGAAATGGAAGAGTGATGAAATATTGACATAATGGAAAATAAAATCTGAAATTCACCTTAAATCTCATGTTCTCTGAAATCACACTTATGCACACAAAAAGCACAGCGACAATACGGAATAGCTGTGCATATGTAGTTGATTTAAGGAGAGGAACGTCAGTTTCACTAAATTAATATGAAGCTCACATGAAATAAGTATATTTTATTATGCACATCTCTGTAAACTAGTTAGCTAATTTAAAAATATATTTTTAATTCTGTAGGCATACACATACTATCTTGAATCAATCATCAAATCAGATCATCTTTTCAGTACAACTTTTTTTAGTCGATGATTATAACTACTTAACTCATTAGAAATTGAGAGCCAGACAGCAGAAAAGTTCAAGAAATACTCAAGTCCACAGGATCGTGAAAGTTAGTTATCCCGATTTGCAGTAGATAAATGTGCCAGTGCATGTAGCCTTAGAAATGTGTCAATCCAGCAGCGGTCAGAACTCTTCTCTTTCTAATTCGTTCTTCTCTGCCTTCTTTTTTCTTCACTACAGTCAAATAACTTTTATAGTCAGACTGAAATGTAAAAATCACTACACCCAAAGGAAAGCAGCGTGGATTTCAATTTTTGAAATTTTTACTGTTTTCAAAAGGAGGGGGATTTGATTATCATATTGCTCACCTGAGCTGTGATGCAAGCTGATTATCCCAAAAGCTATAATAAGTTGGCATGTACAGTTCTACGTTTGAGAGGTAGGTATGCAAGTGGTGGATTGTAGGCAAGCCTGTGTGTTTCTTGTTTTGACTGGAATTTTTACAGACAAATAATATCTCATTGCTTTATTAAAAAATAGAAGTGACGAAAGTTTATTGAATGAACGAAGTTGAAAACTGTGCACAGCATTGTGTAAAAAACTAACCTAAATAAAATTAATATTTTTAATAATTTCATTAAATATTTGTATTGGACACCGATGAATTTTTGACCGCATCCTCGTCTGCGTGCAAGAGCATTTCTCGAATCGGGTCGATGAAATACCTCGCATCCTGTCGAGTCCGCGTTCTCGTCCGCTTCTACAGCCCTGCTGCAAAGCAATGCAATTTACTGAAATGCCTGCATGAGTTATGCATGTCATATCTACGTATCATAGCGTTAGTAACTAGTAAGTAAGTTTTTTACAACGCACACGCAGACAGTCTCAGAATCGGTTGACTAACCGCGTGTTTTTCCTCTGCTATCATGCAGATTTGCTTATGTGTAACATAACACAATAACATTTGGTGGGATACCAACATATTGTGTGAAAATTAGTGAAGCATATTTGTGTGTTAATTACATTATTATACTGTGTGAAAGTTTACGAAATTGTCAGATGACATTAGTTGAGAATCCAGGTTATGGATTGGAAGAAATTAGAGTTTGAACGTAAAATCCCGTGGTCCTTCTTTAAGAGTTTAGCGCGAGTGACTGGCTTCAGTAAGTGGGGTGACGAGCAAACAGTAAGTGCGGCCGTTTTGCAAATCGGACTAGTGGAAGAATGGTTAGCTGATGAGATAGAAAATAAGTGCTTTGCAACGTTGGATGAGGTTACAGAATTAGTGATTGCAGGCTGTAACCACCCGAGAAACGCACACTTGTTTTGAAGGAGTTCCATGACAGTAAAATGAGGTTGAATGAGTCACTTAGAGAGTTGGCAGAAAGGTTAAGGAGATTAGTGCGGGCAAAACCGGAAACTGTAGCCATGATGGTCAAGTCGCAACTGATTGAGGCAGCACTTCATGTATGGAAAGAAAATTTGTATGAGGCACCGCTAGATTCCCTTGATACTTTGTTTTGTAAGATAGAGGTATTTAGAAAGACTGAGGCTTCGGTTAAGAGAGTACATGGTGGTGGTCAGAAGTTTGATGGTCGGAATTCCAGAATGTTCCAGGGAAAAGGAGTCGGTAGTGATCAGAGTCAGAGAGGTCTCAAACAGCACATAAGTCAGAGGAGCAGTGGTCCAGGTCTTAGCTCCAATAATGTGTGCTGTGCTTGCAGAAAGCCAGTGCATTTTGCCAGACTGTCAGGAGCGTCGCTGCTGACTATTGGTATTTGATGCCTAGGGACAGTGTGAGGCTAAGTGACCAGTTTCCCGCCAAGCGTAGCATGCTACGCTTGGCGGGAAACTGGTCACTTAGCCTCACACTGTCCCTAGGCATCAAATACCAATAGTCAGTAGAGCAACCGAAATGTGAAGCGGTCAGCGAACCACTGAAACAGATCGTCAGAAGAATAGAGTCAGCTAATAGAAGAACTGCCGAGGACATTTTTATTGATGTCAGTGTCGAAGGCCGGTCGATAAAAGCAGTGATTGACACAGGAAGCCCAGGTTCGATTATTAACATGGATGCCGCATTTTCACTGTCCCTCGGTAGTCACTCTGGTACTATTGATCAGATGCTTGAAGGCATTGATGGAGGAAAACTGCATACTGTTGGTGAGGTGTTAGTTTGGCTAGAAATGGATGGGATCCAGCAGCTGGTTTTTTTCACATTGTACGCAATGTGTCTGATGGCATGACTTTAGGACAAGACATATTGAAGGATTTTAAAGTCCTAGTTGACTGTGAAGACTCTTCTTGCTATATCAAGCGCATTCAGAAGGAAACCAGAAGTAGTCCTAGGATTTCAGGAGCGGAGCACGTGATTGTAGCCACATCAGGCACACCTGTTTCTGTAAAACTCTGCCGGATTCCTGTTCATTATGTTGAGTGAACGAGATGTTGATTGAAATAGAGGATGTTGGGATAATCCGGAAATCTTGTGGTCCATATGCTTTTCGCGTTGTCATAGTTCCCAAGCCACATCGTGATGAGTTACACGTGACCGTCAATTACAGAAAGCTGAATGATGTGACTCAGAGTGATCCTTGCCCGATGCCTGACTTACGTAGGTTAGTGCAGCAGGCAGAGAATGCGAAGTATTTTTCTGTGCTGGATGTACAGAACGGTTTTTTGGCGGATTCCTATGGAGGAGCAAAACTGTCACAAGGCGGCGTTTGCTGTTAATGACATCCAATATGAATTCACGGTTATGCCATTCGGACTTAAGAACGCTATGCGCTAGTGAAACATTCCAGAGAGTGATGAATGAGATGATGCAGGAAGTGAACAAGAACAGTAGCAAAAACATGCGTAGTGGCCTACATCGATGATGTATTGATTTTTAATGACACAATAGAGGAACATGAGAGACACATTCAGTTGGTTGTTGAGGAATTGAACAAGAGAGTTGTAGTCCTGAACGAGCGCAGGTGTTCATGGCGTAAGGAGTCTGTGGATTATCTTGATCATACAATTAGTCATCAGTCCATTCGAGCTAGAGAGCATTTCGCTGAAGAAGTTGAGATACGGAGTGAACCATATAATGAGAAGGAGTTAAAGCGATTTCTTGAATTCACGGGATTTTATAGAGAGTGCATTCCTTAGTACGCAACCATCACTCAGGAATTTACCGATCTGCTGAAGAAAGATCGAGAGTTTGAATGGAGGGATAAGCAGAAGGAAGCGTTTGCTAGGCTGAAAGAGAAGGTTAAGGAGGCTCCACGTCGGTACTCACTTGATGTGAACAAACCGATAACCTCAGTGACGAACGCCAATGGAGTGGGATGGGGTGCCACACTTGAACAAGAAGGGAAACCAATCATCTTCGTGTCGGGAAAGTGAAATAAAGTCGAGCAGTGTTACTCAACCATAAAGAGAGAAATGAGGGCATGTGTGAATGCAATCAAGTCGTTCCAATGGCAAATTGTGAGAGCCCCTAATGTAACGTGGGTCACGGATCACCAGCCGTGTATGAACATTCAGCCCAATTTGTTAGATCCGGTGCTATTCAGTTGGTGGAGTAGAATTCACTCTCAGGGAGTGAAGATTAACTATGTCCCAGGTGAGAAGATCCCGCAAGCTGACGCACTGATTTGGAAAACAGTAAAATTAGTGAGGACAGATGATGAATGTAGGCAGGCTAGAGAAGAAGACGGTGCAATGGAATGGGCTACAGAAGTGAAAGGGGGTTTAGTTGATGGCAACAATCATGATAATGAGGAGGAAAAAAATGATATATTCAAAACTGATGGATAAATTGACAGTAGTGGATGGAAATTTGTACTTTGAGGATTAGTTGGTTGTACCAAAAGGTGTCAGAGCAGATATAGTAGAAAATACACATAAAGGACACATAGGTAGGAAAAGGACATCCAGGTTAGTGAAGGAGAGATATTGGTGGCCAGGTAGGCTTCGATCCAGCGATGATCTGTCGCCAGTTGCATTGTGTGTACGAAGTACAAGTATAAGCGGCAAAGTCATGCTTCGTGAGGAGTGGGTACTATTGAAGCGATAGGTGAACCATTCGCACAATGGGCCCTAGATGTAAAGGGACCGCTACTGACCACCAGCAAAAGCAACCGTTGCCTACTTGCTGCAACTGAGCTGTTTACAAGGTGGGTTGAAATGTATCATATTCCTGACCAGCAGGCCAAAGCAATTGCTGACAGAGTTTTGGATCTTCTTTGTCGATACTCGATTCCAAAGAAGATTTTGACAGACCAGAGCTCCAATTTCCAGAGCATTCTTTTTTGTGAACTTTGTGAATATTTGGGAGTTATAGGCTAAGAGCAGCCGCCTGTAATCCTAGATGTAATGGGGAAATTGAGAGAGCGAACAGTACGCTGGGTGAAATGTTGAGGTGTCACATTGAAGAGAAAGCAGATGAGTGGGATAACTTCTTAGGTGTCATCGCATACAATTACCGGATCATGCAGAACAGTGTAACTCAGTTCAGCCCATATCAGTTAGTTTTCGAACGTACATGCATACTTCTTACAAGTCTTGATGAGCATGTGGATTATGATCCAAGTATACACAGCTACTGCAATAGTTTGCAAGAGGCCTGCAGTCAAGCCTCTGAGTTTCAGAAGAAGACTTTGGATAGAATGGTGAGGATGACGAAGAACAGGAAGATCTTTTCTCATTCGTGAGAGAAATATCCCGAGACGGCAGAGAGAGGAGAAAACGTATCATCGAATAATTCAAACTCATTCTTGTGACATACGTTATCGAGTAACTTCGAGATCAATGGATAAAACACTTTTGTGATATGCTATTGTATAGTTGTGAACTTTTGTGAGAGGCGCATTCATGCGACATCCGAACATTGTAAATGTACTGAAACTATACGAATATTTCGCGTGAATACTGAACTTTGAGAAAAAAAGTGTGAACCTAGACTTCTGAGGATATTTGAATTGAAGCGCACACATGATTACACTGAGCATGTTTTGAACCGCCTTCCTAAGGGGAGAGAGTTGTTATGGAATTGACTTGTTTATGAAGTTTCGGTTTGACCTGGTGAAGAAGGTGCGAGGTAGTCTCCCTTTGCGTCATGATATTGTTATGGAATTGACTTGCTTATCTACATTGAAATTGTAATTGTTCTGATCATGTGTGGTTTTAAAAAGAGTTTCAGAATCGGTAGACTAACCGCGTGTTTTTCCTCTGTTATCATGTAGATTTGTTTATCTGTAACATGGCACTATCATATAGAATCCTGAATTGTTTTATTATTCTAATACCTGAGTTCATTCGTAGTGTAAATCTGGAATCGACTGTGGTATATTGAGCGATATTTGCAGTGTAGGTTAGATATTTCGATTATATATAGCATTAGAATTTCGAGCATACACATGTAGTGTTGTGAGCATTTAAATGCTTGTGGGTAAATAAATGAATAAGGCTTCAATATACATTACTAATTAAGAGGTAGAAGAGAGCTGTCGCTCATTTTAAAGACGATTCAAATTTTTCAACAATGATGACCAATTAGTTTTATACAGATGATTACTGAAGAAGATAATAATAATACTTAGAATGTAAGTTCTTCAACGCATTGAAGGTCTTTCTTTACAAATTGCATTGAAATAACAAGCATTTGAAAAATAGCATTTGTATAAATTGTCTTGAAATAAGTTATTCATTTCTTTTGCTTCTTGGCAGAATGAAAAACATCCCATCCATGGAAAAGAAAACGAAAAGAAGAATCCGACCAAAGAAACAATTGTCTTTGGCAGGATCACATTGACTGTCTGTTCACATTGTCTATACTTTCAGCCACATGATTGAAAATTTAAATGGCAGGAAATTTGTCAGTTCTAATCTTTTCTACGTCTTAAGAAGCTAATGGCAACACAACTACTGATAAATAATTTACTCATAAGTAAAAAAATTTAAGTTTGAACGCATCAATGATGAATGATGCCATTTGCGTGACGTGTAATGAGATAATGCACTTTGAAATTATAAAATGCGGAAACTTAAAGCATGAGACGTCATTTTCATCAGTGAAAGTATACATTGTATATTACGAACCTCTGATTAATCGGAGTAAACTTGTTCATTAATTGAATCTTTTTTAACAATAGAATGGCTATTCATTCGTGCGAATATCAATTACAAAAGTTTTGTACTTGTGAATAAAAAGTGCGTGACGCACTTGTGTTGTGAGGTAAATAACACGGCAATAACATTCGTTTTTTCACTCTGATAAGATCTAGTGAATTCTACTATACTTCCATGTATATAACCATGCCTCTGATGCAGCAACTCATTCGAACCTGAATGATGGAGTGAACTCCTAAAAGCAATTTACTTTTAGATGTCATTGGCGACAGCCGATTTCGCAAGAAGAAGCTACTTTTGTAGTGTGCGCTCATATTTACAACACTGCACTATAAATATAGCAAAATGACTGTTGTGCGTCATGTTGGGTCATTTTATGTCAACTTAGATATATTGCATGCAATATCTATTTTAACTTTATATCCTGCAAATTAACAAAATACCTACATGACACGAGTCTGCTATCATCTGTAGCATTCGCTGCTTCATTCCCCTAACAATGGCCACATGGAGTGGTTTAAAGGCTTCGGAACACATTCAAATGGGGACTTCCGGCAATGCTGGAGCTTTTCTCCTTTTACTATCTAGCTGCGCAATCTAACTCTCATTTTACGCATGCCTCAGATTGTGACCAGATGGGATGATAGAAGTTAGATAAACTACAAGGTAAGTGTTTCAGAATAACCAATTATTATATTTTTGATAAGACTAAGAGTTGACTAAAGTGGATGATAATTGTTTGAACAAGTAAAATGAATTAAGTGAGAGAAGATGGGTGTAATGCAAAAGTTGTTTTCTAGGCCTATTTACAAATTTTGGAGTTAGGATGATTTTAAAGGGGGATTGAAGAAGGCGATTCTTCTGAAGGAAATGCACGCGGCAGACGATTCCGAGTTTTACTGACGGCTATCTGATATATCCGAAAGTCGAGTTGCAGACTTATGCCACAATGAGGCGACTTATTGCAGAAGATCGGATTTAGTAGTTGCTGTGAAGAGAAGATACTACTTACAACCAGTACTGGTCCGAGCGCGTAGACAGAGATAAACAGGCACATCACAGAGAAGGGCAAATTGATAGAGAACGGAATCAGACTAAATTTAGTAAAGTAAAAGTTCTCAAGATGAACGCTCTGAGAGCTAAACATCTCTCACATGAACACCAATTCAGCTGGTTCCAAGTAAGATAGGACTCTACATATAAATAAGCTGAACACTCTTTAACCTGAACATGAACGCATATTTCTTTCAAGTTTTGTGAATGAAAGCTCCCTAAACCGAACACAATCAACGAACGTATCTTTTTATGAGAGAGAAAGAGAAAGCGAGAACTAATCGATGGCTATGAAGCGGGAAAGAGCAGTGCAACGACGCGATTCAGAGTCACCTGTGGCTCTCAAAGACGCTTTACATTGCATGGACAATGCATGAAATTTCCTTGTTCAACGGAATGCTGTGAGTGATCTCCGACTCCACGAATTTCGAACGTACTTTCAATCGTCTTGTTGTTTCTAACAAAGAAACGACATAGTGTTTAATTAAGGACTTTTTGAAAGAAAGTAATGTTTACTTACGTATATGTGCATGGCTATGTGGACATGTATGCAGTGAGCATGAATTCCATATAATGATAACTTTGTCTAAATGCAGGCCTAATAAAATTTGTGATATTTTCTTGCCGATTTTGTTTCCTTTCTGAGAGCTGAACAAATTTCGTGATCCCATAAATGTTCAGCTTAAGGAACTTATATTGTATTTGCTATTACTTGTGTGTGATCTTCTAGAAATTATAGATTTTTATTTATACTTTTTATTTTATGCATACATTTTTTCATACATTAAGGAAATAAATTCAACAATACCGAGAATATGGTGATAATGATATTGTTAATATTTCTTTCTTGTCGATAAGCAATTATCATGCAACCTTGCAATGATATGACCTTAAAATGATTTCAGCAATCAGAGTTGACAAGAAATTTCGTTATGATATGAACCATTCTTGTCATAAAATAATCTCAGAGCTGCGTATAGGTCCCCTAAATAACGGATTAAGCTTGCCGAACTCACACACATCTAGAAGTATAGAGTTGACTTGGTGATTGAAGTCTATCATTTGTCATTAAAGTTGGTTGGTCTTATTGCGATTGAACCACATCATCCTGCGAGGTTTGATGCCTATACCAATACTGCTTAATTTATTAACAGTAGTTGACTTTTACGTCAACGTTTCAGGGCAGTTCCTGGTGTAAGTTGACTACTCTGTTAAGTTACTTTATTCAACCGCCAAAAACAGTCTGCCCCAATCCAAACGTGATGAATAATTTAACCGCATTGTATGTTCCCTCATTGCATTCTTATAAAACGTGTTTGATATTTTGCCGACAATAAAAGTGTATCGGATGTTATGTTATGATCAGATTCTGCGTACGATATTTGTATCTGCGCCAATACCTAGGTTTTATCACGTGCTGTTCTAGAAACTCTTGTGTAGGCTTTCTTCAAAGAGTAATAAATTCTGTATTCATAACTTTTCTTCAATATTCTAGTTGTGCTTTATAAATGGAACTAAATTTTATTTGAAGGTTGCAACAGAGAGCAGTTGCTGTTAGTGTATGAATATAATAACAAAACATTGAGTTGCATCCTCAGTTGAAAAATGGAAACATACCTGAATAGCTACCATACATACCATTTCATCCAATATCAGGAATTATCAGCATGTCTAGTTCACATCTCACGAGATGTGTGTATCACGCAGTGTGTTTAAAATGATTTTTAATGAATGCACGTTGAAGTTTCCTAAATAACTAATTGCAAATCTAGTTGTTAGTAGGAATTAGAAAGCCGGGTACTTATGGGTTATCTCGCCCCCACGTTTTCAAATTTGTCTGAAATCCGTAAAAATGAATCAACCGTCGCAAAACTTCAGATACACGTATTTGAGTATATTTTCTACCCACATACAAAAAATTGTGCAAATCCGACAAATACTTTTTGAATTAGAGACTATAACGTGAAGTGTAGCGATGTCAGCAGCTTGATCTGACTTTGTCTGTTCGACGCATTATTGTTACTTGTGTCACGTGTGTGCATTGTTCTCTTTCCGTTTCATCCATTGCTATTTGAAATCTTCCCACGACCACTACCCTACCACACCTTTCTTAAGTTAAGCACATTAATGGAAAGGATGTGGTCTGGGTCATTATCACCTGTGTCTCTTGAGTTTTCGCAACATGACTTTGTTGACCTAGTGCTATCTGCTCAGACGATGGGGTCAGGCGAAGTAAGATCAAGCTGCTGACATGGCTACACTTCACGCTATCGTCTCCAATTCGAAAAGTACTTACCCGATTTGCATAATATTTTGCATGTGGGTAGAAAATATACTCAAATACGTGTGTCTAATGTTTTGCGACGATTGATTCATTTTTACGGATTTCAGACAAATTTGAAAACGTTGGGGAGATAACCCATAAGTACCGAAAGCCGAATAAACGGATTGAAGCTGGGACATTCCCATAACGACGTCTAAATGTTTCATAATTTTAATAAACTTATATTTAATAAGACTTAAGGTTTGCCCTTAAGGGGACAGGTGGTGCGTTCACACCGGCAGACATTAAACGTTCAAGGCGCGTCAAACTTTTGACCATCCTAGGACTACATTTTACAGCCAAACTTGATACTCTAAAGCGGGGCCGGACCTTACCCCTAATGGTCCTTTGACTTGTGATCCTCGACAAATGCATGAATGCATGAAGGTCTTTAAGCACAAAGACTTGACGGATCTGATTGCGTGCCGGGCGGACCTTCCCGGGGGTCCATAACATAGCGCCATACGGGCTGGACTTCACCCTTAAGTGTACGAGATTGTACAAGGCCGCTTAACAAGTGATCTCCTTGGTCAAAGTTTCACGCTCGATTGATTAGGAACTTATATATAAATAGACACTTAGTAATCACCATGTCAACCCCATGGAGACCAGTAACCGACACAGTCCATTCATCACACTAGGGCAGTTAGCAATAAAAAAACAACGTTAAAACAAATAAAACAATAGCCAGTCGTCAGCAGGTACCCGCCTGGTCGCGTTCCGGCCCCTCTACCTGAACGCTCAAGCCCAGGCGGGCGGGTCCCCGCATAAACTTATATGCGGCTGGCATTCTAAAATCAATACAGTAATGATATGTGTAATTTTTTTTTGATTGACCAACCATATATTTGGACCAGATAATAATTTAATAGATATTATTAACCAGATAATAACCAGATAATGACCAGATAATATTTTAACCAGATATTTGATTTGACCAACCATATTTCAGAATACTCATTTGACAACGGTTACAGAGGCACGTGACTGATTCTCAATTAGGGGTGTAAACTTCGAAAAGTTAGCCTGACCAGCCAACTTGCGGTGGTTATTTTAAATGATGTAATTAATATAAGTATGCCACTTATATCATCGAAGTTTGCGAATCATTTGCTCTGCCAACTAGAGCAATTAGTTATTGTTAATTTAATGATTCTCCAGATAGTGATAAAGACCACAATAACACATCAGTTGTTTTTGAATAATGCGCCTAAATGCAAAATTCAACTGGTCATGCCAAATTAGGGTCAGAGACAGTGCATGTTTTAAAAGATTAATCATGCTATTTTATTGCAAAAATATGATTTCTTTTTTTTGAGATTTTCTCAAGGCATTTCATCTGATTTTCGATTACAAAAACTATGATGGAAGTTTAGATATCATAGCAATCCTAGTATCAACTGGTGTTTGTTTTTATTGGTATTTGGGATCATATTTCATGGGGAGTGAATGCACTTTCGACATAATTAAAATATAATTTCTCTTTTGATATTGATAATCACTCATCGTAACTCCTAAACTCATGCGACATCATTCATAACTCACGATGCACCGTGATATACAATGTTTCTATGATTCATTGGAGCTTACTCCGCCAGACGAACTATAAATAATAGATATAATAATAAAATTATTGTATGTAAACTTGCAAAAATATTATAAAGATTGCATGTAATAATATGATGATACCATAATATTGTCATTATGTTATAATAAGTATAATTAATTAGATAATATTATGACATTACATATAATGCTATTATACATAGTAATTACATATTATTATGTTTATATATAATAATGAAATAATGCAGCACATGTAATATAATGAACATAAATATATACATACGCACGTAAGTAATGTTTCTATATGATCCGTTGAAACGGCCGAATTTCTAATGCTCTCACTTCAAACACGTGAAAATGCATGATGCAGTTTGACTCTCCGAAGTTTTCAGAAAACTGTCTAAGAGAATGCTCAGCATAACAATTAACAACAAGACGGAAATGGAAATTGTTGTGCTAGTGGAAGAACGAATCGGTCAGATTTCAGGAGGTAGAATGAAGAGGTCTGCCATTTCTCCCTGTCCATCAATTATATCGGCCGCTGAGATGTAGACTTGTTTAAATCTGCAATAAACCGGTGTTATTGCTAAAATCATCGACTTGAAAAGTCCAAGTACCTATTATGGCTCAACTATCTAATTACTTGACGACAAGGATAGATGACATCTACAGACATCGAGATGGACATCCTACATCAGAACAATGTAATAACACCGGGAGATGTTTTAGGCAGTGCAATAGAAGCGGGATGACTATAGTTTTTGTATGTTTAGGGGCAGATGCGAGAGCGGATGCAATTTACTATTCCTTAAATCTTTAGAAAATTTTCTCATGTGTCTTTTTAAAGAAAACTTTCTAAAAAGTGAGCATGACAACAGAAGGGAAGCAGACAGAATGAAATTCGATGCGTGCAGACCGACCGAAGAGATGTAAATCCAGTGAAAGAAATGTAGCTCGTTGATATGGCATGTTTAGTTCTGTGCATCAGAACAACTCAGGAATCTCTTATTATATTTATTAAAGCTGTCCTTGACGTTGACAACTCATTCAATAGGCTAGACATTTCAAAAACGTCCTGAAGTAACAGCATTCAAAAACAAAGAAAAAATTAGAAAAAGTCATAAAGAAAACAAAGAAAAAGCATTTTTTGTTTTAAAATATTTAAGAAAACATAGATTTCTTAACCCTATGCTAAATGAAATTTTTGAAAAGACAAACCTTTGCCTATATTTTCAATACGCAACGAAGCACAATTTTGGATTACTGTCCAACTTTTATTTTCCTAGAACATTAAATTGTAATGCATTTAAATGGTGAAAACCACAATGTTCGAATGCCGACAGGGATATGTATAAATTCATGCTTATCATTATTCGGGTGCGAGGTGGCCGCAGAGGTCTGAAAATATGTAGTGTGCATTTTTCGTGTATCTTAGTAAAAGCTTTGGCACTAAGAGGCCAAAGATGTCAACCTCTCCCCCAGAAAATATGATGTACCCCTTCGGCAGAGGCGATGAAGGCAACACCCGATTATTTTGTCGCCATTCAATCAATAGTATGAAAGTAGCGTAAATGCACATCGTCGCACGTTTTCTCTGCATAGAATAGTTGGAGTGAAAAGTTGTCGATTATATGACAGTAAGGTGATTATGATAACCGCGCATTCTCCATTTTACATAAATGAGAGTGACTCAATGACACAGATAGTATGCAAATGATTAGCTATCGTTGTATGATGCTGTTTACTATAAATTATGAAAACTATTATCGACAAAAGTTCTCTGCGGGTAATATAGGTTTGACCCGTCGAGAACGAGTTTTGTCCCTTCAGGATTGACAATGCTATTTCAAAGTGCAACAGTTGAAAAAAATTGACATCATTGCCGTTTCAAGTACACTTTTGCCGGCATGAATGCGTAAACGAAGATTATTTACCAAATTCACTGCAGCACTATCGTTTCAAATGCAACGTGAAACAAGGAAAGCAATGTAGACGCAGCTCTTCTTATTTCTCTTGACCTGCTGAGACTCACTTATTCAAGTTGTTTACAGATAAGCTGATTGATAAGCGTACTTCGAAGCAGGGCTGTGGAGCCGATGCGTTATCTCATCGGCTCCGGCTCCGGCTCCACGACACTGATGTGAAAGGCTCCGGCTCGACTCCGGCTCCGGCTCCGACTTCAAATTCAGGTTCTATCTATGCTGGTTATCCTGGATCCGCTGAACGGGTTTTTTGGATAACGGTGTGGCCTTTAGAGGCTTGCTACGATCATCAAATTAGTTTTCATTAACAAGCAACGACTTAAGTTAATAATAAAAATGATAATAGCCTAATATAATGACAAATAACATACTTGTCATATATTTTTGCATGAATTGACTATCTGTGAAAGATAAAATAAAGTTATAGCCAGGATTGGTTAAATTAGATAAAGATCTCCCGCACTGGCTAAATATAGATTGGCCTAGCCTGCAACCAGTCTACTACGAGGCTACATTAAATAAGACCACATGAGTGATGATGATATACCTAATTAGCCGTCACAGGGGCCGAATAGTAGTATAAGCTTTTTAACAAAGCTTGAATATGAAACTGGATAGCGTATGCCTCTAAATAGCTTATAGGGCCTGTATCTACTCGAACATGGAAAGGGTATCGGCTATATAGCCAAATGTACCGTATCAATAAAGATATCAATTGCTTTATTGAATATTATAGTGTATATAGGCTAGCTTAGGTTGTTATTGCCTTTATTCAATAGTCTGTTGGTCCATGAATAATATGATCGGTGGGTAGCCCACGACTCATCATCTGTAGAAATTGTAATTTAGATAGCCTCATTGCAGTGTAGGCTAGAAATGTACAATTGAAAATTATACTTAAAAAAATTAAAAATATCTAATTTAGGACAAGTTTTGTAATTCTATGCAGCATACTTAATAAGTTAAGGCCTAACTTACATTATGTTAATTTCGTATTTTTCATTATGGCGTAAAGTTGCACTAAATAATTCATCAATGATTCATGTATATTATTATATTCAATTTATGTATAACACATTACCACTATTCCTCTGATGATGGTTAGGCTGATGAAACTGAACTCGGAGTATCACACAGTATGTTGCAGGGTGCTACGCATAATAAAAATTTGACTGCGAGCACCGAGCAGAAATCCCATCTACTTTGCTAGCTTTCGAATGCGCGTGCGGTTTAATGTCACAGACAATAGAAAAGGGAGGTCAAAAGGCGCCTTTATTGAGAGCGTCTCAGTCTTTTTTTATTGTTTACATATAAGTCAGCATGATATCAGCATAAAGTGTTGACAGACGGAAAAAATAATAATGAAAATTCTTGAAATCCACAGGTCTATGACATTTGGGGAAATATTATTACACAATACGGCTCTTGTGCAGTCCTCCCCCCCATTTTTTCTCTGGTCAAAAGATGCAGCACGATTGGATGTCCGTTTCAGCATCACCGGTTTGAGTGAAGCATTCCGTGCTGTTATAAAAATCTACGTGGGTAATTGCGATGTCATGGTCGCAAACTTCGTGAGCAAGTCAATATTGTAATTTGCCTTCAGGTTTTTCGCATTGAAATATAGACTACCCTTTGAATTTTAAAGTCAAAGGAAATTCATTGTGAATGAGATACCTTTAAAATAATAGGGCGCTACTAGAAGTGGCTGGGTCGCTTATTGCTATAGCCATGTGAGGACTTGTAGTCAGGTCATTCGTGTGAGTGTGAAGAGTTATCCCTCCAATCAAAATTGATCAAATTGAATAATCGATTGTTTTGAAAAATGTAGGTGGGGGCACTGCACAAGAGCCTACAATACAATCTAAGGAAATTGGCATTGTCACAGATGCCAGTAGCTTCTGCCAGTAGCCATACCGATAGATGATAGCCTACATAGTAACCGCATTAGATTTAAGACATTGCGCAAGAAATGTAGCTATATTATCTTTGCTGACTGAACTGGAAATGTGTACATAAATGACTGCCGACTTGTCTCTAGGAATCTACAATCATCTAGTTAGCATGCATATAACAAGTCTTCAAATTAATGGATTTTGGAGAATACGTTGTCAATATGGAAATTAGTCTTACGAAACATATGCAATAAAAAAATATTACACATGTGTGTAAATATATAATAAATATAATACAAAAGAAGGCGGCAACTGCAAAGAAAGATATCGTGGAGGACAGATCATTGGTATACTTAAAAGACATATCTTTAGATTTCAAATGATTTAATTTTTTTATGATGTCAATTAATAACTTTCAAAATTCTAGATTTATATCAAAGCTCAAACTATCGGAGCCGGAGCCCTTGTTATAAATCGGCTCCGGCCAAAACCATCGGCTCCTTAAGGCTCCGGCTCCGGCTCCACAGCCCTGCTTCGAAGGCTTGCGTCATTTTGACTTGTCTCCTTCGAATGACTCCACGTCTTTTGAACGTGCTCTATATTCAATTTGGGAAATGGGGGAAATGAAGGCGACTGTTTAACTGATTGCCTGAATTAATGCAGTAGTGCCTACAGAAAGGGGTACAGCGCGTCTTTGTTGACTTCGCTCGCGTAGACAATGATTGAAGTGAATGACAGGATATGCATCCTCAAATAGCTTCGAGTGTTTTTGGACTAATCGTTTTGTCTTGAAATCAATACTCCAATAATGTTCAATGAAGTCCTTGTAAACAATAAATTTTGTGGAACAACAAGTCGATCCTGATATCCATCGATAAATGTGTAATGGCTCCTTACCATGGAAGAATGCACGCTACATGCCAAGACTTCGTGATTGTTGTCAAGAAGATAAAATTCTAATGTTGTCCACGACACTTGTTCAAGCCCTTACTTGTAAGTTGATATTTGCCTCATGTTCGCCTCTTTACTTCATGTTTGCAGCAGCAGATATCCATTTATTAGGGTGAATTTGCATTAGATTTTGTTTTCATTATGCTGTTGACACGGCAATTTGCATTTGGAAAGTGAACACTTCACCTCATTTCGGTAATTCTGCTATTGGAATGTCAGCGAAGAACTCAAAGTATTAATATTGCGAATGGTCATGTCACTCTTCAGTTGATATGTATATACTTAAAATGAAATGGGTTTTAAAAAAGAATGACACGGTCAATAAATAAGGTCTTATTTCTGAACTATATACACGACTGTCTCTTTTATGAGTCCGATGTTAAAAAAACATTTTGAACACCGGACTCAGAAAAGAGACAGTCGTGTATATAGTCCAGAAATAAGACCTTATTTATTGACCGTGTCATTCTTTTTTAAAACCTATTCATTTGGTCAATGGCGAAAATTATTATTTAAAATGAAATGGATATTTAGTTTCTTGACCGGTCAAACCTATACATTTCTCACTTGCATCTCATTAGAACAATAACGCTTAAAAGTTGTTGTAATATGACTTTTTGTGACTTGTGTTCATAAAGTTTTACGAATTTTCCATGCTCATGTGTAGTTACATTTATCGTTCCTTACCCCAATAAGAAAGCGCACGCATCATTTTCTGTAGGCAACCGCTCTACATCATCAAGGACATCAAGCGGAGGTAATCAGGCAATCTGCAAAACCTTTGATTTTCATAAAACGAAATGCCGAAGAAATGACAAAAATAATCATGACCAACATCCATTTCGCACTATCCTAGCTCAATCATACAAATGTTTTCTTCAAAAAATCATGATGGTAGTCTACAATTTAATTTTCAGCTCGTGAAATTTCAAAGTTTGGGTGCAATGTAAATCATAAAGTCCTATTTAAGTAAGAATCTGAGTACTAAATAGAAGAGTACTAAAATTACCGAGTTTAATTCACTGAAGTACTAAAATGCTTGCTAAGTACTAATATGATAAAATGTCAATATCAATAAAGGACGCGACACGTGCCCAAATTCAGTATTCAGTGTGCAAATATCAATATAGAATAAAACACTAAGTGGGAAGGACTTACAAGCGTTAGCGATGAAGTGATGACTAACGACTATGGGAAGTTAACCACGGCGCCAATCAACTAGTCAACACAGTTTTTCATTGTTCTTAGACCAAAATCGTCACTCAAGTCGCTTCTGTCTCAGGTAGTGAGTGTTCTGCTCACAACTGGTGATGACGCATTGCTATGTTCCTGCATATGGAAGGGGTGAAGTGAAACAATAAATGATCCTGAAAACCAATCTGTGACATTTCATCGATTTCATCTTAATGAACCTAAGACATTAATGTGGATCAAACATTCCCCGAACTAACTTTATTCCGACGGCATATAGACGTGTGCATTTTTTCAGTTCAATGATGATGATTATAAAACTGAATCAACCGATTTGCACATTCTTCGCGTGGAGATTATGACTACCTTTGGCATGTGAATGAATAAAGAAATTATTATTATTAAATAGCTTGGATTGAAAAAACCCATGCAATTCCAATGGAGAACTTGTGGTACATTGGTTACAAAGTGATGCTGTGCAGTTATTCTTCTTTATTCAGTCATTCCAGATATTTTAAGCAATGTTTCGGTCATTCCGAGCTGTAGAGGAACGCGCAGCGTCCGCGGCTGCCAAAGAGATTTGTGAGCAGATTGTTCAAGTCGAGGAAATCTTTTTATACGAAATCTTTTCTTCGAGGAAATCTTGTTTCAAGTCGAGGAAATACGAGAAGCGCAGCCCATCGGTTCCACCAAGTTTTCAGACACCTATGTTCTATACGATGCATTAAGCACACTCATTATATACATGCATACAATTCATTTTTTTAATCGCAATTTTTTTAAAACTTGCAAAAAAATCAAAGAAATGGCATATGAATTCTAAGTTAGTTGTTTTAATTTCAATATTGATACTATTAGCTGTTGCTGACAGCATCTGACTATTGTAACTGACTTATTATGTTGCATGGAAACCCTTGTATGAGGATTACATCTTTTCCTAAGAATATATGTTAACCTTCTTTGTTCATGACTGCAATTGAATGTATTCTGTTTTTAATAATTTTCTTCACGATGAATACGATTTAATTAATCAAAATGTATTTGTGCTTAATTCCTACAGCAGTCCTTATAGATGGATGTGCATATGGGATACTGCGGGTTAGATATGCGATACGGCATTTAGGCCTATTGGCAGGTGGAAGCACTAGTCCTATGCAACTCATTCAATGGGCACAAAATTTAGGACTCATTTCTTAGGCCTCAGCCACACTGCAAGCTTTTCCAAGCGTTTCCGAGCAAAGCGTTTTGCAGCAAATATAAAGTCATCATTGCAGCAGTTATAGACTGCCACACTGCGAGCAAAGCAAACCAGAGCGTTTGATAGCTTGCGGAGTTACGTTTGCTCGGGACGCTCGTGTTTGCTTTGCTTTCAGTGTGGTGAGGCCTTAGTCGCAGTTGGTAATCAGGTGTAGTACTCTTTCAAGCATTCATTTAGGACTTTGTGAATAACAGTGTCTTCCCATTAATTTCAGAATTATATGCATGTATATAATGAGTGTGCTTAAATGCATCGTATAGAACATAGGTGTCTGAAAACTTGGTGGAACCGATGGGCTGACCGATGGGCTGCGCTTCTCGTATAAAAAGATTTCCTCGACTTGAACAATCTGCTCACAAATCTCTTTGGCAGCCGCGGACGCTGCGCGTTCCTCTACAGCTCGGAATGACCGAAACATTGCTTAAAATATCTGGAATGACTGAATAAAGAAGAATAACTGCACAGCATCATTTTGTAACCAATGTACCACGAGTTCTCCATTGGAATTGCATGGGTTTTTTCAATCCAAGCTGCTTCAGTGCAACTTTTCAAAATTCTCGGTGCACTGAAATACTACAAATAATAGCGAAAAAATGCCAATTCTCGGGCTGATGTGTACGAATTTTGATCAAATCGATATTTTTCAGTGTAATTTCAGTCAAGATTAATTCATCTTATCTATTGTCGTATTCACAGCAAAGTCGACAGAAGTCCAACCAGAAGAGCATTATTCAATTCTATTTATCACTTTAATTCAAAACTTTAAATTTCTATATCATTGAAAATGGAGCCTTTTGCAACCACGGCCACATCATAACAGAGCCGTTGCATTTCCTGATTTTGAGAGAAAATGTGAAAAGGTGACCAAAATTTGATGATTCAAGTCTATTGTAAATCATTTCAAGCCACAAAATCTCAATTCCAGCGACCTCAGAATTCCGGAATCGTAGTGAATACTGCGTACCGTTGCCCAGCAGATGCTCATCTTCCCATGTTATAATATTATATATAATAATGTTATAATAATATTATAAGCTATCTTAGAATTCTAGCGATCCGTCCGAAAGATCTATATCAGTATCCGGCAATATTGTCACATCACGGAAAGACTGCTCGAAGCCGAGTAATGTAGAGATGCTGAACTTCTTGCATATTAATTTGTAGAAAACTGTGACATTGCTTCGAATCGATCTATATTTCCTGATGTGTTCAGCTCTTTAGAAAATGGAATATATAAACTTTTCCTTTGCTACATAAAATTTTAAACAAATAATTGGAAACCTACGTTTCGTCCACCACTGACTTAATAATTCAGTCATTGTCATTTTTTTTCTAAGACATTAATGTGGATCAAACATTCCCCGAACTAATTTTATTCCGACGGCATATAGACTCGGTCGAATTCGTTTAAAAATTTCGTATGTAGCTGATAGCTAATTGAGGATCAACCGGCTCCTGGCAGAAATGCCGGCTACAGGAGGGGTGCGGGAAGATATGGACATGTAGATGGCATTATGAATGGGTTGATGCAACGAGTAGACAGGCCTACACAAAGAGAATGGACAGGTGGGCGGACGTATTTTTAAATTTTTGCAAGTCGAGCTCCCTGATTGCCCGCAGCATTTCTCATAGAATCAAGGCTTCTTTAATATTGAGAGTTATTTCCATAGAACAGGAGCGAAAATCGCAATTCATTTATTCTTTTTTTGAAAGAAAGAAAGAAAGAAATATATATATATTTGCGATTTTCATTTTGAAATATATATATATATATATATTTCTTTCTTTTTTTCTTTCTTTCTTTTTGTAATTTTTTTACATATCTATATGCTTTCTTTTTCATCGTTTTTTATAGAATTCCATTTGAGCTATCATAGAGATGTAGGGGTAAAGTATGACGAGAGTCACTTGCAAGAATTACCAAAAAAAGTAAAGAAGGCCTGTGTAACTCTGTTTCAAACTCTTCAACACTTCAACACTTGGAATTTTCCAAGTGCTCTATGATATTTGCACCGCATTATAAAAGATTTGAAATTTTATTATGAAAAAACACCTTGTAGATTTTGAAGTTTCAGTTGACTATGACAAGACTATCTTGAGCGCGAAGCTACTTGTATTCCGCATATACTGTAACAACTGCTTCAATGCAGTTTTTCAAAAGTATCGGTGCAGCGAACGGTGCACCGGTGCGAGCAGGTGCAGCTAGCGCACAGTCCTAATATATACACTATGCTGTGAAATTTCTATCATCGAACATGTCCACAATAAGTATACATTCATAAATTCATGGAATATCATTATTATCTCTTTATAGCATTTATGGATTTACATAGGATTAATATTGCATTATTTAGGAGCGTTCATCAATTGCATATGCAGCTATTAACACAGATTGGCACAAATTAGCGCAAATGAAGGCCAGCACCCTATCTTCCCGACTGCAACTCGTCTGACCAGAAATCGAACGCAAGTAGGCCAGATAGCTAAACAAGAGCTTTATGCACCCACTCACCACAGTTTCGTGTTTGATTCTGGAGGGAATGTGATTGATGGTACTACCGTTATTGGAGAATTTGGTTGAGAAACCTGGACTAAGTTGAGACTTGGACCAGTACATTTTTAGTAAGGAAATGTGGGAACGGTTAAGTTATCCACAATTACAATGCAGTGAGAAACCTGGAACAAGTTTGAGTGTAAGCATGTATTTGCTTGTCTGCTTTGGGGGGGGGGGTAAATAACAATCATTTCTGGGTTCCCATTTCCGATCAGCAAATTTGATTGATAAAAATTATCACAAACACTGGTATAGGAAAACTTGAAACTGTACTTAATTATGAATATGGCTACCTCATTGCAACAAGGCAATCGATAGAATTAAAAAACCGCTGACATGTCGCACTAAATCGATTAGTTCAAGAGGTGATCTGCAAGTCAATTTGATAAATGCTAAATGTATTGCAGCTAACTGTTACGAAGTATTATTTGATGATGAATTAACTTGCCCAACCGCAGTGACATCAACCAGTGCCTTCTCAATAAAATAAAATGTTTCAATCTCCGCTTTGATGCAGACAATTTCCCTGAAAGGTGATATTTAATAAAAGCTTCAACCTGTCATGTTATGAAATTTCTTCGACTTTCATTTGCTCCCAAAGGATTATTTTAATCAGTTTCATTCCGAGTTCTGAATGTTAGCTCTGAGCGTCAGCTGTACGTTGTGAAACAATCATATAATACCGAAATTAAATTGACCAACGGTGAAAATGAGAGCTTGTTCGAGCGGATTATGTATTCGACAGCTGCGTCTTGAGTCAAAGAGAAAATATATTTCTGCAGTTTGAGAGCGTGATCGTTTCCGCGCTGAATAAAGTGGCCTTTTTAAGCGGGTAAAATGGCTGCTGCGATGCGGAAATTATTCACAGATAAGTTTTACGAGGACAATTCCCGTGTTTAGCGAGTAGAACTTTACAGTGAGTTTCATTGTCACAATTTCTATGTTTCATGATGACATACATAAAGCCTCAAAAAATTTCCTGATGCTTACTATGCGGCAAAACTTTGGTGAAACTCAAAACCGTTGATTTTATTTATAGAGGAAGGACTACTAGGCCAAGGCATTCATTTTACTATCACATTTTGTTAAAATTGATAGCATCACATGGGAGGTGGGCCTAATTAAAAATTTCCATTTTTCAACATTGAAATTAGTGCTGAATTTTTAGAGTCAAAATGTATTGGAAGTAAAAGCATTTGAGTAAGTGAAAGGAAATCCAACGTTTCGGTCGTCGTGACCTCTATCAGAGGTTGCATATACGAAAAGCTTTGGACGTTTTTGGATGCATGACGAGCTTTTACTGAATATTAAGTGGAATTGTTCGACTGATGAACTGCTCTCTGTCTATTCAATATTGGTTTTAGTAAATCAATGAAATTTGCCTTAGAAATTCTTGTTCTGACAGGATTATGTTGGTCAATTATTGCCATACATAAATCTTTGTTTGTCAAAATTAGACGCCACTGTGCTTAGATGGAATATTTTTTCTATCATATCAAATCAAATTGGGTAATTGTCGCTTACCTATACATTTTACTTTCAATATATTCAAAGCAAAATTTTAGTAATGTCCCATGGAAAGTTACCGTTGAGCAAATGTTTTCCTAAAATCTTTACTCATATCAGCAGGTTAAATAATTGACTATTTTCTTCAGTGAATAAGTTATCTAAAGAGAATGACAGCTATTAAGTCAGTACAAGACACCAACACCCTTGATTCCCCGACTGCACTCGCCCGACCTAGGAATCGAAACGAAATCAGCGGTGGAGAAGAGCTCGCACCTTCTTCACTAGGTCACGCTGACGGTTCAAAAGGAATGCGAGTGAAGGCAGAAGTCATCTCTAAGTGATATCGACAGCATATTGTCCTATTATTATTATTGACAGAACGCTACCAGCGTTCATATTGTAGCGAGACAGCATATCAACATGTCATACGACTATGTCACACTGTAGATATCAAGGGTGCTGGTATCTTGTATTGGCTTAATAGGTGTCATTCTCTTTAGATATCCTATGAACTACGACAGACCTTTGTTGTCAGTGACTAAGTTGTGCAGAAGGATAAAGGTTGAACCTGAAAAGTTGAAAGATAAATGGCCGAATACGCCAACCAATCTTGAAAAATATTCATCTGGTCAAGCAATAAATAGCATTAAAAAACAACCCTGTAAGTAGAGTGGCGTAATGGCACAAAAGAACGTACAGATGACATCGAAATCTGTCTGATCAGTCCGGATTCAATTCTAATAACTTTTAATGCACCGCAACTATTTGAGGAATAGGTATTCCCATAAATGTAAAGTATTATTCATTTATGCCTCATGTACACACAAAAACAGTTTCTCAAACTGGTAACGCGCTTCTTATGATCGTGGCAGTGTATCAGGGTTTTGGAAATACAAGTATTATGACAAATTTTTCATGGCTAATAATTGACTTCATCAAAATAGAACTTAATCTTTTGACTCGTACAAGTTCCTTGCTGACCGAAATCAAGAGCTTACTAGACCATAATTATAGACTTTGCTCGCTGTCAGTCATATTAAAAGTTGACTTTAGATAACCATATGATCAATTAACTCGGAATTGGTCTCTCTTTGTGTGACATGCTGTCTGCTGGTCACAATTACACAGTTACAATTGGTTCGAAATTGCTTTACATACACATGTACTTGCCATAAGTCACACTTCAGCTACACCACGACTCATGCGAAAAAAGACGACAAAAGAGTGCGATATTTCAATGTAGCAGCTGTTTATTGTTTTTATTAAGTTGTACCACTGCATTATCACATTAAAAGCCACTTGACCGCAACATAAGATTCATTTCAACAACTCTAGCTCATAATTTCCACGCATAAATCAATCTTATCATCGGTAGATCCTCAAGTCTATGCTTTTGGAGTGTTTTGCATAACAGGATTGTTTATACCGTGTGTGCCAAAAGTCACGCAGTTTTTCATATTGTTATCAAATTAACAAAACTTACTCAAAGTTCGAGACATAAATGTTTCTTTAATCAGAGGTGACCCGGGGTTTGTGAAAAGTGTAAAATTGGTTTCTAATTCATTGAATTTTTTCTTAAAATCTGAGTTAAACACATATATTAGTTTTGATCACAGCAAACTTGCTGCAGCGTGTAATTGAAACAGCATCCATCCGGGAAATCAACTCAAGTCATCCAGATCACGAGATAGAAGCTCAGGACATCTATGCTATTAAGGTCAGATGATTATGATAATGTCTCAGAAAAATTAGGAATGGTGACTCATCAAGCCGAGCGAATGGTGCACATTTAATAAAGCTATGCGTGACTCAGCTATGTGTGACTCAGTAAAAAACGATTGAACAGAATTCAGAACATCGTTTGATAGTGGAAAGGTGAACATGGATTTACAGCAGAGAATCGAATGTGTTAAACTTTATTATTCTAGAAATTGTAGCGCAGCTGTAACCTTCAGGGCTTGCAAAACCTCACTTGAACTTAGAGCTGATCCTTTTAGTGCCACAACAATCATTCGTCTGATTAAAAGATTCAAAGATACTGGATCAGTCCTTGACTTGCCAAAATCTGGGCGACCCAGTCTTACTAAAGATGGAAAATCTGAAGTCTTACTGAAGATAGTATCCGAGACGTTGCAGCATCTACAGAAAGAAACCTCTTTGGTGTGGCTTCCACAGCCGAGGTGTCTGCAACAAGTGGTATCCCAAAACGAAGTGTGTGTCGTATCCCACGTGAAGAATTACAGTTCGATCCATACAAGCTGCAGTTGACTCAAATGATGAGTGAAGATGATCATCTGAAACGAGTTCAATGCGCATAATTCTTATTAAACCGAACTGACATTTTTTACTGCATTATGTGGACCGACGAAACCTACTTTTCCGTGAATGGGTATGTGCACCGAAAGAACTGTGTTATTTGGGTTACAGAAAGACCCAAGTTTACCGTTCAGTCAGCGCTCCATTCACCACATGTATATGTTTGGATTGGATTTTTCCGCGAACACAATGCTTCCTCCTTACTTCTTCACTGGAGCAGTGACAGGTGAAAACTATCGTTACATGCTGGAGAACCGCGTTGAACCACGTGAGAAAGACGCTCACCGAACTGCGTCGTAGACACCTGATTAATAAGGTGATATTCCAGCAAGATGGCGCGCCGCCTCATTTTTTGAAAGCGACCAGGGATTTCTTGTCTGCTGAGCTGCCCGATACACAAATAATTTCTCGAGGATTTCCCCAAGCATGACTGCCTCGCTCCCTAGGTTATCCCCTCTGGATTATTACCTGTGGTATAGCCTACAATGAAAAGTCGAGTGTTCGACAATTTTGTTCCTAACAACTTGAACCAATTAAAATAACGAATCAAAGAAATCGCAAGAGACATTGGGCAAGAAGAGCTACAGTGTGCAGTTCATCATCTTCCATATCGACTAGAATCTGTTATTGATTAAGATGGTGGACCATTTGAACATTTGTTATGATGATACAGGCCTGATTTCTCATGAAATTGCAGTTTGCGTCGCGCCCTCTGACTGTTCGATCAAGGGAGCATTTACCCAAGTGGTTTTCAGACGGTCGCTCGGGAATTTCTCGCTCTGTCATTACCGAGCATGTGCTCAGCTGTGACAATGTTCCTGATGACCCTTTGAGCAAGTTTCAGATAGTGTGCCGTGCCTACAACGATCGCAATTTGCGCATTCTTGAAGCACTTTATATTAAACGTGACTGTCCAGATCTGTGTAAGCAAAAGCATCACGTGATCAATCTTCGCCTGCCCTGGTAATCATGTGATTGACCAGACCGCGGCTGATCTGTCATCAGAATTGTAACTGTTTATTGTAAAATTGTCACTTGCTGGGTTACCTTTGACAAGGCTAGTCGAAACATGTCAGGTTGATTTTATTATTTTTTGATTTTCACTTCATTACATATGACTTCGAAAGTATTCTGTGCGCTTTTCCTCTACAAAAATTCTCTATTTTCGCCATAACTCCAGCTTCAGGAACATAAAGTTGCAAACAGCCTATATGAATTATTACAATAATTGTAAATATGGTAATTGAATTTTGACTTTTAGTGACATAAAAAAGTTTCTTTCCATGGCAACTGAATCAGGAGAGGGATTTGCTACCCACTTCAATTTGCAAAAAATATATTCGTCGTGCTTCGAAAGATGGATATTGATATTTACAGTAAAACAATAATATTGACAATGAGTGAGGAGACATTGGATCAGCTTAGATATAATAGAACTTACGAAACGAAACATTCAGTATTTTCTTAAAGATTCCTTTTTGTTCTATGCCTTAACTTACTTCAACTAGCTCTTAGTTAAGTGTCAGAAGGAAAGACTTTCAAAGAGACATAACTAAATATCAGGGAAGAGAGTCAACAAAGATGATATGAACAAGTTATAATTTTATGTGAGAATGACAATGTTTCTGACGGTTATACATGAACTTTGTTGAATGTATGAAGAGAACGTTGCATATTGCGTTGTTGGAGGTGCACTTATGCGTAGAAGATCGCTGCCGAATCGATGTGGTGAGTTATCTCATTAATAAGTGTTTGCACCATGTATAGTACGTAGAAAGTGTCATATCTATTTGCTTGGAAATATAAATTGATAGAGTCGTGACCTAAAACGACCAAGAACCGTGAATGTTAGTTTTAATTCATGTTGTTCAAGTCTGAGGACGTCTCTCTATTACATTTGCTAATGTTTTGCAAGCGCTATAAGTCTAGTAGTTTGACTTAATCGATGCATAATTATGCTTATTTCAGGACTGTTGAAGAACGAAATAAAAAAATTAAAAAAAATAAAAAGAAAAAAATTAATAATATATTTCATAGTGCATGAGTAGTAAGCAAGTGACAAACACTCGACCGGCGCCCCCCCCCCTCTGGAACGACAGAGGTTGTGGTCTGTCGTGGTGTGCCGGCCAGGTTGGTTCACGTTCACAACATGTTCGCTGACTCCCCCCCCTCTGCAACGACAGAGTGTGAGACTCGGGTGAGTTGGTCCGACCGCCTGGTTGACGTGGGCGACCGTCCAGGTTGACGTGGGTGACCGTCTAGGTTGTCGTGGATGGTGAAATGGCTGCCAGATTCGGATTCAGCGTAAAATTCTGCATCGGTAGGGTGAGTTTCAAGGCAATCGGCGAGAAAAAATTTTTCTTCAAAATTTTAACTGAGTTAGAATTTGGGACGTTTTGGTGTGTAGCGCCCAAACGAAGCATCGGATGAGAAAACGGAGGCCAGATTCAGGTTCAGCGTCAAATTCTACATGGAAATGGTGTATTTCCAGCTCAATCGGAGAGAAAAAATTTTCACTGACGTCCCCCCCCTCTGGACAGCTTGCTTCGATTATGGCTTCCAGTGGACGGATTTTGTCGTGCGATAGCTCGTTTGAAAGCTAAGAGTGAGACAAATTCACTGAAAGAATCGGCTTGTTCCTATCTGTCTTCGTTTAGATGTGAGACGCCATTTAAGATTTTGGGACATTGGCGAAAAACGACAGAGTTAGAATTTGGGACGTTTTGGGCTGTAGCTTCAAAACGAAGCATCGGATGGGAAAACGGATTTCAGATTTGGAATCAGCGTGAAATTCTCTATCTGTATGGTGAGTTTCAAGTCAATCGGAGAGAAAAAATTTTCAACATTTTTCGAAAAAACGACAGTTAGAATTTTTTGCGATGGCTGCCTACTGTAGAGCCAAAACGAAGCATCGGATGGGAAAACGGAGGCCAGATTCGGATTCAGCGTGAAATTCTGCATCGGTATGGTGTATTTCCAGCTCAATCGGAGAGAAAAATTTTTCACTGACGTCCCCCCCCCTCTGGACAGCTTGCTTCGATTATGGCTTCCAGTGGACGGATTTTGTCGTGCGATAGCTCGTTTGAAAGCTAAGAGTGAGACAAATTCAGTGAAAGAATCGGCTTGTTCCTATCTGTCTTCGTTCAAAAGTTAGAGCGGTTACAAGATTTTAGGTCGGAGCTCGCTCACCTGAAAAAATCCTAAGTGTCAGAGTGGCTTTGTATGGGTAAAATTTTGAAAATTTTCCAAAGTGTGGAATTTCGACCTGGGACCGCCACCAAAACATTTTTCATCAAATTTTGAAATTTCACTGACGTCCCCCCCCCTCTGGACACCTCGCTTCGATCTTGGCTTCTAGTGGACGGATTTTGTCGTGCCATAGCTCGTTTGAAAGCTAAGAGTGAGACAAATTCACTGAAAGAATCGGCTTGTTCCTATCTGTCTTCGTTTAGATGTGAGACGCCATTTAAGATTTTGGGACATTGGCGAAAAACGACAGAGTTAGAATTTGGGACGTTTTGGGCTGTAGCTTCAAAACGAAGCATCGGATGGGAAAACGGATTTCAGATTTGGAATCAGCGTGAAATTCTCTATCTGTATGGTGAGTTTCATGTCAATCGGGGAGTTTCAAGTCAATCGGAGAGAAAAGTTTTCAACATTTTTCGGAAAAACGACAAGAGTTAGAATTTTTGCGATGGCTGCCTACTGTAGAGCCAAAACGAAGCATCGGATGGGAAAACGGAGGCCAGATTCGGATTCAGCGTCAAATTCTACATGGACATGGTGTATTTCTAGCTCAATCGGAGCACTAGAACCGGAGATAGACGGATTTTTAGTGTTTGGATGATGGGTATTACGTCATCAGCTGATCGCCACACGCTATATAAGCTGGGAACCGACAGAGACTTGTCATTCAGACGAGAGATTGCCAACGGTAAGTCGTCTCTCTGAGCTCCGATGATAGCTTCGGACATTCCAAATCCCGAGTTTCTGGAAGAAACCGACTTAGAAAATTTCATTGCTGATATCAGCTAATGCGTCAGACTTAGAGTTAAATTGGTTGAGGCTAACCTCCGGTAGATCATAAAGAAAAATAATAATACTACAGGCCTAACTAAAAACTGAGAGAAAAAAATATAACTTACTACTGCGTTTTAAACAAAATTATAAATCTAACAACTTACTTATGACATTAGCGTCTAAAAAGGAGTGATTATAGACATGACACTTGTGTGTCTGCTTATATACTTCAAACTTTGTAACTTATCTAAATCCCAATCTGCTATCAGTCAAATACAATTACAAACAGACCTGTCATTTCTAATGCGGATAACTGGTCAACCAGGAGGTTCACCAGGAGATGGCCTTCGTCTCCAGGCCATAAAAGACTCCAAAACTTTAAAGGCTTGTAACTTTGCTTCTACAAGTCCGTTTGACTTGATTCAAAAAAGGTTCGGTCGCTATTGACCTGCCCTAAGTGATAAACTACTTATAAAATTTCATAAGTAGTGCTAAAAAGTTGAAAAAATTCAAATTCACTATTTTTGGAGGTTTTCTGGGGTTTTCGACCCTGCTGAAGTCAATGAAAGCATTTTTAATGATGTCTGAGCCAGTCTTCTCATGCTATAAGCGGCTTTTCACTGAAAGCGAGCAAGACACGGAGAGTTTTGCTGTAATATTCCACTGACAGGGTGTTCCTTCGGGACGGCGGACGATGCCGTAGTGATAAGTGTGGCAAGGGAATGTGTCATATTTGAGACCGTAACCGCTGGGGCAACTCATGTTGGGCATTTGACACAGCTCTCAACGTAGCACTTTGAACGCCAATCGGTTGAGTCTTAGCTATCTTGTCATGGGTGGCCTCTAAACATCTCCATTGCAAAACGCTGGTGAATCAAGCACTCTACGGCTTGCTATCAAGCTGATCAAAGCAATAACTTGGGATGTTTCCTCAAGGTTTTCAAGTATGCTAAGTTCAAATCTGCTATCAGATTTCAAATTTAACTAAGTCTAAGGCAGCTTTGAGGGGTTAGATCCCAGCTACTGTTCACTACCTTTGACTCGGCGTTGCTGTTACCACTTCGGGGCAGTGACAATGATGTCTTCAGCTGTAAATAGCGGGTATCGGGGAAGATCTCTCACTTCCCTAGTGATCAGTACAAGGCCTTCGGGCTGTCGACGGGATCGAGTGCCACTCACTACACTCAAATCTATCATTCCTCACTAAGTGTAAAAATCATTGTTTTCCGTTTTTCGCTTCAGAAATGCCGAAATACAATAATATGAAGACCAGTTTCAAACTGTGTCAATGCCGGAAGGTATTCCGAGCTGACGCCTTCAAGAAGCACGTTTGTACTAACAAGAAACAGATAGGGGTCGCTCGCTACTATTGCGGAGTCCACAAAGTCAGTCGCTTAAGTGAGCGGCTGGAGGATTGGCACTCACAACACAGCGAGTGTCAAACAGGCGAAGTAGGCGAAGAAGAACGGAGTTCACTCTTCGCCACTGAGCTCCGTTCTTTGGAGCTACAATCTGCCAACGAGCAAGAACGGAGTTCACTTTTCACCACTGAGGCCACTGAGCTACAATCCGCCATTGAAGCGATTGCCGCTGTATCGTCACTTAGTAGCGAGAGCTCGCTGACCATCAGCGATAGTGAGGAGGAGGAGGGAGAGCTACAGTCGCAACTTATCGAGGACGTCGACCTCGATCGCGAGACCCCTACAGCCGTAACTGCGAGTGGAATTGCAACACAATGTCGCAATTTTGTCAAGCGCCCGCCGGTGATCGCCGAACGGGATCGACTAAAGAAAGAGGCGGAGAAGTTGAAGGAGGAGGCCTTCTCATACAAGGCAAAGTATGAGGACCTAAAGAACGTGGCCGGAGAGATGAAGAAGGTGAAGGAGAGATTAAGCGAGCGGGATGGCGAGTTGGAGCAGGAGAGGCTCAAGACTCTCGAGGGGAAAGCCAGAGAAGAGGCTTTACTAGCAGAGAGGGAAAGTAGGGAGAAGGAGATACGAAGGTTGAAGGAGGAAGTGGAGAGACTCCGTGTGCAGATGGCTAAGGTGGTCGAGACGAACCACGAGCTGCACCGTTCGGCGCAGCTGGTGGATCGCGATCGAAGGTTGCGTTCCAGTCGTCTGCACATCCCTATTAGAAAGGGGAGAGTAGCAGAAACTCCTCTCTTGTACGAGCGTGGAAGAGGGGAGAAATGCTACTCTCGGGTGAAGAAAGGGGTGGAGTGTCTACACTTCACCTTCGATCATCGTGATCCGATCTCGAATTTCATTTATGAGGAAGCGTCCGAGAAGATCTGTAAGTAAAAATGACTAAATTAAAATGTAAGATGATAACTCACTACTTCTTTCTTTACAGACATCCAAGAGAAGCGACCACCCGCCCCGTTGCCGGAGCCGCAGTCGAAACAGCAAGCCTGAGTCCCTACCACACACCCCGAGAACGAACCATCGGCTCTCTTAAGGGCCACCATGGGGCAAGACATGATAGAACCTCCTCGCGGTTTGCCCTGGGCAGTCTTCGGACTGGCGAATACTATCATTAAGTTGAATCTGCTATCAGTCAACTTGAACGTTGCAAATGAAGTTCGGTGTAATACTTCCTTTCGACGGGCGTTCCTGTAAAGGGCGGCGGTGAAACCCGTAGCTATGTATACCGCAAGGGACATTCGGCAATGGTCAATCTTGTTAAACCTCTCTGCGTCATGTTTGCAAGTGATTGCCTCTGTCTCAACGTAGTATGCATTCGCGCCAGGGCGACATTTAGCCAACTGTCGAAGGTTGCCTAAAACTTTCCATTGCATACGTTATGAGAACCATGAGTTCTACCTGTCTCTATCAATGAGACGAATTGATGAATGGAATGAAATGGGAGGACACTCACGCGCCACACGCAACATAACACACTTCTCTCTTTCGTAGTCTAACAAGCTCTTTACACATGGATCGCAGTCGATTGCTATCCCTGTATCAGAAGTGTAAGCTATCTTAATTTTATCTAACACTATTTCATCTACCATTATCATCCATATGAAATGTTATAAGAATTGCAAGTTAAACTAAGTGTGCTACTATTTCCAAATGAAAAAGTATACATGGTTAAATCATCCACTGAAGCCCCATTCAAGTAAGTCAGTATGAAAGCAAAGATAATATGAAATAAAAATTTATTATGGCATGTATTTCAAAAGGTCTTCATCGTCAATATCGTCCCAGAGTCTGGCTTCACATAGATAACAAAAACAGTTCAGTTGCTTTAATCGTTCTTCCACTGCGAGCCTCACTTTATCAATATACTCCCACTCTGCCATAGTTCGTGGCTGGGAGTTAGGGGTGTACCACTCCCATAATTGGTGGAGGAATTTCGTGCTGGTGATCTCCATCACATCGTCAGTATCGTACTGGAGATACTTCCACCTCACGCCTGTTAAGTCGGGACACTCCTTCTCACATACACTCTCCTCTTCCTCGTCCGCTGGTAATGATAACTTTCGTATATTGTCCAGTCGGTACACCTTCTCCACCTTCGCCTTTCTTGGTGCATTTGGTGTAACGAGCGCCTTTGGTGTTGAGCATGGAGAAGAGAATTTTGTGTTTGGTGTTGTTGGAGGGCTTGTCATGTTGACTGTGAATAATGACTTTGAAATGTTTTCTAATTCTTAAGTATACACAAGCAGCCAATCAGAATGAACATCCAATGAATTAAGAGAATGAAAGTATATAAGCAAAGTGACATCCGTATCATTTCACTCTGTCTTTGAGACGCATAAGTGAACTGTTGTCTAGCGAATTCTGTATTTGAGGCGTACAAGTGAACTGCTCTTTAGTGAATTCCAAATTTGAGTGAAGTCTCTATCTTGTTGAAGTATCAAGCTTAAACATAATTTCGTTCAAATGGTAAGTTGAAAATTTCCTCTCTCATCTCCCTCAAACGTGTGGCTAATAGCATCTTCCTCAATTTCAGGCATCAACTTCATCACCAACACCCTCCCTTCTCGAGGAAAGTTTAGAGTTGTTGAGTCAAGGTAGGTTGTAACAATACACTGAGACTTGAACAGAGATGAAAGAATGATTTCTCTTTCAGGTGATACCAGTTCCATCTCGTGCGAGTCCATATCAACATTGTCGCGGGAATGCGACGATCGGCAATGTGCTGACTGTGGACACATCTTCACGAGGAAGCGTGATCTCATCCGACACATCAAGCGAGGTGTTTGTAGACCTAAGCCGGCATCAATCTCCGAAGGTAGGGATGATTCTGTTAACGATGTCTCCTTTTCTTGCGATTTATGCATTCAGTCTTTCGAGACACGTTTTGAACTATCTTCGCACAGACTTCAACATACACACACGAACGATACCTACACCAACGGTGCCTCCTCTATCCGACTCACTGAGGTGTCCATAAATAATTTAGTGAGGAACTACCAGATGGACTCCTCAGAAACCATTGCTAACTTTGAGGAATGGTTTCATCAAAATTCATCATTGATAGAAGCGCTCTTCAACAATTTAGACAATTTTAGAATGAAGGCGCTCATCTATCTTAAAATAAAATATGTAAAAATCGACCACCATACTGGACAAATAATAGAGAGGTTGGAGTTTCACATACCCTCCTCTCCTGCAACCGAAGTTGTAGACTGTGAGTCTTGGATAAATTTTCATATCCAAGGGTTAAAATTAAATATAGATAGATTTAACGAGCGTGATAGTGGACTCGTTTTTGATGGTATTGAGACCGCCATGATTAAAATCAGTTTATTAGGAAATCATAGTGGTCGAGGCTCCTTTAAACTTCCGAAAAATTTAAGAAATAAAGCAGCAGTCATTTCTGTAGATTGCGAATCGCAATGTTTTAAATATGCCGTCCTCTCCATTCTCCACTATAATGATGTGCAGAATAGCCGATACCGCAAGAGTAAGTATCAACAGTGGGAGAATGAATTAAACTTCGATGACTGTAATAGTGACGATATGAAAATTAAAGATATAGAAAAATTTGAAAAATTGAACAACATCAAAATAGTTCTCCATGTTTGGGAAAAAGGATTGAAGGGTGTGCGCTACAACTCGCGTTCGAGTTGTTATGAACGTACAGTAAACCTGTTATTAGTAAAACAGGATGATAGTGAGGAATGGCACTACTGCGGTATTCCCAAAATCTCTCGCTTATACCACCACTTAGAAAACTCTAGTAGAGAGTTATATTACTGCGACAGATGTATTCGCCACTTTAGGAGGAAAACTAAATTTGAAACTCATTACGAATGGTGTAAGCGAGGTAAACTACAAATGGAGCGCATGCCCAAAGATAAGGAGTTTTCATATAGAGAGAATGGTGATGAACTAAGTCCTCTTCGTGTCATCTATGCTGACATCGAATGCTATATCGATGATAACATCCATCGACCAGCAGCCATTTCCTGCTATGAAGTATGGCATGATCACTTTAGGAGTAGGCAAAATAAAATGCGCGTCTGGCAAGGTGAGGATTGTATTTACCAATTCCTACAATTCCTCGAACAGGCTGTAAAATTTCAACAAAAGTATGATGGTGAACTCTATCGCAGATCATTGCATATGACAGCACATGATCAAGCAAAATTTGATAGTTGCAACGTTTGCCCCAAATGTAGGAAAACATTTGACGATGATAAGATTAAGAAAGTGCGCGACCATGATCACATCACTGGTAAATTTAGAAACGCACTCTGTTCAAAATGTAATTTTTCGCTGAGGATGAAGCGGCGTACATTACCCGTCATTTTCCATAATTTCAAGGGCTACGACAGCCATATGATAATAAAAGGAGGTTTAGGTCAAATGAAAGAGTGGAAGCTTGATGTAATAGCACAAACGAGAGAGAAGCTTATGGCCATGACAGCAAAAGTGCCTGTCGATAAAACTAAAGAAAATAAGACGTTCTATTTTGATATAAAATTTTTAGATTCCTACCAATTTATGACTGCATCACTAGCCTCTCTCGTGCAAAATCTAAAGTCTCTTCCACTAACACAAAATCTTAAGAAACAATATCCAAATCTAACCGATGAAGTCATCACATGGAAAGGAGTCTTTCCATATGCATATTTTGATGCAATTAGTAAACTCGGCGAGACTTCTCTTCCGCCCATAGATAAATTTAAAAATGATTTGACCGGCGCACAATGTAAGACCGAAGATTATGATCATGCACAAGATGCATGGATAAAATTTGACTGCCATACATTTGGTGAATATATGATTGCCTACCTTAAGTTAGATGTATTTTTGCTGGCTGATGTATTTCAGGAGTTTCGACGAGTGGCATTAGAAGAAGATAAGTTAGATCCCGTCCACTTTGTCAGTCTGCCAGCCATGTCATTTAAGTCTGCTTTTAAAATGACTGGTGAGACCATTCATCTCTTACAAGATCCAGAGATGTATAATTTATTTGAGCGAGGAATTCGCGGTGGTCTCACATTTGTAAATAAACATAGGTTAAAATCTGAAACAGTAGGTAATGATCATACCCATCTTAAGTATTATGATCAAAATAATTTGTATGGTAGTTCATTATCCAAACCGCTACCTCACTCTGAGTTTAGCTGGTTAGATGATAGTGAAATTCAACATTTCTCCAACCCTTCCAACATACTAGCAATTCCAGATGAAGGTGATTGGGGATATTATTTTGAGATAGATCTAATCTATCCAAATAATATTAAACATAAAACCGTAGATTTTCCACTTCCACCCGAATCAGGTGAAGTGAGTAAAGATATGTTTTCCGACTTTATGAAACAATTTCATAAAGATTTAGAATCATGTGGACAACCCAAGTATAAGCCTTGCCGCAAACTTTTGCTCACTCAATATGATAAGGAAAACTATCTAGTCCACTTTAGCATCTTAAAATTTTATTTAGAAATGGGCATGATTTTAAAAAGAGTTCACCGCATTATTAAATTTAGACAGAAAGCCTTCCTCAAACCCTACATAGATAGTAACAGCCAGAAACGTGCACTAGCCCAAAATAATTTTGAAAAAGATTTTTATAAATATAAGAACAACAGTCTATTTGGTAAGACGATGGAGGATGTTAGAAAGCGCGTAAACTACAAACTAGTTAATGATGATCAAAAGTATCACAAATTCGCCTCATCACCTCTATTCATCGATAGGGACATAATCGATGAGGATCTTGTAGGTATTAAAATGATAAAATCTGAAGTTGAGTTGTGCAAACCCATCTATATTGGTCAAGCTGTTCTAGATTACTCCAAGCTTGAAATGTATCAACTCTTCTATAAAATACTAAAACCGTGTCCTCTCGTAAAAGAGGTTCGTTTGTTGGGTGGTGACACAGATAGTTTCTTTTTAGGTATTACCACTCAAAAAGATTTAAATTTTAATGAAGTAGGAAAATCTTTAGAAAGATATTTTGATACATCAAATTATCCTGCTGATCATCCACTATACTCCATCAAAAATAAGGCAAAACTTGGCTGCTTTAAGGATGAGACAGCAGGGAAGGAGATAGCTGAAATGATTCTCCTCCGCCCTAAAATGTATTCTATGAAATTAAAGGATAGTGATGATAGCATTAAGCGCGCTAAAGGCATATCAAGATCATTGGTCTCTAACATGAAACATAAAAATTTCAGGAAAGCCTATAGAAATAAAAATATAACGTTTGTCAATATGACAATCTTAAAATCTAAGTCGCATGAGATCAAAACTCATACTTTTAGGAAACGGGCGCTTTCAGCATGGGAGGATAAGAGGTGCTGGCTAGAACACAACATATCTCTTCCACATGGACATCCTGACACAAACATACCACCACCCAAAAGAATTAAACCCACACTACCACATTCAGGAGACGTCTTAGCATAATCATCCTTAACTTAGTATTTTGATGTTGATTTCTGTAGATAAACATTGTTGTTTTATGTATCGCATGAGATTGTTTTTTCCTTGTGAATATGTGTCCACATCTGTACATTCCCAATGTGATGACTTTTCCACTGAAAGACATTTTTCCTATCCCTGTATATTTCCACCCTTCACGAAGTAAAAAGACTTTTTGTATATAGCAATGTTTATTGAAGTACACTCATGTATATATTTTCAGTGGATGTTGTATAAAGTCTATTGCTTCACATTCATGTACATATTTCAATAAATGTTGTATAAAGACTTCACTTTGTTTTCCGAAACACTAACGTTATGAGGGATTTAGTATCTTTCACGTGGATGCACTCTTGTAAACCATTGGTAATTTTGATAGCAATAGAGGGTATAGTTTGTTTGATGACGGGATGATAGAAAATAGATTCAAACATCTTCTCGACTATTCCATATGAAGCGTCTTTATCATGAATGAAATCGCGTAAAATGTATTCTTTTTTCTCACCAACAGAAATAGGTAGAATCAAATCACTTTGAATGTAAAGGTGCTGTTCATGTTTATCAAGTGTCATTGGTGTTTCTATACCAATCGTATGCGCAGCAGCAAACACTGTTTGTAGCATTGAAAAACCAAAGTTTTTTCAAATTTTTACTCAATTGACATTGAATGTCATCACCCAGTCTCAGAACAACGCGTTGATTTTCAATTGAAAACGAAATGTGGTGTGTCTTTACATCATATTTACTTTTCATCACATGCTTCAACTTCTGTTGTATATAAGGATTTACTACATGAATGAAGCTTTCAACTGTATGATATAGACGCGGCATTATATTGATAGCAACTTTAGATTCTTCATAAGACTGGTAAATTTTCTTGATGCGATCGCCATAGATGTCCACCCACCATTCATCATTAACTGAATCAGCTTTAGTGTGATATTCATGAGAAGCATACACCACACCGCTTCCAATAATAGGTGTATAATGTCTTACAAAATGACGCAAGGTTGGAGAGAAATAAACTGTAAGTTTGTCATTATATTTCTGAATAACCAACTTATTTTTGTCCGCCATAATTTTCTCTCCATACTTCTTACCCACAGTCTCATTCCATCGTTTTACTAACTCAATAAGTGATAAAGGTTGAACACCACGCTAATTCAAAATGATGCGTTCTTCGCATTCTACAACATCTTCATCAAATATTTTAAATCTATAATGAAATTTGTTGATTCGATTTGAATAAACTTTTTTAACATTTGCAGTAGCAATTGACGTTAGATGTAGTCCATGACCAAAACCAAGATGTGGATAGAATTCACTATCCAACCTCAGCGTAAGACCTTTAGTAAAAGAATGAAAGCGGAGGAACTGTCTCCCACTCCAATGATAGATAGTAAACTCATAAGCTTTCTGATTTTTATTCTTCATGATGGAAGTATTACCACTGTTGAATGCCTTAATAATTTTCTCATTCCCAAATGGCTCATAAGAATCTGATTTTATCTGAATCCATTCATAGTTCCACTTTCCATCTGATGTTAAATTGTATGGGAACTGAAATGCATTATTCATCGTTATTCCATCATGGGTGCGAGGAGTCAATATCATTTCTTCCAAATCATTCACATTCTGAATATTGCTATCATAGCAAATACTAGAAACGCCAACCTCCCATTCACCTTCTAAATGCAGTGGCCGATTTAATTCTACTCGATAGTCTGATGGTTTATTTTTGGGAAATTTATTCATAGAAGCATTACTGGGCAAGTAGATTAGAAACGAGTCCTTATTTTCACTTTCCATATTATTCACATTGGAAAAATATATTAGCATACGTTTGCATTAACTCTTCATTCGGAAATGGAGTGTGATACTTGTCACAGCATCTTTATGAAAAGGAATCAACGCACCAGCATCGTCATAAATGGCAATATCAATTTGTGGGATGTAGTTTGATTTCAGCTTTGTATAATGCACTTTCTTGAAAGTATGCTCAGATAAAATACTGCAGCTTTTTGGCTGGTATGGTATCATTGCTAGCAATGGAGCTTCAACATCTCCCACACGTACATCTTCACCAATATTGGAATATATCTGAAAATAGTTAATACGACGCGATAGCGACATGTCTGCGCTAGCTTTGGTTACAGTACCACTTTTAAAGATATTTTGATCAAAACCCAAAATGTCCATTAGAGTTTTATCCATAATTAGTTCAATACCTTTTCCACTTATAGTGAGAGACAAAGTACCTTCTTTTTCAGAAAATGAAATATGTTGCTCATTAATCACTTCATTTAAATAATCTACAACCAATTTAACCGAAGTAATAATGCGAGGCATCAACACTCTTGTTTCATGTAAGATACCACCTAAAGGCTCTACACACTTTCTGTATAAAGATACGGTCCATTCTGTATCAAATTGATTTGACCTTTCACATGGTAAATGTTGCATATCAGATTTTCCATGAACAGCTGCAGAACGATGTCGTAAGAACTGATGAAAATCTTTTGAACAAACTAATACTAGATCATCATCATTTAATTTGCTTATTGCAATATGATTAGATGATTTAATATAAGTCAATGTTGCCACTTGTTTGCCATCAACTCGAAGGAGATAATTAAATTTCTTCAATAATGTTTCAGGAGTCATGTTTGTCTTTCTTGGCTTAATCACAATCTTCTTCACCAACGTCTTCTCATTTCTTGGAATAAGATCTACATAATAAGCTTCCTCTCGATATATTAACTGTTTATGACCACTTATGTGGTAATTAACGTTAAAATTATCATAGCTTGTTAAGGCGCTAGCGAGGTAACCTAAATCATTTCTTAAACTTGGACTTAAACCAACAATCCAATCTTTCTCAACTACATGATGTACATAATTATAATCATCATTGTGCGGAGTAAATTGGACAATATGTTTACTCGCTTTATTCAAGAAATCATATATAAACTTTTTACATGATAAGAGATCTTTCTTTGGCCACTGTGGAATGTATACTCGGCACCCCTTTTCACATTGATAAGCAGCTGTACGCCTCATATTAATAGTCATCACCTCATGATCAAAAGTATAGACACAGTTGCTATAAACAAGTTGAGTGACACCCACTTCCCAATTTCCATTTAGCTGTTGTGCATGATCAATGGGAGTAGAAAAGAGTGCGGCTCGATTACTAGTAAATCTCTTTGTAGCCGCATTGCTAAGCAAAATATGATAAAACGACATTTTTATATTGCTAATCTGCAACTTTGCATAACATCATGAAGACTTGGATTTTGGACTCTCTACAATATATCAGAGTTGATCGTGATGGAAACGTACATTTCAAAAATTCTCATGGTCATACATCAAGAGGAATTACATTAACATGGCGACAATTTGTCAACCTCAATGATATCATGAGGGATTTGGAATATTTTGAAACATTAAGATTCATCTCCTTGGGTGATCAAGTTTGGCTTCAACATTACAGAAATGAAATTCAAATCTACCATTCTCATTCCGCAAACTGTTTCTCATTTCGCAAATACAATTGGGAGAAGTATAGAAGATACATACATCGCTCCATCATGACATTTATTCGTCGTGAGTTCATCGCCCTACTATGCAAATCTTAATCAGACATGACTACCACACATCATGAGTTGGAAATTAGATTCCCTACAACGTATTGAAACGGATCATGATCGAAACGTCTATTTCAAAGATTCAACTGGAAATGTGAGAAGAGAGTTTGCTTTATCTTATCGTCATTTTCAATCTCTACATCATATCATGAAGGACTTGAAATACTTCTATATGAAAAGACATTCACGTATTGGAAATCGCATCTGGCTGCGCGTCAACAATCGGCGAATTCAACTTTATCATTCCCAACTTCATACTAACTTCACATTTCATCAAGGTAGTTAGGAAAAGTATAAAAGGAAGGTACATCGCTCAATTTACTCATTCTTTCATCATGAAGCGCCATCGCTACACCATCGTCAACATTCTCCGTCGCTTCAGACTCTACACCAAAATCGATCTCACAACATTACACCAACAGCTTCCAAACAGCAAGTATTATCCGGGCCGTCCTCAAATGTTAGTGGTGAAGATGAACAATTCACGGAATCTTCAACTCTTCCCAAATGGGACTGTACAGATTCTCGGCGCCCTTTCTCATTCATCGGCGCAGTCAATGCGCTTAGAGCTACAGAGACTACTACGTCGGATATGGAAGAGGGAGAGGTGTGTGATGTCGAATCTGACTGTGGACAATATGGTGATCTCTACTCAATTGAGTGACAGTATCATTTTTGAAGATTCGTACCAGCAGTTACAATTTGTGTTATGAACCCGAACTTTTTCCTGCAGCTCTCATTAGTTGTTGGTTACCTGTGCATGTGGCAATCTTTCATAATAGTAAAGTGATCATTACTGGACTAAAATCTCATGTACAAGCAAATATGATCCTAGACTATCTCATTGAGTATGTACGTACCCAGCGGATTGTAAAATAAAAAACAATTTTTCCAACATGATGTTTTTATTTCAAATCATGATAGAACTTACAAATCATTTTTTCATTAGAGGATGGATTACATGAAAAGTTTTGAATAACAGATGCAAATCGAGATACATGTAAACGTCTTAAGATGAAGTACAGTACAAAAGCACCACACGTTGATGAAAGTGGATGTTGTAGTATGCGTTCATTTCGCTGATATTGACGCGTATGTTTTCTCAACCACTGCTGTGTTGGTATATTTGGAGGTTGAGCAAGAGAGTCAAATAGTTCACCACGTCGGTCTTCTCCAATAAAGATCGCTTTCCAATGCTCACCGCCTAAATTCTGTGAATGAGTGTTTAGCACAATAAAGATGGGATAGTGATTTACTGCAGGTGGTAAGGTATCGAGTGAATAGACATTATCGAAAGCTTTCAACGTCGCTTCGTCTGCATTACGCTGCACTTTAGTCTTAATATCGTCAGCAGTCAACCAACTCATTAACGATTATACTGAAGAATCACGTCACGATACTTTGTAATTTCAATATTTGAATCGAAGACTGCATAAATTAATACATTGATCGTCTCAGCTAGTGTTCTTTTGAACGTCAAATCCAAACGAATATTATGAGGCACGTTCGCTTGACGATAGGGTGCACTAATATCGCTGTCAGCAGTCAAATCAAATGCATAAATAGTATATCCACTCTTAAACTCTTTCATAGTCAGTCCGTTGGTGTCATCCGTATTGTAAAAGCCAAAGACATCCATAAAATCAACATAACTGCGCATAAATTGATCCGAAGCAAAATCTGGTTTGTAGGGTGGACCAGGATGACTCACACCATTTACACGTAAAGCAATTTCACTTAACTGATTGTGTTTAAAATTGAAAGGATTCTTCTTTATATTACCATTAAATGCATCATTTTCAACCATTGCCACCATGAGGAGTTTCGGTGCTTCCGATGGAAAGAGGCCATCTTTCATGAAACTCTTTTGATCTTTCGGAATTGTAAAGGTGAGAAGCTTTGTATGCTGAACGGGGTAAATGGCATTTTGGCGGTTAAGGCCTTCAGCATGCCCTCTAATGACACTTGGATTCGGTACTACTCGACGAATGTAAAGTGCAATATCTTCCACATGAATTCTAAAATTGTCAACTTTAGCAAATGCATTCAGCGCAAATTCAGGCTTATTCAATGTCAGCTTGAGTCGCATGCTGGTATTACACAGTAAAAACTTTGACTGTCTAAAGAAGTCTAAATTTAGCGGACCATATAGCTGACATACTCTACTATCTTTAATCATAGCAGATCGCTTTACAAAGCCACTGTTTGTTTCAACATCAAATTTTCCTGCTTCATCTCTGTACCATCCATGGCTTCCATATGACTTTTTTGTGCTGCTGGATGAAACTGTGATACATGATTGAAATATGATTTATAGGGATAATCGCTTTGACCACCTTCCACCTGCTGCTCTCCAATCGTTAGAGAAACATCACGAAGTAATGTAGTCAATGGTAAATTGTTCAGCCCAACTTTATGTGCATCGTCAATAGCAGTTCCATCTGCTTGCTGAATTCTAAACCTCAAATCAACCATCGCATAACTCAAATCTATGTAGTCATCACTACCACCAGGAATAACAAATTCAATGGGGCCAGCATTCTCAGCTGTTCGAGGATGATAATCTACAATACTTGAACTAAGAATATCTGTCTGTATGGCTTGTTGATTGAACAAACAAAAACCAGAAGTTTTACACTCCATGATTAGAAGTTATAGCAGCGTCGTCGTTTAGCGCCTGATGAATGATTAGAGCCTCTGCGACGTTTGCGTGAATGCCTTTTGACTGAAGATCGCACCTTACCAGCTCCGCGATGTTTCCTCCTTCCTTTTTTCATTCGTTTAGGTGATTTCTTTCCTTGAGTTACACCAGCAAAGGTCTGCTTCAATGTTTTTAAACCGCGTTCTTTCCCACGATTCAACAAACTGCTCTTAAAACTTCTACCTCTGGAAAGATCACTAGCAACATCACCAGCAAAGCCAACGGCATTACTTAAAACATTTCGTTTTAAAGATCTACCGACATTGGATATGAGAGGTGCTACAACAGATTTCAGTGCACCAAGTATGCTACCTCCACGTTGGCGGCGAGCGCCGATGTAAATTTGTCCTCCGCCACTTACATAGGAGGGTCGTGAATAAAATGAGGCAGTTGGATTCATAGTTCAAACCCTAAACATTGTTAGTTACAACTTTGCATGAATCACTGTCGATCACTTAGATGAAAGATGTCGGCACGACGCATCCAAGAGTTCATACTTGAAGGATAACCAGTCCATTTAACAAGACACCATTCTTCACCTTGCCGTTTTTTACATCGAATGATTTTCTCTACCAAATATGTTTCACTTTCAGTGACTACCTCAATCTCATCGCGGTAAAAGCTACCCTCAATTTCTTCATTATCGTAATCTTTCAACTTGTAGGTGGTCGGAGAGTCTTTTTGATTAATCCTTGATACTGTAAATACCTCCTCTGTCCAATTCGGGAGGTACCCTTTAGCAAAAACACTTTTCACTTTTGAGATACGAACTTTATCGCCAATTTTCACATCACTTTTCACATGAGTGCGTTTACGTTGGAATGATTCGCGCACTTTATCTACATTGTCAGCATTTACATCTACTGGTCTGAGTCCAATAGAACGATGGATAGAGTGATTGTAGGCATGGAGTGTATCTTGTAGAACCTTTGTCCAATTTTGTGTCAAGTTGGCAGTAAAATGTCGCCACAAGCGATTTTTTAATGTGCGATTAAAACGTTCAACGAGTGCAGCTTTATAAGCGCTCTTTACACTAAACAACTCAATGTCATGCCTCTCAAATAATCTTGTCACATGCTGATTTTCAAACTCTTTTCCTTGATCACTCTGAATTCTTTTTGGAATGCGACCTTCTCGAAAAATTGTTTGGAATGCTTTTGCTACTCCTTTCCCTTCTTTAGTTTTTAAAGGTTGAGCCCACGCATAACGCGAGAAAATATCAATGACGGTTAAAATAAAATTATTTGCCCGAGTTATGTTTTGAAATGGAGGCAACATCACACAAATCTGCTTGCCACTGTTCATCGATGTCATGAACAATATAATGGCGGGTGCGGTACTTCTTTTTCGCTTGTTTGTGGAGTGTATAGGTAGCCTGACCCTTTAACCATCGTTTCACTTGTGATTGTGGAAGACCACTCGCTTTTGATAATTTCTTGATAGATGCAAATCCTGCCGGATGTTTTACATCATAATAGATTGACTTCAAACGTTCAGTCGATGACGGCTGACTCTTTTTCCTCCTTCTCATCTTTTTGTTTTCTTGCCTTTCTACATTTACAACAACTGCAGCATTTAGCTTTAGCGGTTTTGCGATCGTGTTCACATTGCTTAGGGGTTTCATTATGAGAGCTGGCGCAGCAAGTGCAAGTGACAACGACATTCACCTCTGGCGGCTCATTACATGGCAAGCAACACATCTGCTTCATATTAATAGTCTGAGAACATGTATTTCCTAGGAGGAGCTGTTTTACGTTTTCCTTTTACCAGTTTTAGTGGCGATGTAGATCTACGTCGAGTTCTTCCTCTTGTTTGCTTAGTGAGTGTGGGAGGGGATGTAGCAGGTGACGTCTTAAACCAATTTGTTGGCATTTTCATCGCCTGAGGCATTGGAGTAGTAGCCACTGTTGAATCAAGTTCTTTCAATGTCTCATTATTTAAAGCAAATTTTGGCACATTATGCTTTTTCAATAGTTTAAGAAAGTATGACCAACCAGGTGGAACATAGCCCTGACGGCGCTTTCTACGTGCCGCATACTGAATCAAGTCTTCATAACGTGAAGCATCAATCACTTTATTTTCATCTGTAATGATTTCTCCTCTATCATTTACATTGAGATGGGGTTCAATACTGTTGAAAAGAGATATGGCATGTGCGCGAGATGCTAAAGGTGTAGCAGTCGATACAGAGTCACGCATCTTATTCTTCAAGTTTTTCAATTGCTCAACAGTTTCCGATTGTAATAATACAGCACGATGTGGATCTTTGATGTGAACATTTTGCTGATAATCTATTTCTTTCCTATACATTTGATTTGCAAGAGGTTGCTTTACTTGCTGCATGGCAGTCAATTGTACATATTCATCCTGAGGAATAACAATCATGCGAGAATAAGAACTCATAGTTTGTAGATAATCATGGGAGTTTTCAAAATATCACTTCGAAATCTAAATTCTTCCGGACACTCTTGCGTAAAGTCAATGAATAAGTAACCGTATGGTTTTTCAGTAGCTGCTTGAAAAATTTCAATGAAGGCTTTTGATCCTCTGGGTGCAACTTGTCGCGCTAAAATTTCAAATTGACTTTTATCTCGCGGATTCTTGAAAATAGCATAATAGTGTGTATTCAGGTTTCGTGTACGAGCTTCTTTTCCATCAGGAAACAAATTTTGTGTAATATAGATGATAAAACACCTTTTATGGTGTGCTGCGCGAGTGAACATATCTGTAACATCTTTTGAATTCTTACTTTCTTTTAATAAATCATCCAATACAACAACATCATTAGACTGAAGTTTATCCACTGGAATAATTCCTTCATGTCGAATAAAGTTGCGACTTTGCAATTCCTGAAACAGCGACGGTTGATAAATACCATAACACCAAATCACTCGATTGATAGGTTCCTTAAACAACTCCCTTCTTTTATCCAATAAATTCAGCGTGAAAACAGTTTTACCTGCATGAGATGGACCTGATACAGTCAGAACTTTATCACATTGAAGTCTGAAATCCATTTTATTACTTTGAGATTCAACATTTGCATAATTAACGCTTAGAGCCAAAGATATTTCCCAATAGGTTGCCCACGGCAGGAGCTATCATTGGAAGTATTGCTGAAAGGAAACCGCCCTTTTGTGTTAGAGTTTTCCTCTTTCTTTGAAGGGCGACTTTAGGATTGGAGATGAAACGCAATTTCGTAGCATATCGCTTAAGTAACTTTCGTTGTTTTGGCGCTAATTTCTTCGTCCTCAACTTCCTCACATGAGAAATAATTTCACAAATGAATTTATCGTTAGCATGTCGTATAGCATTGTATCGCTGATTTGCTTTCATTCGTCGGAGAGCTTGAATGGCTGAAGAAAACTTTTGACTTTTACGTTTCGTCATTTTACGTTTCGCCATTTTCCGTGTTAGTCTTTGCTAAAACCTATCTTTACCACATTTGCATAGGTACTAACTATTGCGACATAAGTGACACTCGAAATGAGCAATATCACAGTGGTTACATTGGCAAAGTTGAATGCAATTACGTATGAAACAGCGTTGACAAAAAGCATGCTTACATCTCTTGAAGATGCGCTTTTCATTTCCATCCTTTCGCTTACATACATCGCAACACATAGTTTCACCGTTACTGATGTCTATAGCAAGTCTTTTTGAAGATATGAATTTGCTAGCCTTTTCTAAATAATAGACGCATGTACAGAAGGAATATACTTCGAGAGTGAGCAGACATAGCTCGAAAACCAGTTGTGCTACAATCAAGTACCACTGCATTTTCAATTTTTCTTTATGGAAAGTATCTGAAATTGATGGAATATCTGAAATCGCTTCAATCACTAGACTGCTACCATGATGGTTAAATGCGTTAAGACGTTCAGCAATTTTTATCATATGTCTTTTAAAAAATTCTTGGGGGTGATCTACCACTTCCATTGAATAAGAAGCAAAATGGAAAGAGCGACTTTCCACCTCTTCCTTTCCAAAATGACTAAACTTAATTTTCGCAACTAATCGCGCCATGATAATGCTATCAGAGAATGTATTCATTAACTCTAGAAATAGAGTGCTAGCATCATCAACCACTGCTTCGATGTCGGTCTCATCTTTATGAAAATTTATCACATAATCTTGAACAGCTCCGTTTAAACTTTGCCTATGAAAACGTAATGTTCCGCAGTCGTTTGAGAAAGACATGATCGCCCTTTATCTAACCCATCCATTGCATGAAAACAACAAATCTTCTCATAGTAACATTTATTGAATAACGGTAACAAGCATGCATTATAAATCAATGGTTTGAAAGAGATAAAATAGATACAGCTGGTAACTATCATACAGCGAGCAATGATAACCATACAGGACTTTGGCAGTGTTGAGGTAAGGAGGAAAGAAGCGTTGGTTATGAAGGTAGCTACTACAACGAACAGACAAAATAGGAACACACAAATCCTTAAAACGTTTCGTGACTTCATGATAATGTTGATTCACTCTACTATCCCAAGGTGGGAGCAAAATATCATCAATGATTAGATTGGGAAATACTTTCCTCTCCTTACCAGGATTATTACAAAAGATGCGTATAACATTGAAAGCAGCTAACCATCGTTTAAAGTCAATAAGAAGAGCACTCTCACAAGAAAAGCCATAGTCTTGCAAATATTTCAGATTAAGTCCATGAATGTGTTTTCTCGCCCATTGATCAACATTGGGATCGCAGTTGGCATGTTGATGATAGACACTAACAATCTGATATGTCCAATTGTTCATAGCAATAGCACTGAGCTCCTGTACAGGTTCACCCTCACAATCCATAAAAATGATGATAGAAGCCTAAAACGGAAATTACACATCTAAGGAAGCGTTCTATAACATATTACAAAATGAAGAATTACATCGATGCTTTTCACGACAAAATACACAAATGATATGATGGCAACGAAGAAGTAAAATGTATCTAATAAGACCACGTCTACGACACTCAAAGCACATAAGCGAATTGTCATAGGGTAGAGTTAGGAAAGGGCTAGTAATTCTCCTTCTTTGATTTGCGTTTTGATGTAGCATTCTTCTCCGACTTGCGCTTCGTACCACTGCTGTTAAGGATTTGATCAATTATGTCGTCCACGTTGGGTGGTTTTGGAATATATAGGATGGATTCCATATGCATGGAGAGAGAGGCTATTTTATTGTCCTTGTGTCGACCATAATATAGCCCATTCACTTTGAAAAGGATATCCCAAGTACCTTCTCCGAGCTCATCACATCTGATGGCTATTGATTGATCTCCCTCCTTCTTATAGTAAGTACACCAATGTGATACCGGTAGGCAAATGTGATTACCATCCCAAATCTTTCTATAGGGAGTATCCTTGTCATCTCTAGCCTTCCACTCTTGAGCAAGAGGAGTAGGAATGTCCATATTTAATGTCACATACTCCTCAATAATATCAAGTTGGTGGCGAATGTACGGACTCACGGGGGTCAGTATGTAGTCCCCATACTGATTGCGCATTATCTTGACATCCGTGGAAGGGAGCATTCCCGTTTGGAGTACTACGCTATGATCGTCATAACGCAAGACTTGTTTAAATTTACGCTGTAGCGGTGTAGGATTATGTACCTTGGTTGTTTCTTCCACTGGCCTCAGTTGTAGATGATCTGACCGTAGCGAACCTTGTAACGTTTGACCGCCATTTTGTCCTACTAGTGCAGCAGATGGAGTAGATGCCTGAAAATGAAAAAAGATTGTATTAAGTTTACGTTCAAGGGAGGAGAGGGAGGAAAGTAGCGACTTACCATTTTAGTTGGATAATAGAACAGGGAACTAGAGAGAGAAAATGTGCGTCCGTCACTCGTGTGATTCAACGATGGAATGATTCTCACTGTGGAAGGCTCGCTATTTATACAGAAATGCTTGATTCTCATTGGATGATGATCCTCATTGGACAATAACATCAAGCTGATTCCAAATCTGGCCTCCGTTTTCCAATCCGATGCTTCGTTTTGAAGCTACAGCCCAAAACGTCCCAAATTCTAACTCTGTCGTTTTTCGCCAATGTCCCAAAATCTTAAATGGCGTCTCACATCTAAACGAAGACAGATAGGAACAAGCCGATTCTTTCAGTGAATTTTTCTCACTCTTAGCTTTCAAACGAGCTATCGCACGACAAAATCCGTCCACTGGAAGCCATAATCGAAGCAAGCTGTCCAGAGGGGGGGGACGTCAGTGAAAATTTTTTCTCTCCGATTGAGCTGGAAATACACCATTTCCATGTAGAATTTGACGCTGAACCTGAATCTGGCCTCCGTTTTTCCATCCGATGCTTCGTTTTGGCTCTACAGTAGGCAGCCATCGCAAAAAATTCTAACTCTGTCGTTTTTTCGAAAAATGTTGAAAATTTTACTCTCCGATTGACTTGAAACTCACCATACAGATAGAGAATTTCACGCTGATTCCAAATCTGAAATCCGTTTTCCAATCCGATGCTTCGTTTTGAAGCTACAGCCCAAAACGTCCCAAATTCTAACTCTGTCGTTTTTCGCCAATGTCCCAAAATCTTAAATGGCGTCTCACATCTAAACGAAGACAGATAGGAACAAGCCGATTCTTTCAGTGAATTTTTCTCACTCTTAGCTTTCAAACGAGCTATCGCACGACAAAATCCGTCCACTGGAAGCCATAATCGAAGCAAGCTGTCCAGAGGGGGGGGACGTCAGTGAAAATTTTTTCTCTCCGATTGAGCTGGAAATACACCATTTCCATGTAGAATTTGACGCTGAATCCGAATCTGGCCTCCGTTTTTCCATCCGATGCTTCGTTTTGGCTCTACAGTAGGCAGCCATCGCAAAAAATTCTAACTCTGTCGTTTTTTCGAAAAATGTTGAAAATTTTACTCTCCGATTGACTTGAAACTCACCATACAGATAGAGAATTTCACGCTGATTCCAAATCTGAAATCCGTTTTCCAATCCGATGCTTCGTTTTGAAGCTACAGCCCAAAACGTCCCAAATTCTAACTCTGTCGTTTTTCGCCAATGTCCCAAAATCTTAAATGGCGTCTCACATCTAAACGAAGACAGATAGGAACAAGCCGATTCTTTCAGTGAATTTGTCTCACTCTTAGCTTTCAAACGAGCTATCGCACGACAAAATCCGTCCACTGGAAGCCAAAATCGAAGCGAGCTGTCCAGAGGGGGGGGGACGTCAGCGAAAATTTTTTCTCTCCGATTGAGCTGGAAATACACCATACCGATGCAGAATTTCACGCTGAATCCGAATCTGGCCTCCGTTTTCTCATCCGATGCTTCGTTTGGGCGCTACACACCAAAACGTCCCAAATTCTAACTCTGTTAAAATTTTGAAGAAAAATTTTTTCTCGCCGATTGCCTTGAAACTCACCCTACCGATGCAGAATTTTACGCTGAATCCGAATCTGGCAGCCATTTCACCATCCACGACAACCTAGACGGTCGCTCACGTCAACCTGGACGGTCGCCCACGTCAACCAGGTGGTCGGACCAACTCACCCGAGTCTCACACTCTGTCGTTGCAGAGGGGGGGAGGGGGAGGGGGGGGAGTCAGCGAACATGTTGTGAACGTGAACCAACCTGGCCGGCACACCACGACAGACCACAACCTCTGTCGTTCCAGAGGGGGGGGGAGGGGGCGCGCCGGTCGAGTGTTTGTCACTTGCTTACTACTTGCATGCATATGATGTGCAAGGTGACTCAAAGGTCCTAATCGGGTTCAAATAAAATTTCTCGTTAAGTATTAGCATTACAAATTTAACTTTTCTTTCATCCTGTAGAGGAAGAAGCAAAAGTTTTGCATGAGCTTGCATTTCTAAAAAAATCAAATTAAACGTACGCCAGCTCTCCTTATGGAGGTCAACCAATTGCATACATTTTTTCTCTCATTGACTTAAGCCAAGAATGCTGCTTCAGTTGACTTTTCTGACAGTTCATTGCTGTTGGTAGGCCCTTCTTACAGTCAGAAAATAATCAAGAGGCGTCAGATTTCGGTTCCTAGCTGGCAAAAGGATTGGTCCGTATCGTCCAATCCATCGATTAAGGAATTGGATGTTGTGAAATTCCCTTACATTCGATTTCGAACCCCAATAAGACGGTATGCCATCTTGTTGGAAAAACGTCGTCGTGATCTCTTCAGCTGCAGAATAAAATAATGCTTCAACAATTTAAGACAAGAGTCCTTGGTCACTGTCGATTGTTGACTCAAGGAAGTGAGGTCTAATGATCTTGTCTCAAAACGTGGCCGTCTACACCACCAGATAGATCAACTGCAAATTTCCAGTCACTGAATCTCAAAATATTCAAAATCGCGCGATTTTTGATTAATCGTGCGCAGAGTCGCACGATTCGGAATCGCGCCCGCCACTGCCTAATACATGATACGTCCATCGATCTTATCATTTGTAATTTAGGCCTATTACCCAACAGTACATATTATCCTTGTAGAATCTTAAGTACAGAGCAGTAGGCCTACATACTAGTATTTCAATTCTTTTGTTGTAACTTCATATTCGAATTCAAAGAATTGGCTAGCTAGATGACCATTTTTGCACTAAGAGCAATATGCGGTGTTCAAAATGTATTTTAAGCTACTTCTAATTAATATTCTGTACGCCACACCTCTCTGTGAAAATAACAAGATATAAAACCAAGCTGAATTAAATTTGTTTATTTAAGAAACTGATTATTTTTATAGTATGCATATGCCCTAAGTCAAGCCGTGAACTGTTACTGAATAGATGCTAAAACTTAGGCCTTCTGTAAATTAGACTATATTTCGAGGTGGGTCCACTTTGTGTTCAACTGTCTCAAACCGCTCATTCTGACCACTGTTAAAAGCTCTCGAAGGCATTAACTCTCGAATTAGTGAAGGCCTGTTTTGTTCTCGCACAATGAATAGAGATTGTTTACTGCATTTTCGTGGTCTTTTGCAGTAATGAGAAAAAATGTTGAGGAAGTTTGAAAAAGAACTATTAGACTAATTTGAATAAAACTTCACATATTCGCTTTCCTTACATCGCATGGATTCTGAGGCTACCAGACACTAAAAATTTTAAAAATAAAAAATGCCACAAGTAGGTTCTTCATTTTATTTCCACGAGATCTTTCGTCCAGTTCTCTTCATGGTGGATACACTGGAAATGAACGAAAAAAATGAACTAAAAATTTTGATGGAAAAGTGAGAATATTACATTTTAAGCCGAAGGAGTCACGATTTTGTGAAAACTTCACGATATCACTATTCTTTTCCTAGTTTATCGAATTTGATGACCAGTATATCAAAAGAAAGATCAGAAAATTCTCGTTCTCCCCGTGCTTGCTTCATTATCATGTTCATATGCTTTCTTATTGAAAACTTGCGATTTATAAATTGAGCGATTTTCATATTTTGAGAACTGCTCAGTAAATACAATAACGGATACAAGTTTATCATAGCTCATTTGAAAGCTAAGAATGCAAGCTCTCGCATGATGCATGGTATGTTGCCGTACGACACGATTGGAAGGCATGAGAATCGTTTGTGTTTCAGCATAATTTATGTGGTCCATTTTTTATAATCAGCTGTGTACATTTGAATGATATTGTGATTGCATGATTTTTTGGTTTGTAATTTCTACCTATTTCAATGATAATTTCTACCATCTGAACTTCAATATTATCGAAATATTGGACTTGTCCTATAAGGCGTCATTAATCAAATGGAAGCTCATTGACGCCTCATTTAACTGTCACTAAAAGGATGCTGTCCACAGACGCGTCATTTATTTTGATTCATTTAACCGTCATAATCTTTTGATGGAAGGGTGCTTACGAACGCGTCATAGAAAATGTCATCCATTTATGGAACCTAAATGAAAGCAGAATATTTAAAGGAGGGTAAGACCTTCATTAAAGTATAACTGACTGGCATATCAAATCAAGCTTGTCGATGTTATTGAACAAGTCTTATTGAAAAAAATCTTTCAAACATATAACAGAGCCAATGAGGTGATTTACTTTCAAAATCAGATAACCAAAAATCGAATCTTGCTCTTCGTTATACATTCATGTATGTTCATTTTTATCGTTACGGTGTGCCAGTGAAGATGGTTGGCAGGCTGTAACACAGTAATAAGCATGAAAACAGTATTGATATTTTTTTCCCGGTCAATCCCATTTTTCATCCCATCAATCATGGATCAATTGGTCAATCCATTTTTTCTATCCCATCCCACGAGATGTATCAGTTATAGACCCATAAGAATCTCACCACCCCCAGACCTTGAACAATTGTTTTCAAAAGAACAGTTTAGTGTGTCAATCTACAAATATAGTAACATACATGTTCCCGGGACCCCCATGGATCTCATGGGCCTCCACCCCAGTGGCCATTCCTGTAAATTCGTCCATCGTCCGCGGTGTTTGGAATGACCTTGTAATAATGGAGGAATTAGAAATTGATTGTGTGATTTGATGATTATTGATGTGATTAGATGGTTGTGTCACGATCACGCAATTGTAGAGATCAATGTCACTCCATTGCTCGGTGTGGGAATTTCTCGATCCCTGTAACATTCCACTTTCATTTGATCCGCAGTTCTATTATTACCCGAGCGAGTTCGCATTTAGCGAATCTAACAGTTTATTGTAGTAGACACTTTATTAATTGCTTCGATGTCTATGGATTGCTGGCTTAAATGAATAACTTATTTACGTCACTTATTAATGAAGTCCATGGTGTCTGAATGGAAAACGAGGTCATCTTTTACTTCGATAACAATATATTTAATGATTTTCTATGCAATGATGTCAGACAACGTCAAAATTACATCATGAAGCCCTGTTACACGCAACGTTCTGAAAAATTAATGGAAGCTTATGCGTATTCTCTGCTTAATGACAGAAGTGTTCTAAAAGACAGTTAAAAGTGAGTTTCTATGAACACCAAAATTGCAGATTTTTTAACTGTCATTTACAGTCCGTTTCATAAAAAGTTGATCATCCTAAAATTTGACTAAATAAAACATAAGTATGATACAGAAAGCATTTTTCATGTTATTTCATGTCCCTAATATATTTAAATGTCCTTGTATAATCTGATAAGCTATGATACAGTAACGGTTCGTAAGAAGCTAATATTTTGTGGCCCTACCCTTATTGTCAATGACATTACCAATTCGTCTAGGCATTGATTCGATGATATCGTTGATTTTTGACTGATCTAACTTTCTCCACTCTCTTTTTAACAGTGACGTAAGTTGTGATACGCCATCTGTAGGTAGCAGTGAACGACGAACGTTACGTTTTAGAATACTCCATACATTTTCTATGGGATTCAGATCAGGAGAACGAGCTGGCCAAGATAATGTCCTAAGCTCTAATTGAGACTTGCAAAAGTTGACTCTACTACTCCTGTGACACGTAGCATTATCATCCATAAATAACCAAGTCGATGGATCACCAAGTTGATCTGTCATTTGGCCAATGTTCATTCGTAAAACATTCACATAGCGTTCAGAATTCATGGTTCATGGAACGAATAGTGGACTTAGAAATAGACGAGACTAGTGCAGCCATCTCAGTTAACGAAAGACTTGGATCAACTTTAACAAATCTCAAAATTAGGCGGTCTCTACGTTTGGATGTTTTGCGTGGACGGCAAGAGCCCTCTTTACGATAGAGTCGAAAATCATCATTATGCCATCGATGCACATTTGTGTAAGGGACATTTAGTCGCTTGCTTGTAGCTCGCAAAGAAAACCCTAGTTCTAGCAAGGCTGACACTTTGCCTTTTGTGAATGCGATCTCGCTATTGTTCATTTGTGCTTTGTATTGTTTTCAACCGGTAAGAGATAGATTTCTAGCTGAAAGCAATCAGGAGTGCTGCCAACACCACCGCAACGAAGTCAGGAAGCTATGGAACATGAAGTCCAGTTAATCACATGTAGCAGTTACATTATTGTTGATGAATAATGGTGCTGCTATACTGGCCCTGATTGATCGATTTTCTTTATTTTTGTTTTGCTTGATAGCTTTTGGCTTGTAGAACAACATATTACATAACAAAGGAAACAAATGTAATTTTGTAAGAGTGAGGTATGATTTTGTGTAACATTGCTAAATGAAGATCAAATTATCTACTACTTTTTTTATCTATAACAGGAAAACAACTCAATGTTCATGCTTGAAATTTCCAACAATGATATTAGTAAGCACAACTGACATATCTTCCAAATTTCAGAGAAATTCGTTCAAGTTTGGCGGAGTTAGACAAAGTTGAAGTTAAGGCGATGTTTAAGGGTGATCCATTTTTTATGAAACAATCTGTAGTTGGTTTCATTAAAGTGTCTTATACGTTTAATGCTGGTTAAACAAATGACGCGTTGTAGGACAAACCCATTGTATATACGTCTACATCTACATCAATAACGAACATATTATTAAGGAGAGCTGATCTACTAATGCAAGTACTATAATCAACAAAGCAAAGAAAATTTTAAACATGGAATAAGAAACACGCTTGAATAAATATTGCGAAATTGACTCATCGAAAAAGCGATATCAAAAATGCATGTCTTTTGATATTTAATTTTAAATGTCTATGCAGATGTCATTCAAAGTGTTCTCAACAATATTTTCCCTCACATGCGCACACCAGAGTCCGTCGTAAAAGACAAAACAAAAACAATTTTCAGAGTTCCTATTCTCGCATCCATCAAACATATCCAGGCAAGGCATCGCATGACTCAGCCACACAATTTTTCATTCCGCGACGACTCAAAACAGTAATTTGTCAAACGAACGTTTATATGGCAACATTCCAACAGCATTCATATCTTCCTCAGGACAGCAAAATGTTGATGACCTTCCAATATCTTGAATCCACAGCATTCGCAAACGTTTCCACTTGGGACAGCACAGTAATCTATTTAATGGGAATTCATTCTACAGGCGATGAAGTCTATCCTCATCTTACAAACGTCATCCCGCCTTGACTACAGCAAAAAAGTTATATCAGACGCATTCTTGTATGAATCAGGAAATGCCATCCATTACATTCGGCAAATGAATGTGCTCCATCTTCTTTCAACTCTGATACTCAACTGTCACCGAATATTCACCTATGAGCTCGAAACTGTCATTTAATGCTATGACGGATTTTTTCAAGTGGAGGCAATCAATGAAGATATATTACCTTTCAAATGACAGCATAAATCGTCGGCGCGTAGCGTAGAAGTCTATGGCCAGACGATTTAGGCTGATCATTTGAAAGGTAATACACGCATTGTTACTGAACCTAAAATCTATGACATCAAAAATCCAAGATTTTGATCTGTAAAAGACTCAAATCCATGATAATTTTCTGCATAGCCCATGCAGCTCAGAACATTAAAGCATGTCAAGCTTGAGATATCTACGAGTCCAAATTGTGAACCATAGGAATCACCTGAATCCCATTTTCACTGGGAATGTGAAGATGGACGGTGAAATGGTCCTACCTCAATGTTATTACATAGCAGATTAGACGGCCTTAATTATGCAATTAATTTGGAATTGGAAATATCCAAACGACTTTCATAGAAAAATGACAGGTAAAATAACGGCTGACAACCCTACTTAGTAACAATGAGTATCCTTATTTAGACGTGCGTTTAGACAAACTTGCAGATGGCCTTGGATTTACGACACGAGCTCATTCATCATAACGGCTCAGGTTCAGCCAACTTGTGTCGTTATGACTCGTGATGGCCTTGATGATTCCCGAATAGACCCATGCAGGTGTTTGCAAAATATGACCACATTTGCGGATTTCTAAACTTCCTCAAGCGGCTAACTTAGAAAAGTAAACAACGGTAAAATTTTGAAAGAATTTGTGAGCGATTAAGTATTATGCTGTGTGTGAGATCGGACAAAACTACAGACTTGTATTTTATTTGTAACGCGGACGACTTAAAAAGAATGACATTATTTTTTAGAGATAAAACAACGCATCAAGTAATAGCATTGGAGAAATCACCATCAGCAGCACAGTAGAAAATGGAAAATGTGTGCTTAATGCTGTAGCTACGCAAATGCAATTGCCTAAAAACATTGCGTAAAATTGCGTAAAATCAATTGCGCAATTGATAAAAAACAATGGAAGCAAGATTTAGAAAAGAACGAAATAATGAAATATCAGAAAATCAGAAGTAATAGTATGTAAGGACGAACGACATCGAAGCAAAATATATACAAAAAAGTGAAATAAATTAGTTATAAGACGAAATATATAGTAGAATAAAAAATTATCTACTCGTATTTCAATTTTTTATATATATTTTGTTTCGATATCGTCATTTCTTACTCGGTATTACCTCTAATTTTCTGCTAGTTCATTATTCCGTCCTTTTCAAATCTTGCTTCAATTGTTTTCATCATTTACAAGCATTTGCGTAGCCACAGCATCAAGCATACATTTTCAATTTTCTATTATAGTGCTAACTGTAATTTCTGCAATGTTATTTTTACTGTCTGCAGTCTTGTATTACGTCATTGTCTTGATTCTATGTGTACAATTAAATTCTAGTGTTTGTCTGAGGAAAGTTGGCCAAAACAAGTCGCGCTCCCAAAACCCATGTACGCTTTGAAGGCCGGGTATTTTTGTCTACAAATGCTGTTGCGGATACAACTTTTCCCGTGGGATCAAGTAATATATAAAGGAAAATCTCAAGCAAATGAATTGACAAGAATTTGATTATTGAATAATGAGAACTAAATTGATTTAAAAATTGTTGTTTACGTGATCAAGCCGAGACGTTGATAAGCACTGGCAGCAACACAGCAACAAATGTTCTCTTTCATTGCGGATCACAATGATAAAACAGATCATGATTTTCTGGGTCGACCAAAAGACGCCCTTCAAAGCGCCTGTCGATTCGAAGATTCTTTCCGTCGTCGCCCCGAAAATTTCCGCAAGAAATGCGCTCATCTAAAAAATAAATTGGGTAGTCTTCCAGATATTATCGCAAGCTTTACTTCTTGTGACAGCTAATTTAACTAAAACTGACGACTTGATTTATTTATTGACTGACTTGCAAAGTTATGACGCATTTATTTCATTAGACGTTCAAAGTTTATAGTTTATACTTAAACATACGTTATTTATTACGTTACGTTATATATTACGTTAGACACTGGTAAGGCATTCATTCTGAAATATCTAATACAAAGGATTGGAATAAAATTGGTAACTTCGGTTCAGGTGTATAAAATATAGGCACTCCTGTACTTTACTGGTCCCTATATGGGAATGCGAGAAAAGACCTCCTGTACTTTACTGGTCCCTAAATATCCCCTCCTTTACTTTGCTGGTCCCAAATTTAGCACGAACGCTGACGTGTTGCTATGTGTCAAATCGTGCGAATGAACTATGGCTGGTGATCTTTGAACTCCCACGCATTGTTTTAAGGGATTGGCTATCTCTGTATTTAGTGTGTTGAGAAGGAATTTGACGTGAAACTTGACGTCGAACAACATGAGAATAGAGCTTTTAATTGGATAAATATTTGTTTTTAATTTGGGACCAGTAAAGTACAGGAGTGCCTAAAATATATGCATATACCTAGGAAAATGGTACCGGTACGACACGCACAACGCATCGTGCTCCCTTGCCAAATGCAAGGTTGGGCAGAAGCTTAGGTTGTGTGTGACCCCAAGTTTTTCCACAAACTTGGGTTAATAACCCACACTCAAACCCAAGGTTGAAAAGCTTTAGTTTTGAAATCCAACTGTTTAAAATCTGCACCTAATTTAGCTGTCACCAGGGATGCAGAGTCGAAGTCTTATCATTTTTGCCGGAGCCGGACTCTTGCCTATAACTAGACCCGAAAGACAATACAAACAAAATTATTTATCCTCGTAACAATCAACTTTCTCCGTCAAACAAAAGTACTGAGACAGCAGTGCATGCAAAGCTTGTAATTGTTGAGGGAATGAACCGTGAGAGTGAAAGAAGGATTGTCTTTTCTCGCGGTGATTTAGTAGAGGAGACAAGCCTTCCTAGCTTCGATCACACGCACCAAAGGTCACATCGGAGACAAAAGTGAAATATTAGTTTGTTTTAGAACATTACCTCTTACCCTAACGTCAATCGTGTGTGACTGTGATGGCTCCTCCAAAGCGCATATTAAAATCGAAAGCGCACTCAAATTTTTTGGAGAAGGATGGGTGATTTTCCTGCATGGTAGAGACTGGAGAAAACCCGTGTGAAGAACACATCAGCAAGATGGGAGGAGCCGGGTCGCATGCATCCGGAGGATGAAGAAAGTCAAGTAATCGTCAAGAAAAAGCAATCGGAAAGAGATCACAAAGTATTTTGAAACATCCATGTCAGCTCCTCTCTACATTGCCTACGACACAAGTTTCCGTGGAGCGCCTGTTCTAGGGCGCAAAGACTCTAATAAGTGACCTACTATCTCGACTAAAGACTGATGGCGACGTGGATGTCGACGCCATCATGTTCTTAAGAACGAATAATGGAATGTGTGGTGATTTGTGAATACAATATTTTCTTCGTTGTTTTTCAAACTTAGTCAAATGCCAAGCATTAATTCAAAATTGTGTATAGCTGATAAATTTTCATTAAAAATGATTGAAAATTGATACAGCAATGATCACTAAAAATAGGTTCAGGTAAGCCTATAATGATCTATTATGTATGCTACCAGTGTTCTTAAAAAAACTAGGCTTATATAAGAGTACTTGCCACCCGGAGTCGGAGTCCTATCAAATTTGACTCCGCAGTCCTGACTGTCACGTATTTCGCGCGTTATATGTATTCCTACTCCTGCAAATAGCAAGTGAGGAGTCTGCAGGCTTTGTTGATCTTCTAGTTTATAATTCCAATCATGAAAATCACCGCGTGAAGTGACATAAAGAATCACAAAACTTTCAATGTGATGTTGTGTAAAACCGACAGAAATAACCACTCTGTCCATCCATCTTGCTCATCGATCCCATCACAGCTGTGTTTTTACATTTTTTTATCCTCTCATGTGATCGCGGCTACTCCTCCTCGAATAAGTAAGCAGATACACACGAGTGGAACCAAGAGTAGCAACAATCTGCCCCAATCTACCCACCACCAATCAAACTAACAGCAGCCCTGCACCATCCTTGGAGGCCTTGATATGTTACAATGGATGCAGGCATACACGGAGAATTCATTAAGCCGACAAGGAACATAGCACCTCTCTTGGGAAGGTCCTCATCAAGCTCCTTAACCCCGGTTCGATGTACCTGTAGCTGTCTCATGCTGACTTGAAGCGATACAAAAACGCACAAATTATTCATCCAGTGTAACATTGTGTAAAAACAGACATGAGAATTGATTTCTTACATCTTGCACGTCGATTCCTTCACAGCTGTATTTTTGCATTTTTTGTCTTCTCGTGTGATCCCGGTTACTTAATTTTGAATGAATATATTCAATTATTATCTCTAATGCTCAAGCATTGAAAACAACGTTTGCCGCTCTTCGGTTGCAACGCTTGCTCTTTCCTATTGGCATCAACCTTGAATTGAAAAATGGATTCTTTCGAATATCCTGATGCAACTTCGACATTCAACATGCAGCATTAAGTATTGATTCGCACATGCCTCTTTCTCTTGTACCTCTGGTTTCTCTATTGTTTTCCGCTGTAAGAGGCATAAGCACTTTAGTATAAACTTTATAAACCGAAGTTTCGTACTGTTTCTGACAGACCATCCAATCAGGTAATGTCAAATTCTGGATGAATCAATTTGTGATCTCAGGTAGTTAAACAGTCTGGAGCCAGAGGTCATTAAAAATTAGTAGAAATTTTTGTTTCAATTTTCAAACTGTAACAATTTTCAAGTGACAATTAATTTGTAAATTATAGTGAATTGCAATTTCAATTAATTGCCTATTGCCTCCATGCAGACAGAACTATCATGTACATGTATACATCGCTTTTCCTCGAATAGACCCCACCATCGGATAGAATCCGCATGATGATGTAGCACTTCCACACTGGGGCTTGGACGATTTTTACAAAGTCAGACTTTTCCGGAACGTTGTGGTACTTTTAGCCCGGGTGCCCTTCCTACAGACTTCCAATAAAACTTTTGGAGGCCAAAACATCGGTAGGCCATGCACTTAACCCTTGCCACGGAGACTGCCATTTGAATCGTACACACCACTGCTAATGGAGTGATTACTTATAAAAATATGTAAGTCCGACATTGCCATGTTGTCTAGCAATGGCTATGAATAATAAATGTCGTTTAACAGCTGACCAAACTACAAGTTCATGAGTTTGCGATAGTTGACATAGTACCAATGATAATTTTCTATTTCTCCAATTAATTTTCCATCATCAAATATTGTTGAATATTGTAAAGAAGATGTTTAAGAAATCTATTTGATTGTTATCTTTAGCATGAGTGACAGTTCTTATCAAAATGATAAGAAATGGTAGAATTTATAAAATCTCAACTTATTCTCAAAAAAATCGATGTAAAAGTACTTATAGAAACAAAATGGTGAACAACACAGAGTCAGCCAAAATCAATTTCTAGTTCTACGTCTTGCTGATCTTGTGTCTCGAGTTCGTCGTCAGCACCGTCGTAATCATGTTTCCCTTTAAAATCTGCCCTTTTCATATTTCGCCTGATCATCAATGTACACAGTTACGATGTCTGTATTTCATCACTAAAATATCCAGACAGTTAAATAACTGACCAGAAAATTTATTCATGCTTGAATTACAAAATATCATAACCCACAGGTTGTGCTCGATAAATGCGATATGCAGCTCGCGACAGAAAGGTCACCTTTGAGATTGCCGATTCGACTTTTCTTACGTGTGGATGAATGAAGAACTATGGAAGAACTAATCAGTAAAAATTGAACAATAATTTAAATGTTCAATTAATTAAATGTTCAAATAGTTAAATGCACTATTCTGTTAGCAACAATGACTAGAGGATCTTTTTTAACATTAATTATGGTAGACTGGTACTCACATGGTTAGTAAAATGATTGTGAAGTATTGATAAAATACAGCTCCTTTTATAATTTAAATAAAATCCAAAATAATTGAATCATTTTTTATTTTTAAAGGTCTGAAATGATTTCTAAATAAACTAATTTCAATTTTTAAATGTGGATAGGATTGAGCTCATAAAGGATCCCGTTAACACCGAACTTTTTTTGCTTATATACGAATGGAATCCACATATGAATTATTCTTTTCTTCAAGAGCTTCAATTCATGCATGTAATTACTACAATCAATTTCAATAATTGATTTTCGCGATAATCAATTTTTGGTGACTGCTGACTAGAACCATTATTTTTATGTTGCGGAATAGCGTCATGTGCAAATCAACTTCATTAGCACAACGGGATAAAGCAAAATTCCAATGAAAGTGAGTTCACCAATCCGTGGACGACATCATCTGTTGTCTCCCGATTTGACGTTAGAATCAATTCAATCAATCATTCCAGGATAGAGGTGTGACTTTGAAAGAGCATGATTCTTTCTCGGGCGCACTGGGTATGTCAGGTAATATTCATACATCAGCAAGTGACTCGGAGTGAATAGGTTGAAAGCGATCAAGCTGATTGATTTTGAGGTTAAAGGTGCGTGCATCGAGATGATGATCCTATGCACTTAGCCAAATACTGTTAGCAAACAAATTTGAACTAAGCTGATGCACTACTGGTGGGACATTCTACAGAGAGGACATAAAAATCAGGCTTTCAAATTGCACGCATACTTCATTTGAAAATTTGTTCATGAGCTTCTACAATGAGGCTCGATGCCTAATTCTTCTTGAATACGGTATGTTTGATCGACTACGCTCTGTATGAGAGGCACTTGTATATTGAGCTTGCTGCGTAATTTATGTTTGTTGTTTTACATCTTCATGATGTATTTGGAAATAAACGGTATAGCAGTCAATTCATAGACAAATAGAATAGCGTTGGACGTAATGAATTCCTCGAAATTTCGAAAATATTAGTTGCTTCAGCTATGAAAACAAAGTGCTTGTTTGTTTGACATCCTTGATCATAGTTCATGAGTGTGAAAAGCAATTTTCTCCATTAGCACTGACATCTGATTGCATTTGACAGAATTATATTTGCGTAAAATATTTCATGTTTCACAAATTATCGCAAGTGACGCAACACCAAATACCAGTTTTATTTCCAAAAAATCTCAATCAATTATCATCGGAAATGTGTCAGAGGTGAAAGAATGATAAAAGGAATTCATACTTGCTAGCAAAACATTTTCTTGATTAGATTTTGAATTTGGCATGGATATATGCACTGCTTGACACTGCTTTAATGTAATTTCCTGCAAATATTTCGTTCTCTATTTATGCACTGTAAGTGCACATGTACTGCACAGGAAAAAATATAAAATTATGGACACATAGATTATTTAAGTGACATAGGAGCTTGGAAAATTGTGAACAATACAGACTGACACCAGTGCATGAGTTCGTAGAAATCGCATCTTTTAGAAAGGGTCGCACAGCGATCACTTTGATGAATTCATTGTAAGACCCTTCTTTACCCTCTAAGGATTTATATGTATCATTCCTTCTTGATGTTGAATATCATGCATGCATATCACAAAATCTGAAATTATAAAAATGGTAAATTGGCGAAATGCTGTCTGAAAATGTTTTGATTATTGCAAATGGCTTCGATTTCAAGTAAATTAATTTACTAGGCAAATTTTATGCCTCTTTATACGGTCATGCACCTACTGCAACCATGATGTGGAATGAGGCAGCTCGTTGAAGTCTCTTCCGAAGTTGTGTGATCCTAATTTGTCAGATAATTCGTTTTTGTTGGAAGTCTTTATCAGAATGGAAAATAATAAGACAATGATGACTCAACGTGACCGGAAGGAAGCAGGATCACCATGCACCAGATCGTGCGTAGGACCACTAGACATCAGGGGCATCAAAAGCAGGTTGGTCACTCGGACCGGGGTACAATGTTGCAGCGTGAAATCTGAGATGCCATCCGCGTCCAGTAATCCGGGTGACGGGGCATCTAAAGCAACGCCCTCAAGATCCCTTTGCATGCCATCACAGCTGCTTCATGATCCTGTGTTCCTTTTCTCCAGCCCTCCCGTGGCAGATCCAGTCCAGCAGCCGCTGACATAACTCTTTTCTTATTCAAGGTTCAAACAGTTCAAACTTTGATCGGCACTTTGGCGACGAAATTTGACTACTTTCATCTCAATATGATGCAATTTCAGTCAAAGGTGAGAACTCTCCACCAGAGGGGTAAAAATTTCGGTTTTACCAGACTCCTCAAAGCAAGATTTGCGATCGGCCGATAGAAGATCAGAGGGATAATGGTTGCTAAGGTCAGCCTGCCACTGTTAGATTCACAGACTTTTGTGAAAGAGTTTCCTATTAAGGACGATCAGAATGTATTGGGTTCCTGTTCCTATCCAGATGCTAGATATTTAGAAGTCCATGTTAATATCAACATTAGCAATATGGATATCTGCGTCCATAGATATCGCAGGGGTGCCTCAGCACAGAAGTAGATAATAGTATTGCTAATTCTATGGTATTGTGAATTTCTATGTGCCACGGTGTCACATAATAATAAACTAACAGAAATTCACAAAATTCACACGGACGGATTTGTCCAGATGATTGAGTCATGCTTCTATAAATAGCTGTTTTAAATCATCACAACAGTCCGATTCGCGAAATTCACACGAAACGATCCTGAGGTAGTGTAAATGGCATTTCTATTAATAGAAGCTGTCCGGAATTTTGACATTTGTGCACTACTACAGATGCATTTAGACTCAAGAAACTTCATTAAGTCTCCCTCTAGTCTAAGTTGTCTATCTTTCATGGTAATGATGTCTTAATGTAATTTCCCTTCAGGCGAAAATTCTTTGAGAGCTGTTGTTACGATGGAGATTGAATGCAAATCTATTACGTAATTATTTAACTTGAAGAGAAAATTACAGCAATAATTGCGGATGGAAGGTCAGACGGATAAAGGGAGAGGGATTTAGGTAAGGAAGATATTCCAAGAGTTTGGATCACATATGGCAGGGATAGAACCACAGAACTTCGATACTCTACAATAATAAAGGACTATGACGGACATGGATATTAATTACAGCAGTACGCCATGGACATGCGTTGTCATGAAGACAGTATTTAAACGATGGCGGCTTCCGGTGGCTGGTAATGGGAAGTATGTACCTTGTAAATACTCACTGTTAGGATCTTTTCTCTTTAGCACTTATATAGAAGCATTTTGACAGAATAACTTGCAGCATATTGTCTTACGGAAGTGCTTGCATGTTTCAGCATTTTGATTCTTCTTATTAAGATTTAGAAACATTGACTTACTGCAGATCGGTGCCTAAATGAGCAGCTGAAATTACCATCAACAAACTGTCATTGTCCATTATAGTCCCACTAACTTAAACAAAGTGAAAATTTCTATGGATATCTGATTTCTATGGAGAGAAAAGTGCTTTCTATGTCGGAGACTGCTGTCACACATCAGTCTAGTAGCCATACAAGTAGGTTAACTGCGTTCACGTTGAGAATGATGTTTCACAAATATTTTGCGATCTGTTTAGTATAGCAATCGTAACTGAAACTCGAATGCAATGTAATTGTTCGCCTGACACTCATTATTGCAATATGCCAACGAATGACCTCTCGCCACCTTGAGATAAGAAAGTCTGTACAATTTTTAAGTAAAGTTTCGGCGCCCTTGCGTCGATCCTCTTTCTGTACACTGCATTACAAATCATGCTGAAGTATGATGGTCTGTGACGAAAAAGACCTCAGTCTAACCGCAATTATATTTTCAATCTGTGATGAGAAGTATGGAGAGGGAAAGGGAGAGAGGGAGTAAACAGAAAAAGTGGTTTACCACTAGCATAACGAAGAGTGTACAATAAATAGTAAGTAATAAAGAGCAACGAAAAACTGCAAATCTGGAGAACTGCTTCCAAAATAAAGCTTTATCAACTTTAAATTTAGACAAAGAAAAAGAGAAATAGAGAGCAAGTTAAAAATGAAAACTTCGGGTTGAATATTCTGATTATGTCATCAAATAAATACTTAGTTTTGTTTTTGTTGTATTTTTGTAAACAACCAAACCAACGTGTGCTTCAATGTTCAATGTCAAATCAGGATCGGATGACAGCCTGTCAATCTACATAAAAGGAGAGAATGGCTGACTTTTTTAAAGCGATACACTTCATCCCATCTTTGATTCATTGATTTACAAATTACTAAATTAATATTTAGATCTCATTCTAAACTGACAAAAGGTGATGTGCTTAGTAAAATGCGAAGATTCTTCGGTTAGTATATTATCTTTTCATTTGATACAGATTCTACATTCTTGGTCTTGAACAGACAGTGGAAATACAATCTTTGTGATTCAAGAACTTACTACAAAAATTTCTTCAAAGCATTTAAAGCCACCGAACACTTGTGCTCAGGTTACGCTCGAGTTGATCGGTAATGGTGCGACAATCGGAATGCTGTGACTCCCACTATGCCCTTTCACAAGTAGAACGGACTGTGAAAGAAGTGAATAAATTTCATAGAGAAACCTTGAAAAGTACAATTTGCATTTAGAATTTCAAATATTCGTTTCCGGGTGGCCTAGAGACCAGTTGTAAAATTAACTCTAGCTAGAAGCATTCTTGTGACTCCAGACTTTGTGAGTAATTTTTAAAAGTATATAGTGCCGAATACTACATGCTCAGTTATTGCGCTCGTCTTGTTGCTGAAACACCTTCGAGGAAGATCCTCGCCGCTTCGACACCTCCGCGTTCCGGATGGCGTCGGCCTCCTGGTCGTCCCAAGCCCGACGACAGACCGCCGATCTCATCGACGCTGCGCAAGGGCGCCGCACGCATCGTTACCTGGTCGCTACGGACACCTAAATGACTCTACGAGTGCAAGTACAAGTAACTGAGTAGGATTAAATAATTTCTATGCAATGTGAATTTTCGGATGGTGAAGCAAGTGGTGCAATAAGGTATTGGAAAGACTCTTAAATGTTCTTCTCATCCTGTAATTAGCATGCACATTGTGCATCATTTAGTTCGGCAAATATTTTAGCTGCGTCAGATATTCATTGAGTAAGGTTTAATCCAGACTGTAAGTCACTGTCTTACTGCTCAAAGAAATGGCATCAGTTGAGAGGTCATTGTCATTTTCACTTACAACAATATGTAGTTCATAAAAAATCGCTTCTTCAATCTTCTTTACCCTCAGACGAAGAATTTGCGATAAATTCAAACTCAGAAAACATACATAGGTTTGACGTTAACATGTGCGACTTAGGGTACACACACGATAGTGCTAATGCATCGAATGACGCTAACTTTTCGATTATATACTTTCCAGTTATTAACAAATGTCTTCACGCATTTTCCGCTCGCATATCATCGTAAAGAAATAACCGTTGTAGATCAAATGATTAGAGCAAAGATCACAAATTGTTGAGCCCGAAATGTATGATCATAAATCATTTAATTGAGCAAATCGGAGTCACTGTTCCAATTTAATTTTCGAAGAGCGGATTATTCAAATCCAACGTTGAGTTCGACCAAAATCAAGTAGCTCCAATGAGCTTTGAGTCTCGGCTATTAAGTCCATCCTTGTCGCATGGCTACATCCCATTTCATAGATTGCAAAGAGGTAAATGAATTCCCCAGCATCGCGGAAAATTGAATTTCATCAGTGTTAAAATGTTTTTAATTGTGGAACTCAAATGTTATGTAAAACTAGGACATTCCTGCATTATCGTTAACTAAAGTGAAATCGAATATAGTGCATGTAAATACTTCTACCTGATTTCAACTACCAACTCTTATATGTTTTTTAGAGCCAAACGTGACAGGATTTGAGAGAGGACCTTCCCTTGTCCAGTTGACCTATCATGAAGCGCATAGGGCTAGACCTACCCCTCAAACCCTAGACGGTTTAACTTTGCAATAACCTGGAAATTCACCGGCAGTGTATTTCTTTGAAGAATCCATGTGTTAACTGTCGGCGTATGCCGATATATCGACACTAGTTTGATTCTGTTAGAAGAGGTACAAATTCAAGCAACAGTCAACTCTAGTTGCTGTAGGAATCTGTTACTGAAGGAATTTCATAGGTCCTCTCAAAAAAAATGTACTGAACTTTGTATTCAATTTTGATTCGAATTGCATGCAGGTGAATGATAGTGAATGAATTACGCCTTTGTGAAGTAACTGCGTCCAGGAATCAACAGCATTTGTACACAATGAAAGTTTTCTATTTTACATGGAAATTGAAGTCACGGAAAATATTAAAACAATGCGCCAAAGAGTGAAATGAATGTTAATAATGTGATTAGCAATATTTGCAAACTTAATTGACTTGAATACCGTGGAATGTGTATCTCCAAAGATGGGTAAAAGCATTTTGAATATTTGGTGAATAAAGGGAAACTTGCTTCATATACCGTACAGCGTACAACTGAAAATAAATTAAGAAAATTTGGTCAAATACATGGAAGTTTTGTGAAGAATACTTCTGAAATGTTAAACATCTTTGTAATCACAATATTCAAAATTAACAACAATGAAATTAAATAAACGATAGATCAAATTGCCATGTAAAAGATGTGCGCTGGTAGGATAATAGCATTAATGAAATTCAACATATCAGTGTTACAAGAATCACTACCATTTAGCGAAATCATATCTGAACTACTGCCTCATCACGGAAATTTGCCCTTTTCCTGTTGAATTCTATTTCTGCAGTGATCAGGAATTTGACTGAATTCGATTGAAGAAATGTATACTGAAATTTATGAAATGAATGACTCTCAATGATCCTCCTACACATGGACAACCAAATGAAAGTGTCATTGAAAAAACTCAAAATGTGGCAAAATGAAACTCTATGGAGAAAATAATAATGGAATATGCTTGCGTAGTACTGTGGTTGAATACTTTCATGCGCAATGGATCGATGCAAAAGATGGTAATACTGGCCGAATGTTTGGAATTAGCAAGATTTAAATTGAATTTGAGGCCTTATTTAGATTTGGACGCACCAATGGAAATAAATACCTTGATACAATAGGCCTATAGCGCTAGCAATGGCTACCTTATTGTAAGAACTAGCATGTACAAAAGTAGCAAAACACATGATGAATATTATAGCACTGAGCCTGCATTTATCGATAAATTGAAACTACGAGAGTATGTATCAATTATTTGTTGAATTTCCTGCGTATGACGAAATTAGAATGGAATTTCACCATTCATAATGAAGAAGAATGATTGTGAACTATTTGAATACCCAATACTAAACAACTTAAGAATGAGCGGGTCACCAATCTCATGTCATTTGATGGTTTGATTTTTCTGCCAGATCAGCTGTATCAAAATACATGAAACAAAATGCAGGATGACAGGCTTTGTCGGCCATTAATGGCAATTATCAGGACAACAACGGCAAATTTAGTTCAACAACTATCAGTGAGAATTTGTAGCTATTCCACTTTGTTTGCAGATTTCCTTCCTTTAATTGATTGATAAACTATGAAGCATAATCCAACAATTACGAAACCGTTAAAGTTAATAAGAGAAAGTATTTTAGTTTAGCACCCACCAGTTTTAATTTTGCTCTTCTTTCCGCATTTCTGTATATTCTTGATACCTAAGAGGATGACATTTGACACAGGATCACAATAATACCCACACGACTTTTCAACATTCTCATGCATTCCTTTTCACAAAGCGGAGGAAAACTGATATAGCCGTGCGTCATCAGTCTTTTGTTTTATAACAGTTAACAGAAAGAGTTGAAAATCACGAAACCAATCCGATTAAGAATTGAGCGGGAATTTCAAGCAATCGCAAAACTTGAGGTATACTTCCTCTTCCAGAATACCCTGCTCTTTTCGCGTTGTCGCTAATGCTTAATTTTTGGCATAAAGACGACCAGTAGTGAACATCTCATGTGTTACAAAGTACAAAGACTTTAATGCACCTTTCAAAGTGTATGCTCTCGAAACCTGATAAACACATGACAATTCCGTCGTGAGACAGCAATTATTTGTCACTTTGAAACGTTATATTGCTGCAAACTTGAAGTTAATATAGTCAAAGTTGCCAACCCTTTTGAAATTGGCTTGTTTCAAAAGTAGTGAAAGCATTATAAGTGACATCTATCACCCGATACATCACTTAATTCCAGATGTTCTACCACACTACCAGAAGTATCGCATCCCATTATGTGCGAGCACATTATTGAGAAACTCTTTCACCGTCACGATGTCGAAACTTTCAAATGTAGTGGATTCAAGATCTAAGTTTCAATTCATGCTTGTGATCTTTGCATCACAAGTTTGCCTTCATTACTTGTTTTTACTTCAAATGTGTTTACATTACATTTTGTAACCGTGTCTTTTTCCCACGATTCTCATTACTGGGAATATGCAAATATACGTCTATTATTATTATTGCCTCTCATCAAAAATAAATAGTGTCCTCGGTGTACCGTGTGTTTAGAACAATCTAACTTCTTAAAATCGAATCCATGCGATTGTTACCACTGGTTGGATCTCGTTCTGTTCATGTCCGCCAATATCCTAAGATTTTAGAGAAAGCTGATTACGCGATTAATCTCCCACTGCATGTTTGTCATTTTGGAAGTCCAGGAAACGGAAAATATGGAAATATTGCTTATACTATGGTTAGTGGATTATTCTCGTACGATGATGAAAGTCATCCCAGTAGCCATTTATAATAGAAGATAATGCTTACTAATTTAAATTATTAGTTAAAGTAGTCCTAATGAGGACTGATGGCGTTCTCCAATCCGCAAGTGTACAAAGGCAATGCCACTGTAACCATTGGATTAATCAGCTCTTAAAAGAACTCAATGGAGCTTTCTCGTGGCAACGAATTAAAATTGATCAGCTTTGGCCCAATATCTGGTAAAAATGGAAATCTTAAGACTTGTAATACCACTCATTCTTGCTGTTAATATACTAATACCATAGATTCCAAACACTGCCGCATACAGGTTCAAAACAGACGTCTTATATACTGTACCGACTACAGATGCTGATAGTGGAAATAGAATAGGACAATGGTCACCATAGGTTAAGGAAATTAAAAATGGATATTATAAAACAACAGGAAACCGATGAATAAAACCGATGAATTCAGCTTATGAAAGCTGAAGTGTAGCAAATTTGAATGAGGGATACAGTGTCCCTTTCTTCTTCATAAAGGGCCCTTATTTAAATTTTCTTCAATCAAATTTTTTTCTCGAGCTCTCAAAAAAGAAAATTGTTATGTAAGTGTTTAAGCATGCATCATAGTATCCATTCTGTGATGACTGGAAGTCAATTAATTGCAGAAATCAATGTTGTACACTGTAATAGATTGCCTTGATTTCTGAATACGCAAAGATTGAGATATGATTGCTTTAAATCTGAAGTTGCACGTTCAGGAATGAGGCATCTCGATGGCTCTGTGCATTAAACTGTGCTAACACCCCAAGCTGCGATACTTTGGCGGACACCGGTGAACTTTGATATTTCTATCAAGTCATGAAAGCTTCTTATAACCTTTACCTGGATCACCTAATTGTCGATATATTTAGATATTCGAATTCGAATAAATCGGACGTTAACTTCATGTGCCATCCAGTCATCTGCTATCAATGCATGAATGATTTCGTAAGAAATGAAGAGAATCAAAGAAGTCATATTTCAGGCGACAAATAATAAGAAATGGGAAAGTAACTTCATGATAAACATTTTCTTGTCTCGCACATTACGTCAGCAATCCATGTACACAGGCGTTGATAAAATTTCTGTCGTTCTCGACATCACTGGGCAACGGTCAATGATATTTACAAGATAATTCTTAGGAATTCTCTCACCAAACATCTGGAAAAGCTTTCATCGGAAAGCTGAAATGAATTCAATGCAAGGTGTGTCAGAAAATAAATCATTCTGTTTTTAGTGTACTTAACATATAGGTTGGATGCAGACAGAAATGATTTCTTTTATATTTGTATTTAACGTTATCGTGTACTTAGATATTCTTCAAAGTATTTTTTTCTTTGATATTTTTTCATTTATTGAGAAAAGAAGTTGTAGCTTGGACTTCAAGGAAAATATTTGTCTAGATACAGTATGCTTGCAATCGTGTTTTTACATCTTTGTGATGTCTTTTATTTAGCGTCTCTCTTAACGCCATCTTTTCAGGCATTGCCCTTGCCTGCGATGCAAAATTTCCCATTTTATTTGAATAACTGAACCACTGAACCAGAGTGTTAAGATCGAAAAAGATCCTAAATATCGCCATCGATGGGCTACTTTTGGTAATATGAGGCCAAATCGTAAATGTTTAACTATTTCTTCTGCTTTCCCAGCAAAGACTACCACATCGAACTCTAGTTCAGCTTCCCTTATATTATTTATTTTGCGATTATGACAGCTGCGTGCAATCGAGGAAGCACGGATCAGTCGTGCCATTTTATCAGTTAAAATCTAAAGATTAAGTAAATCGTTATCCGAACAACGGACTTCTAAGTAATGATTTAAGTCAGATTTTGTTTTCGCCACTTAAATTATCTTTAACCTTGTTAATATCATCAAGTATTTCCAAAAATGTGATTGAGTCAGTAATATACATGCGGTATATGGGGCATCTGCTGGATAAATCAAATCTTGTTATTTATGTGACTGAAAAATGTGCAGATCGCTACTTTTTATATAAATCCGCAGCAAGACATTTGCCATGGGTTAAAACAATTTCAAAAAACTCTTTTAGCAGATTTCTTGAAGTACTTTCATTTTTCTGGTTGTGTGTCACAATTTGATGGAATGAGTCCTGTGTTGTACATGCTTTGTGATAAGCCTATGTTACACATGTTATTTTACGTATGAAGTTGTGGAATAAAAGATAATACAAAACTGTTCAGAAAATGAAAAGTTACCATGTCGAGGCTTCTATTGATTAACTACTGCTCTGATAAGCGATTTCACCAAAATTTCTCGTGATTAGGCATAGAAATGAGAATTATTTGATATTTGTCATTGATGATGGAAAAGCTCCTATTTGATATGATGTGGAGTGATGACAGACGAAAGCAATATTCTGATTGCAATTGGTTCATTTCCGAGATTTGCATTAAGATCAGAATACTTGTATATTTCTTACAGCGGAGTGATGAAAGAAGAATCTAATACTAATTAGAAACTTCTTTACATAGGACGGCTTGACTTTTTCATGGTTTGTTCATGGCACAAGAATAGTTGTTGTGAATGACGATCTATTCTGAGAAGCAAAATAATGATAATTTTCTACATCCGCCGGAATAGTGTAATGAAAGTTAATGTGATTTTTCATTCATGAATCTGTTTGAATTATTCATAGGAGAATAAGGAGGTCGTAGATGGAACATGGATCTCGGAATCGCTCAAAGATGAAATTTCAATACATCTATGAGGATGTACAAAGCAGCAGTTAATAGTTGTAGCTACAGGTTTGTCAGTGAAATTTCGTTTTGTGTCATATTTTCAACTTTCTATGATGCTTATTTGATTTTTTATCGGCTGAATTAAAATCGAAATGTTGCGTCTCAAACCTTGAAGCCGATTTTCTATTGCGAGTATATAACCTTACAAACCAAAGTAATGATGATTTACAAAAACTCTAGGCTCATTGCTCAATTACAAACATAGCAAATTCAACTAACAAAGTATTCAACTTTTTTAAATATCGCATGACTAATCGAACGCTCAAAAGACTGATGAGAAAATGTCGGAGTACGCGGAGTGGTATGACCCACTGTTGCTGTAAGACTTGTGGTGTTTATTGCTCGACACGTTGACTATAAAGACGATCAGTATATCAGATGCAGTGTTCTCTACAAACAAGAGTTTTTACAATATCAGCAATAAACGCAATTTGCTCCCAATCCTGAAATCTCGTGTCTACTCAGGTTGGTGATGATCGGGCAAGGGCGTCCATTAAGTTGTCGTTTTGGGCCAACCCGCCAATGAAACCTTGACAGACGTGCAGTAGTAAGCTGGAGACTTCAAGGAATCTGGAGCAATATAGTGGACCTAATTGTCCATATCAAAATGAAGAAGAAAATATAGTTCACGACTGCTTTAATTTCAACTTAAAATGAGTTATGTGCAAAATAATCAAAATTGACCACGGTACCCATTACATAGACTGTAGATCACCTTTTTTGCACATATTTATTTAACTTCAACTTGGAATCAAAGAACCGTGAAATATATTTTATTCTTCATTTTGATAAGCATTATGTTGTTTTATTGAGTAACCAGCATAAGGAAGTGAAACTAGATCCTTTTGTATTAGCTTTTGCTGAAATTATTGATTGGATCGAAAAAAATAACTTTTCAATGGAGAAGAAAAGTGTCATGATTTTTTGTACATCGGCGAAGTAGACCGATGGATTTGAAGCCTTTTGAGATTCCTCACATTGATCGTCCAAGCCATGTAAAGTGATTTTTGACCACCATTTCTCATGCAATGTTGCACTGCTTCGAAAAAAGTGTCCCCACGTCATAATGCTCTGCGTCAAATGAAGCCTATTATCGATACACGTGACTTAGTTACTGTGCACAATCACTACATGCGTTCCATTTTGGAGTATGCAATACCGTCCTTTGTTTGTCGGCTTCAACAAAACACAAGGTGATTCAAATGGTTCAAGTTCATTCCTTTGTATTATCGACTAATTTTTATTGGCTTTGATTTGTTCAACATGTTTTAAATGATCCTCAACATCCTATACACAATCTTTCACCACACAAACTGCCTTATTCTACTAAATTACTAATGCCTGTCTGTAATTTAACAAATAAAAGTAATTCTTACTTATCCAATATTTTTCGACCGTTTACTTAACAGCAGTTTCATTTGTTGACACTCTGTTCACATGCACAAATACTCGCTCATTAATTTCTAACTTGCAATTTCATTGTTAAGTTTAGTGTTGTTTCATGCTGTCGTTCTGCAATTTGCATACCTTAGCCTCACGATTCTCATTATTGAGGGCTTCAATAAACGTCAGCTATTATTGTCATTATTATTGATGTACTGTAGCCGACCGATGGCCATTATCAAAAATGCATCTCTGCTGCATTATCTGTTTAGTGTACCTATCTTACAAAGCACTATTTTAGCTTTTATAAAAGCTGCCAGATGGTTCTTTATGCTCTAGAAGCATCTATCCAAGTTTGCAATACAAATAAAATGAATTTGTGATTTGCTATTGTAATAACATGATATTAATTAACAATTAATTATTTTATATTAATTTAATTGATTATTAATTAATTAATACAGTATCATAATATAAATTGTATATAATTATAATGCATGGGAGTCAACTTTACAATCAATTTTTTCATTATGTTCATCCAATTACGAATATATCGCTACATGCATCTCATAAAGCCCAATAGCCTATCTACTTACTGACCAGGGCTCTACTACTTGATATTAAGCTAATACCTAACTTGCAAAGCTGTATGTAGCCTAATACGCTGAAGTGAAACATCAAAGTCAAAAATTCAGAATGAAAATTGGTGTTGTTGTCGTTTAATCATTGCAATTAATTTTTGATATCCCGCACAGGGCAACCAACCTGTCTCCGCTATTTTGAAGCTATTTTCACAAAATGGGGATTAGGTCGGTCTCTCCAATTGAAACGATTCTAATTTTAATGCATGTTCTTTTCACTCAAGCTCACCCATCCTATCTGTGACATGTTGTAATTCTTCACCTTATCATTTATTCATGGATATATACGGTCGATACTGTCTAAGTCTCAGACAAGTTTGTCAACATAGGTCAGAAATTTTCAGCAAACGTCTGTCGAGGTTGTAGAAAAAGAAACTCGTGTCGGCATGATTTTGAGATTTGAGTAAGAGAATGAAATTTTCTCCAACTCATGTGGAAACATTTGAGATCTGAATGATAATGGAAAGGAGTATGTACAAAACTCAAGATCCAATAAGTTGCTTTGAAATTATTAGTTTATCAATATAAGCATAACTACAGCGCACATGCAAATCTAACTCCATCATGTTGGCATACTGGTTTGCATGTGCGCTGATTACTTGATTTCATTAATGGTGCTTACAATACGTAATCAACTTTCTGAAGAAAAGTACTGATATTCAAATGTAAATTTTGTAGTTTGTGCATGAAGGGGGAGAGCTGTAACTCCTACCTCTCGGGTCGCAGGTGGTGGATAGCGAAGGGCCATCAAAGGGATGGTTAGCTGCGAATAAACGCTTTGTGTGAATAAACAGCCCCGAACCAACAGCGGCGGTATCCTTGGGTATCGTGTCAAGGCCTGGACTGCCTTAGATCTTGTCCCCCAGCCTGCTGCCTTGCAGGTTTTCCATCTGTTGATGTGAAAAGGCTAGGTCCACGACCGATATTTGTGGTTAGTGTCAGCAAGGGCATGCGACTGTAAAACTTTCTGCTCCACCTATTTCAATATGCGATGACTCATATACAAATGGCCCCGAGTGCCCGGGAGTCTTTTGGTAGACTAGGGGTGCGAAGAATGACCGGGGAGAAGAATAAACCTGATTTAAGCCTGATACGTATTTGTACTGCAAACGTAGGCTCGCTATGCGGCAGAAGCAGAGAAGTGACAGAAATGCTGGGTAAAAGAAATGCTGACGTGTGCTGCATTCAAGAAACCCAATATAAAGGAAATGGATGCAAAATATTGGGCGACGGAGATGAGCGATACAAGCTTTGGTGGTCTGGTGAGAAGACAAGTCGAGGAGGAGTCGGTATTCTTGTAAGAGATTGGTTAATTGGCAACGTGATTCAAGTAGAGAGACCAAGTGCCGCCTTCATGAAGGTGAAAATGGTTTTCGAAGGAAAGGTGTTTCACATATATTCAGTATATGCCCCCCAGACAGGGAGATCTGCTGCTGAGAAGGATGATTTCTGGGATAGTCTGGAAGATATCTCTAGCGTTCCATCAAGTGAACCTGTATGGATTGCGGGGGATCTAAATGGGCATGTTGGCGCGGACAGAAGAGGTTTTGAAGATGTGATGGGTCCTCATGGTTTCGGTGAGAGAAATTCCGAAGGAGAACGTATTCTAACTTTCTGTCAAGGACACGGAATGTTGGTCATGAATACGAAGTTTCAGAAAGGTCGTGAAAAGTTGATCACATACAAAGGTGGTGATGGCGCTACTCAAATAGACTACATGCTGTTGAGACAAGATGGTCATGTGACTGTCAGGGATGTGAAATGCATCCCTGGAGAGGCCTGCCTAATACAACATCGGCTATTGGTCATGGATGTACATATGCAGCAAGATGTGAAGGCATTTAGGAAAACTTTTAACAGAAAATTGAAAGTAAGGAAATTGAAAGATGAAGAAACGAGAAGAAAATTTGAGGAAGTTTGCCAGCAGAAAAATGAAGCTCAATCAGAGATCGGTTGGGACCAGCTTCAATGTACTGTCATTTAGGCAGCAAAGCAAGTTCTTGGGGAAACAAGAGGACGGCCGCGACATGTGCAGCGTGAGACGTGGTGGTGGTCTTGTGAGGTACAAAGAGCTATAAAGAACAAGAAATTGGCTTTCAAAAAGTGGCAGAAGTCAAAAACTGAAAATGACTGTAAAATGTACAAGGATGCGTCAAAATTGTCTAAGAAAGCTGTTGCAAAGGCCAGAGAAGAATCGTGGCAGACACTGAGCAGGAACATCACTAAGACCGAAACGCAAAACAAGATGTTCAGGATTGCGCGACAAATGAAAACAGAAGGGAAAGATGTAGTTCAAGGAAACTTCGTGAAAAGTGAAACAGGAGAGATTTTAGTTGAAGAAGCAGACATCAAAATCCGTTGGAAAGAGTACTTCGAAGGATTGCTAAACAAAAGCAGCAACTTCACCATCGATGAGCCAATTATAACTGACGGACCCACAGAAAGAGTGACTGAGGAAGAAGTACGTAGTGCTCTATGCGACATGAAAAATGGTAGAGCTCCTGGACCATCAGGCCTCTCAGTTGAACTGCTTAAGGGAGATGGTGAAAATACTGTAATGAGACTGGTGACAGCATTTCAGGAGGCAATCGACAGTGGCGGTCTGCCGTCTCAATGGCAAAGAAGCCTGACTATCCCCATTTACAAGGGGAGAGGTGATTCTCTGGAATGCGGCAATTACAGAGGGATTCGCCTGCTGGAACATGGTATGAAGCTGTTTGAGAAGGTCATAGAGAGGAGGTTGAGGAAGATAATTAGCATTGATTGCCGGCAGTTTGGTTTCCGAAGAGGGAAATCTACAACTGATGCTGTCTTCATCCTTCGTCAGTTGCAAGAAAAGTACAGCCAAAAGAAGAAACCCCTGGAGTCCCTAGAGAAATCATCGAATGGGCATTGCGCAGACAAGGAGTTCCTGAGAGATTGGTTTCGGTTGTAGTGTCCATATATTGGAGTTCAAGAACGCAAATCGAGACAAAGTTGGGTCTGTCGGAGGAACTGGACGTAGGCAGGGGGGTACACCAAGGGTCAGCGCTTAGCCCCTTGCTGTTCATTACAGTGATGGAGGAAGCGTCCAAAGATTGTCGAGGATCCGGCCCATGGGAGTTGCTGTACGCCGATGATCTGGTTTTAACAGCTGCCTCCAAGCAAGAAGCCATTGATATGTTTCAAGGTGGAAGGATGGTTTAGAGTGGCGTGGCTTGAAGATCAACGGGGCGAAGACCAAGGTCATGGTAACTGGGAGAGCAAAGAACGCACCAAGTCTGGAAAGTGGCAGTGCAGTTGTTGTAGCAGGGGAGTCGGAGCAAACTCGATCTTTTGTGTTTCCTGCAAATTGTGGTGTCACAAAAGGTGCTCCCGATTGCGATCATTTCAAGGAATAACAGGCTTCCGATGTCCGAAGTGCGCGGATGTTCCCAACTCGCCTGAGGATGATTTACTTAATGTGAATGGGATCGTCCTACAAGAGGTCCAAGATTTTTGTTACCTCGGAGATGTCGTGGACTCAGAGGCAAGTGCAGAAGGAGCGGTTCGGACTCGCATCGCGGCTTCATGGACGAAATGGAGAGAATTGGCCAGTCTTCTTAGCAACAAAGGCATCCCATTGAAGTGTAGAGCCCATGTTTATGAGATGTGTGCAAGACCAGTCCTCATCTACGGCGCAGAAACGTGGCCCCTCAGCCTAAGGCTGGTTGAACTTCTGAGAAGTACTGACAGACAAATGCTGAGGTATATGGCAAAGGTCAGGTTGAAAGACAGAGTTACAAGCGAAGAAGTAGCGAGACGCTGTGGTTTGCCCGAACTTCCAGTCCGCCTGCGGCAAAGACGTATGCGCTGGTTTGGCCACGTAAGAAGAGCCAATGGTGACGTCATCAATGAAGTCTACAACTTGTCAGTCGATGGTTGCCGTCCACCTGGAAGACCTAAGAAGACTTGGCAAGCCTGTATCCATGAAGATCTGGAGTCTCTGGAGGTGTCGGAAGACATTGCTCTAGATCGTTCGAGATGGAAACGGGTCATCGCATCTACGTCCAGCCCCGGAACCGGGAAGAAGAGACGCAAAACGAGGAAGTAAGAAGTAAGTAAGTGCATGTATGCAACTGATGGAGTTCGCTGCGCGAAAGAGTTGACACTAACCGTGGAGAGCCGTGCATCCACATTGTTTGTCAATTAGGTCCTAACTCGTTGTTGAGTGGTGTCAACAGTATTCAATCAGGCGATCGTTATTCTGGCAACCAGAGCGAATTTCTGCTGAGAACGAGGCCGAAAATGAAACTTACACAGAGCAATGTACACCCTATGTCTACTACGAATCTACACGTCTGTCGAGTTTTAGGTAGTGCCTCTTCTTGTCAGACACGATCAAAAAAATGCACATCTTAACCCAAGGGGACGCAGATTGCAGTTTTTGGCAAAAGTGAAGTTTTCTAAGTTTTCTCTTTTCAATTGAAAGTTATTGAGTCCAGAGTCATAATTTTTGGCATGACATGTCTTCCGGTCATTTCCTATCATGTGCATGTGATATTATCATGCTTTTAACCGGCGATGTATGCGAGAATGTGGTTCAATATGAATAATGTGGGCCAACATGTTGGTGCCTGCCGACAGTTGGAGGCTTGCCAAATCTGAATGTGTGTGGCTTCATGGATAAATGTTTATGAACATGATAGGAAATAAACTGAAGACATTGCATGTCAAAACTATGGCTCTACCTAGCACTTTTCAGATGACAGGAGAAAACATAGAAAACTTCATTTTGCTAAAAACTGCAATCTGCGTCCCATTGGATTAATAAGTGCTTTTCTTATATCATGTTTGACAAGAAGAGAAACTAAAACTCGACAGACGCGCGGATTCGTAGTAGGCACAGGGTGCACGTCATTCTGTGAAAGTTTCATTTTCAGCCTCGTTCTCTGAAGCTCGTTTTGGCTGACGAACCACGTAGAAGCACAGTACAACAACATTAGCAATTGCAAGCACAGATCTGGCCCGCAGGTTGCTTATGAATCGACATTGCGTCTGGTCCGACGGACATGTGTTTGACCTGTGCTTTAAATTCCTCGGAATTCTGGTTCACCGCTTATTCGACACATTACACGTTTATCATCAGATACGTTTTCGCTATTTGTTGCGAGTCAACCTGAAGTGCCTGAGATACCGCTTGGGCATGACATATCTGAGCTGCAGCCAATGTTAGGTAAATATGCCGATGTCATGAACGCGCACACATGAATTAAGCAAAAAGGGAGCAAATTAGGACAACGCTTGTATGACGTAACCTTTCCTTACTGTCTTTACTGAAGCCGTCACGTCATTGCTGCTTTTATGAAGCAATGTCAGTCTTCATATTAATGCTTGAATTGTAGCACTGTTTACAGATAATAACCAATCATGGAGGATATTCGTATTTTCGATCATGGTACAAAAATTGCCTATGGAGTTATGGTGTAGCCCGTGCTGTGAAAAGGTTGCCCGACCCTGACCTAGACAGTAAACTATCGGGCAGTAAAGTACTGTCTAGTACTACTGTCTGCAATCAGTGACTATCTTTAATTGCAGTTGTACTAAATGGTTATCAGGTAGACTGACATAGATCTATGCACGGATGCTATATCTGAAGAAGGCTCTAATTGGTGAAACTTGCTATAAGGAAGTATACACGCATTGTGTAATTTCATCAAAATTAATCCATATTTAAAGAGAAATGGTGGCAATCGTGAATCTTGCTAAAAACCGCTGACAGGGAACCGGCACCAAACCATTGTCGTATTCGGAGTTGCCATTCTTTTGGGTAGCCCTATTGTTGTCATGGCAGAACGAGTCCAAGACATCAAATTGTTATGAATCTGAATTTCCGGTCAAATTCCTTGATATTACAGTGCCGGATTTCTATGAGTGCGTGTATGTTTACAGGCTGCTAATTTATGTCATGACGATCTGTTGGGCATGTTATTTTTTCATATATTGTTTTACTCTCTAAACTGTTATTTGAACTGGAAATATCAAGAAATACTAAATATTTTTAATTTAAAAATACAATGAGTATTAATGATTAATGAAAAAGTCAAAAACGTCAACAAAAAAAGTAAATTAATTGAAAATCTAATTTAAATGTCATTCTTCATTATTCAATAATGGAACATTTCCTGGAAGAAATCCCGGAAATTTCGTGATTATCCAAGTCTCTGGCTATGCATACGTATAGATGCTGCTTGGTCCGATGGCAGGCCTATAGTTAAGAAATTGAATAACAGACGAAGCAATTGAATTGGCATAAGTTGTTGTAATGATTAATGCTATCCGGCATTTCCGAATTTTGGTAAGATCGTGATACCTGATAAGCAGCTTGTTCTCGACTATAGATAACGGTTTGCATCAAGTGGTAGGATAAGGCATACTCCTTTTGTGCTCCTTCAGTGACGTACTTCTGGGAATAGGTTGATTTTTTGCATTTACTTTCGAATTTCCACGATCGACCTGGTTGTCATATGGCACTGCTTTCGAGACTGCTTCCGTTTGCAGGATCAAACTGTGACGGTGCGTATGTCATCCTCTCTGCAGTGCCATATGACAACCAGAGCGGATGTGGCGATGATTGGCATGCATACCGCACAAATGACACTACGGGTCCGTCTGGATTCCCCAACGAGTCAAATTATCGGGGGGAGGGGAAGGTTCAACTGTTGATAGCCCATATTCCATCAATCGCTCCATGAGATCTTCAGCTTTCCAGTTGATCCATCTTCTTTCCTGCCATTGTTGATTATCTTCTCTTCTTCCAATGTTCGTGCCTCATCCCTCGCAACTTTCATGTTTTGTCATCTTCACTCATTGCCGACCAAAAATGATCTCTCTTCTCCATGTCTAATTAGGTTATACATATGCATTTTTATATACGTAGTTAATAGTTATGCACATTTATATGTGTACATAGGCATGTATTACATTCAAGTTTAGAGTTAAATCTAATCATGGAAAACTTAGCACGGGAAATATAGTTCATGTATCAGAGAAGCAAGTCCAAACCAATAATTTATTAGAAGAAATACATGTATAGCAAAATTCGCAATCTAGAAGCCTTGAATGCCTCATATTACATAGATGGAAAATTTGATGGCAATGTAATAAGAAGAAAAAATCTTTGAATATTTCAATTGTGTAAGAACACCACTAATGCAATTAACAAAGTGAAACAAGGGCAAGAGTCGAAAATGTTACATTTTGTATTTTTCGCTTAGACATCGATGAAGTGAATTTAGTACATCCCATGAGTAGTAAACCCCTCTGAGAAATCTATCAGCTGATTTCGACAGTGCTTTATAACCAGTGCGACCGTGTAAGACACGTTTGTTATCGATGCATACAATTTCACCTGGCTTTAGTTTGACATAAACCGACTCCTCATTCATGATATTCTCTAGTGAATAAATTGCTCGAAACCAATCCGGAACCTTTTCTGGTTCGATCACCATTTTCGAATCTCTACTTTCATGAGTGTAAGATATTTCAATAACTTCTTCGTTTTCATCAATTTGCAGAGTTGGACGATCATTACGTAAATGATATTTCCAAACGAAATCTGAGCCATAGTCCCACACAGTACCATCTTCATTTGCCAAAAGATCAAACGCTCTTCTATTTTCATTTCGTAATCTATTACCGGCAAACATGGAGTCCGCAAAGAAGCTCTCGCCCCCTTCGATGTCATTTGTTTGATGAACACAGTGCAGCATTTGAATATTTGGTGTATCTGTGTAATATGACAAATCGTTGTGGAGACCAAGGGTACCTGTTGTACAACCCAGATTGGTGGGATCATCTTTCAACTCCACAGTGTAATAATAGCCAAAAATAGTCGGCACTGCATATTTCAATTTTTTTGTCATTTGATGTAATGGTTCTTTATCTCCTTTGGCGTTATTCAATATACATAGACCATGTACTTTCAATGCCGCTATCATTCTGAACATCCCTTCGTCTGTATTAATCGTTTGATAAAAATCAAGTGAAGGTATCTTAAAATGGCGTCCCCAAGCTGATCGCAAATGATAACTATGCAGGTTTCTTTTTCTTGCTTCTCGACGTTCTTTACTAAATCCACGCTCTAACAACCAGTCGAAAGTATACGTCGATACATGATTGTCATGCCAAGTTACAGACACAACCATTGAGTCATGATCGATATTGAGTTCCAAAATGGTAGGTTTCAATATCAAATCTCGACCGCGTATTAGGCGATGTTGACTTTCCGAAAGGAAGCACTTTGGACAGAGGCAATTATTTCTCAACCATACCAGCGGGTAAGCCTCGTCATCACCACTTCTCCATTGGACTCTTAGAAACTTGTGGTCATGGTGCATCTTTGGTTTTAGGCGAGCATGGATAGGATTATCCGTTAGTAGAGCCTCATGACTGTTTTGAGACTGCGACGTAGATTTGAAGCGACACTCCCATGAATGTTTGGTCGAAATGTTTTTGCTACCATGGTTAGCTACAACAGCCTGGAGAGGTTTAGTCGGAATTTTACGATGGAAAACACGCCTTGCCACAAACATCTCATCTACACAATAGTAACAACATAATGAGCTTTGTAAGTAGAGATTGACTAGTTTTGTAAAAAGTCACAGAGGTGAAGGTTATAAGCAGATCAGCTGACGGAACTGTGCGACGTCACATCGCGGGTTGTATTTCTCAAGTCCGATAGAAATACTACAATGGTTTCTTGAACTCATGTGAAGCAGTACGTAATTCCCTACTTTGAGGCTATATTGCTCAACTAATTTTTGTGACTTCAATTTCCATCTTAAATAGAGCACTTTCATTGTTCACAAATGTCGTTGATTCATTAACGTAGCAACCTTACATAAACTATTCACGTGCGATACGAATCTAATTGAATGCAAAGTGCAGGAGGGGTACATGTAGCCCACCACAAATGCATTTATGTGAAAAGTTCAATGGACTGGAGAAGGAACTCCCTCATACCCGATAAAGCATGGCTCTAAAGCACTAACAGGAGTTCGTATAGTTATTTGAGGCCTAAGCTTGTGAATCATTTACATGTTCCGTTGGAAAAGCTCCATCTGCCCTCTTGAGGCAAACAGTCATCGAAATTAAGTATACGAATTTATTTAAACTGTTTTCGCTTATAGTAAAATTATAGCTCAAATTAAAAAATCTGACTCAATCAATATTGACACAGCTAACATTTCTTTGTCGAACTAAATGCTGTGCGATGTACTTGCTAATTACATAAACAATTTCATGTGCATTTAGGATTCAAACTGTCACTTTTTCAATGACCCTAAGTTTGCTTTGGACAAAAACATTTTCAAGCTATCTGCATGAAATTTCTTATATTTATTTCACAATCCCGTTCTCCCAGTGAAAGGGGCATCACACCAATCCGGATATCTCACTTTCAACGATCAACTCGAGCGCAATCCGAGCATTAGTGCTCGGCGGCTTTTAAAGTTTTGAGGTCGTTCGGTATTGGAATTTTAAAATGTTAATGCATCACATGTACATTGAAGATCATGCTGCTTTGTGTTACCGTACTTTATGACACATGTATAGTGCGCAATGTTCTCCATATGCAAACAAATTTCATTCACATGTGTATTGCGTATGTAGGGCCTACTTTCACAGTGGAATTAATTTAGAAATATGTACGTATTAACCCTAGCTCGGAGGGCTGATTCTGTCCCATAAATCAATGTAATATTCAGATGAATTATGAATGAATGCATTCTTCATATGCATTGTGTTGAAATACATTAAGTGTACACAAATTTATGCATAATATTGTCATGCTACATTTAGAAGTCGTTGGTAGTATTCATACCCTACGAAATCGTCAAAACTTTGATTGAATCTTTGAAAAGCTGCATTTGATAACACGTTCAATTCAAAATGCAAAATGTATAAACCCATGAGAAAGAGCATTGTGAAAAACTGGATTACCTGATGATCATATAAGATCTTCACTTTCATTTGGAAAATTAACATGAAATCCAACGAAAGTGCTAGCTTAGATTTTAAAATGCCTTTATAAAAGTTAATGTTCCTTCATTTGAGCAATTTTCCAAGTGAAATGTGAAATGTAAAAAAAGAAGTTCTTCATAGTTTCACTTGATTTGTATGAAATGCAGTTCGAGGAGACAGCTAGGACTCAACCCAATTGGCAACATTCTACTAGATAAAATCGATAAATCGTGCAAAATAATCAAGCAAATTATGCGAATCTTTTCATACTAAAGTCGCGCCCAACTCTGTGTACAATTTTAATGCTTCTTTTTTATATGAAAGAAATAGAAAAGGGCAATCAAATATTCAGAAAACTACCGGTACATGTCTATTGAATGATACTTGTCATTAGAGTGGTGATGTGAAAGTAATTCATTGCCCTAACTATTATAGCTACTACCTTTCAAGGAGACTTCGATGTGTTAATATGCAAAGACAGAAACAACCATTAGAAATGTATTTTGAAAAAATGTATGATGTGCTTTGTGACCTTCATATAGAGAGCAAGTATGAAAAGGACCTATTATCAACTTTTCCATCAATCGAATGCATATGTATAATTTACTACTTGAACAAGTTTGTTCCTTTTATTAATCGGAAGACTTTTACTACACATGGGTGAAATTTCAAAAAGGAATTCTTCGATACATTGCATTGATTCTTGCATATTTGGAGTTACACTTAGAAAATAACCCTGAAAAAAAGTTCAAAGTTTGAAAGTCCATAAATTTTGACAGGCAAAAGCTGCTTTTTTAAATCCATGATTCGTCATAGTATGCAGAGACTAAATTCTAAAACTCGCTATCTGTCGAAATTTCCTAAATATTTTCTTTAATTTTTCTCTTTGAAAAGATGATATAAATTGCTTCAATTTACGCTCGAAAATGAATTTTTGACGGTTAAACCTGTTAGCCCTTTCATTCTTAAATTATTTTAAAAAAAATTTTTTTTTTATTTTTCTCAAATGCAGTTTGCGAGAGTTCTAGGCATCGTACGAAGTTGGAAGTGGCGCCATTAGAATCGCATTGAGCTCCTTTTTCTCTTGGTTATAAATTTTTGCCGTTATGGGAATAAATCTGCTCAAAAGGACACAGTGTGCATAAAAGGGTCATTGAATAAGGGTCAGAAGAGAATACTTTTGCTCATCTATCAGCTCCAATTAGTCGCATAAGTCCACAGAAGTAATTTCATGTCGATTGAAGAAGAAAAAATTACTGATTATTAAGTTTAAGGAACAACGTGAATTGTAAAATGTACAATATGGTTATATTCAACAGCATTTTCAGATGATCGATCTTTCTTCAATTACCAATCCGTAGGCCCCTTACATATCTGTCATTTTAAATTGATAGACAGTATATTGAATAGGGATAGGTGAAGTTATAATAATATACTGTACTCTAACGTATTATTCGACTTTATAACTGTCATTATGCACCTCATTCACCCTTAACATGGATAATTAGGGCATCAAATAAATAAAGGAGTTTATATGTCGTCATCCTTTGATGAGCACTTTCGTTCCACATAATGATTCTTTCTTCAGCTCAGTCGAATCTTTCATGATCAAAGAGACAAGACGATGATTTCACTAAATGAGACACGAAGTGTCGCCGTACGAGAGGATCAAGAGCATGATTGCGGAATTTTAACTGTCTGCCATCACCTGGCCAAGCAACTTCATTCTCAATACATCAAAATCTTTTCCCATGAGTCTAATTGTTATAGTTCTGGTGATGAACTGTCTCTCTTGCCCACCTTTGTGCACCTTCAGTGTCATGACGACTTCAAATTAACGACTTGTACTTCCTAGAAGGATTCTGCAAAATTCTTCAACATAGAAGATGATAATTGAAAGCATATATTCATTTCTGACCAACTTCACGAAATTATGCATATAGTTATCACTCTGAATTTAAATTCGACTTTCCTAATTAGAACTTGCTTTCAGCTATTGCTTCAAAAATAAGCAGGTAAATATATTTAATGAGGTTTTGGAAAATGTTTTGAGCAAGCACGTGAGAATAATTTAAAGTTATGTAAAGTTTTCCATCAGCAATTCCATAGCAACGAGTTATTAAGCGAGTATATTTTCCATCGTCCATATTTATCTCATGTTTGCTTTAATTCCTTAAGGTACACGCTAAAACTGTTTTGCTGCGACTATCTGGAGTTGCACAGACCCCAGTCGAACACAATTTTCTAGACTTCATAGTGGGATTTCTTTTATTCAACTCGCGGTCATATTCGAAATTCCAGCTGCAATAGTTTTTTAGTTTCAATATCAGTTTCTCACGTTGGAAACATTTCTCTTGATTTTTATGTTTAAGATAGCCCAAAAACTAGTTCTTGGTCAAATAATTCAATTTTTGCTCGGTCGGTGGAATATCAGTTTGACAGCCTGTAAGGTTCAGTTAAGAAAAAGGTCTGTGTGGGAAGTCTAAGCTTATACACTGTGCAACATGCATGTAGGTCTACAAAATGTCAGCTGAATACTGAATGGAATATCTTATTTTGCAATGACCTCTATACATTCGCCGTTGTCAATAGTGCAGGTCGAGTGAAAAGAGTTACTCTTTAAACTGTAAATTGCGAAAGATAGCTGATTTTGACTACGAAAGTGAACCACAAAACTCAATGCTGTCGTAGTCAAAAGAACACAACTTTTGCATTCTACAGTTTACAGTGTATTCTATAGAAGCGTCAAAATGAAGCCCTGTAAAATCCAGTAGTAGGCTCAGCCCTTCGGCACTCACGAGAATAATACTCTGTGCAACAGAAGTGAAGCTAAGCAGAGATGATATTCTGTCTCTCTTCTTGATGGAAACATAGAAATAAAGCAATGTATCTCTTGGATCATGTTCTCCGAGAATCATAAAATTTGGATTGTAGGCTAATACTTCCAAATGCAATTGCAGACTGAAATTAACAAAACCTCATCACTATAACAATGCACTAGAATTGTCTTTAGTTGCATCAACAAAAGTCTGTTCATGCACATTCAACCAAATAATGAATTGCCGCACAAAAATATTTGATAAAACTAAAGTCTTACTTTATACAGTATATTAGTATGTCATATTTTCGGTTTCGTAGGCTATCAGAAGACCAAGTGCCTTGCTTCAAAGGAGAATATCCAGACGGCACCGGACAAGCTACGTCCTCTGGGATGGGTTATGTTTTGTATCCACTCTTGCCACTTTTCAGATTGATTGAAAAAAGGAGCAACTAATCAGTGAGCTCAGAGTTTGCATAAACTTCAAGTTGGGTTAATTTATTGTGAGAGATGCCATGATCATTGATAGCATACTCCTTGTTATGGAGCATTAAACATAACAGTATAATTCCCAATATCATAGCACTGTTCATTCAGCTTCTTATGGACAAGGGAGTAATCATTGTTGCAAAGGAAATGCTAAACTAAATCTCTGAAAGTTTGTGATTGTATCGTATGTGCCGGTCGCAGAGAGCTTCCGTTGTCCGGCACCACTAAAACCAAGCTGCACTTACCCTATTTTTAATCTCGGACCGTGTCACCATCGTTGCTGATGGTTGAGGCGAGGTGCTTGAAGTCTGTTGCTTTCTTTCAATCTTTTCGTCAATCCTGATGGTACCGTCTGATTGAGTCCCGTATTCCATGTACTTAAGCCTCCTGATGGTAAGTCTGATGTCGAGACTATCCAAGTGATCTTTCCAATACTGCGCCTGCCGTTGCAAATCCTCATATGAGAGAGAGAGAGACCAGGAGTACGCCATCGGCATAAAGGAGCGTCCAGGTAAGAGGCTTTTGCAGTATGAACACGAATGGTGAAAGAGCAGATCCTTAGTGCATTCCAACACTGATGGTGAAAGACGGCGGGAAGATAACTTTCTTCCGAGGATAAACTTTCAAACGGATAGGTTCAGCGATGACCTTCAATATCGATTTTGGCTCTGAGAACTGTGATAACTTTCCAAACCGCCTCAGTCTGTCGAGCCCCCTCCTCTTTCTCTCATGAAATACATCCACCAACAATAAAAAGTGCACACACTGCCAAAAATGGATTTCATGATCACACTTGAATCTATACTTGTGATACCCAACGCAATCTTATTGAGATAATGTGCTGTGAAAAAGAATATGATAATTTGACCAAATTCACAATAGTGTTTTTAAATAGCCTGTACCATGATGTGTAGGCGCACGCTGTTTTAGAGGCTGCATGCCAAATGAAAATTGAAGTGCATATACTCAAACACTAAAATGCACCATAGTACACTAATATAGTACATGCACTCATGTAAAATTCCATTCAGGAAGCAAAATTTCAAATATATGCATAAGGTGACGTTTCCAACTGACCAAAGATCAAGCAAAGAGAATACAATAATCAATACATGGAGATAATTGTTACTGAAATTTTCCATGTTTTGCATGCTGATTAGTGAATTCATAAGATCTCTTCAATAACTAATAGTTCAATGTTAAAGGTCTTGTACTGAAAGACAATTTATTGAAAGCAATATAAATATAGTAAATATAATATAAATATAGTGAATATATAAATATGTATACTTATCTATCAAGCGCAATTCATAAAAATAACAATTTATTTAACAACAAATAAAGTTGGCACGAGATCACAGATCAGGAAATTATCAAAGCATGACGACACATCGAATACCAGCTTTTTAATATAGGCCTATCGCCAACCCTTCATGTCCTTGTTTAATCAAAGTTGTAAAATCAGCATTATTAAAAAGAGTAAGCAACATGTTATTGCAAGAAGATTGTGGCATTCTTTGTATCTTTGTTATGCCAATGTCGAAGCCACTTTTTCCTTGCCATCTGATGTTCCTTGAGAACCTTGAGAATTCTTCATTTAGAATTCAGATCACTGTATTCGCTAGAAATGTTCAATTAACTATTACTACCGCGTTAAAGGTAGCGTTAATCACTGATGGAGTCACTAGCGACTTCAAATTGTTTCCAAAGAAGTGTTCACTGCATGTTAGACATACATCCTGAGCGACATCTTCCTCATTATCGCACGGTGAAATCTATTATCGCTAAGTTTGAGGCTACTGGATCCGTTTGCCATGCTGTTAGGGCAGGAAGACTAACTGTCAGTATAGGTAAAGGAGATCAAAATCTCCTTGCAACCGCGAAAACGCAAAGTCCAAAGGAATCTGAATGAGTGCTAAACATTCACTGTCAGCTACCTCAACATGGAGCAGTTTAAAGGTCCATTCACAACGGACGCGGTGCGGCGCATCCTCACGCGTCAGAATTTTCTTTCAGAACCTTAATAATAGTATGGGCTGTTCACGCAGAGACGTCCATTGTGAATGGACCTTAAGTCTGCTTGATTTTCGGGACCATCTGGACGAACCTTTCCTTTCCCAAAGAGACGATCGTCGTGGATATCGATTTAAGCAGGTAAACTAAGAATTTGCAAATTGGCTGGACCCTTCCCTCAGCTTTCAAAGGGTGTGCGAAAGCTGAGATCTCTGGGCTTGGTAAAGATCCAAATGGATACCTGTGCGATTGTGCCAATGATTGTCTTTCCATACTGTTCGTCACTGTTCCATACTTATTCGTTTAACTCGTTACGGACGAGTTAAACGAACAAGGAAGAAAAGTTGGACTAAACCTAAATATCGTTAAAACCAAAATTCCCCCCACTTGTCTGAACAGTTCTATATCGGTGAACAAGGGATAAAGTAGGTCGATGACTTCGTTTACCTGGGTCAACTGATCTCTTTCCAGTCCCGCCAAGATCAAGAAATTGCGTGATAGAATACAAAATGCGTGAAAGTCCACTTACAAATTGAAGCCCCATCTAACATCAAGAAACATAGAGAGGAAAAATAATAAAAGATTATTCGAGATGTGAATTCTGTCTGCATTGACACACGGATCACAAACTTGGTCAACAACTAGATTGCAAGATCAAAACCTCAGAGCAGCACAACGAGCGATGCAATGGAAAGAAGAATGATAGGTATTACGATGAGAAACAGAATAAGAAATGAAGAATGAAGGAGAAATACGGGACTGAAGGTTGTACTAACCGAAGCGAAACATCTCAAATGGAAATGGTCTGGTCATGTCATCAGGCGACCTAACAACAGGTGGAGCCACCGAGCGGCAGTATGGATTCTAAGAGACGGGAAAAGAAACATAGGCGGACAAAGAAAGCGATGAAGAGACGAACTTTCAAAGTACTGGAGACGTATGGCTATGGATTGTGCAGGTTGAATTCGCACCACAAGGGAGGCTATTTACCGCAAGGATGGTAGCGGCTAACGTAACGTAAGACAGAAGTTCCAAATTGTCACAAAGCTTACATGGCTCACGGGATGGAATAACGACCCATATATTTTGATTTTCCATTAATTGATTGCGAACTTCGATTTATATCTTGAGAATGAAAATGCAAAAATTGCGCAATTTTGTGGATTTATCATGTGTACAGTATTGATGCTCGTACTTCCTATTTTTAATTGCATACAATATTCTTTATTTCAGTTCTTCTGCTGCAGGCACGAAATGCACATGGAAATTAATCACACAATAGAAGACATCAGTATTATCACAAGGGTCGCATCGATGAAACGATCTAGCAATTTGTTAATTACTTTCGAGATCCATGTGTTCATGAGAAGAGAAACGTAAAAATATGCTTTCATTTAATGATGCTTTTGCCGGCACCTGAACAGGATGCGTGAAGAAGTACAGGTGAAGGTTTACATTTATAACTGAACACATATGTTAGAATAATTGTATTTGTGAATGATTTACATTTTTTAAAGAATACTAAATCTTGATGCATTTGAAAAGGTCTGAAGCATTTATCAAAATTGCATTGCGAGTTAAGTTAATTATTTGCAATTAAAATTAGGAGCAATTAGGTACTTCCAACTCACTGTATGAATCTAAATATACATATTATCTCAAATTATATTACTTTTTCAAAATTGTTTTAACGGTACATGAAATCGCAATCTCTGAAGCATAGAGAACTGAATATATATTTTTTCAAGCAGAGTATCTGATAATTTGTTCCTGAATAGATCCCTCGGCACCGTTTTCTTGTGATGGATTTCAAAACTGACCCTTTCAAGAAGCAGAGCGGCACAATAAGCAGAACAAAGTGAAGATTAAATGTTGAAAACTGATGGGCAGAGACCTTGTGACTAGATTTGCTGAAAAAGTTGCTGAAGAATTGGGCGCGTCAAAGAAAGCTTGGCCGGAAGTTGAGACAATTATGGAAGACTGGAAAGAGAGCATGTAGATCCACTCAAGATGGCCAGTACAAGCAGAAGCGCGAAACATGGCGGTGGAATCCTCAGTTCCAAAAGGCAGTTCGAGCCATGAAGACGGCTTTCCAGCGATGGCAGAAAACAAACTACTATATCGGAAATTAGTCAATAAAATGGATGAAAAGCCTACCTCCAGATTGGAGAAATCCAGAGAACAAGACAAAAGGTAATTAAGAAGGTCACTTTGTGAAAGATATTGGGGGAAGCATGTTATGCACTCCTCAAGAAAACATAGCGAGGTGGAAAGGATATTGCTAAATGCAGTCAGGCTGCATCAGTCTGTGGAAGCTTTTACACCTATCGACCGACCGGTTCCCTCGAATAACACAGGAAGACGTGCGGAGTGCTTCGTCATTGCGAATGGCAAGAGCTGTGTGCCCAAAGCACTCCTTGTAGAAGCCTATCACGCTCTGCAGGCGGAGGATGGTGTGCGTTTGCTGACGGACGCAGTGAATGGTATCCTAAACAGAGGCTCAATGAGCAATAGCTGGCGTGAAAGCATCTTGATCCCTATCTTCAAAAGCAAAGGTGACGACATGGCTCGCTCAAACTATCGAGGTATCAAGTTGCTCCTGCATGAACTTAAAGCTTGGGAAAAGATAACTGAAAGTGGGTGAGAGAGATGGTTGCTGTAATTGACAATCAATTCGGATTCAAACAGGTGTTGTAGTACTCGCTCTCCCTCTGCTTCAGCTTCATACTGGAAATAGCTATTTGGTATAGGTAGCCTACAGTCAGTTAATCGCTATTTTTATTTAGCATATTAAACTATCATAATTTCAGCACACGCGATAGCACAGCTGCAAAGCATAGTGGGCGTTATGAGTAACTGCCTCATATGCACAATAACTCATAACAAAGAGAGATATAATGATCAAACTAATAAAGCATAATTTTAGAAAAATGTCAATCTTGAAGTGTAGCTGTTTCCAAGTCCGGGCTCGCAAGGAATTTTTTAAGGCATTTCTATAGGGTAACCACTCAGTCGAGAGGGCACTTTAGGACTATGTGCTCAAGACAGCATTTCTCTCAGAGCACTGTCGCTCACATTGATATTAACTTTGACAACATTATTCCAACGCATTCCAAGTTACGTCTCAAACAGCACTTAATGGTTTAAGTTTTTGAAAGTCGAAAGCTATGTGCTAAGTAATTAAATGAATATGTAATTAGCATGCGTGTTAAGAGTGCATGTCTGTAATCCTACCCTTATATTCTTGTTTGTCTAACATGCATGTTATTTTTATGTTATTAATTGCGGCTTACATTTGTCTATAAGTAAACTGGCAGACTAGGGCATTTATGTGATCCTATCCCTAAAGTTAATTTCTTAAATATCTTGCTGCATATCCTCTGTGTAAATTTGATAATTAGTTTAAAGAAAATTGTTTTGATAAAGAATGAGTTCAAATATTCTAGTAAGTTCAAGTAAATTGGTCTACCACATCGCGGATCATCAGTCAAATTTCCTTGAAACGCTTCAACCACTCAAAAACAGTTGATTATGATGGTGTGTCGTCTATTTCTGCTTCGATAAATGCTGGTAAATTTCGGTTGCTATTTGACCACGCTTGAATTTAGTGAAGCTGTAAGCTCAAAGATTTTCACTAGACAATGTCATTTTGAAGGTGAATGAAAGCAGACTAACTAAGCACTTTGAATTTCATAAGCTGCATGCATGATCACTGTCTGCCCACGAGTTCACAATATGCTGTATTTCAGAATTCAAAATATTTAAAAGCTCACCAATAACGATACGCGATTGCCGATAGATTTGAAATTCGGCATAGCGATCGAAAGGCATGGAGGAAAAAATTGTCAGGCGTCTTTTCTGCGTTCAAATAAAAACAATGAATGAAAGCAAGGCATGTTCATATAAAACATAGTTAATTCCATTTTATGTGCACAGGCTACATATTATGAATGAATTCTTGTATCTGTACACTTATATTTTAGCGTTTTTAGATTCATGCATCCTGAAGATACGATCGCTAGGTAGAGATCAAACCACATCTGTTGATCCATGTAGGTCGGTGACCAATAAGCCTCAACATTATTTGTGGTGCGGCGGGCGAGCAGAGCGCTCATACACCATATACAGACGCCGTAACAGCTCATACATCACGAACAGATGCAGCGGTGGCGGGCGAGTAATCATTCAGTGGCACTTGCTGAATAATTTTGGCGGGCGAGAAGTCATGTTGCGCGAATTCTTTTGGATTCATTCTCTGTATTCTTTTGCATGCATCCGCTTCCGTGATTTCAGTATTGCGTTGCTGGCGTTATTCAAACATTCGATGAGAAATGTTTCAGCTTGTGAAATGATCCCTGTATAAATCAGGTTTGATAATTATGTGGGAAAAGTTTGTTTTTACCAGGGCAGATTGGAAAAGCTGGTAAAAACCGACAAAAAGTGGCAAAAATCGGGAAAATGATAATTAGTATAAATGTTAGGATATGTGGGAAGCTTGCATTGTCAATAATATTCATTACTAGCAGATTCATATCGTCACATGACATTGGTCCGCATCTCTATTCTGACTTATGTATCATCCAACAAACGTATCGCATTCTAACTTACCCTGTCTTTGTCTACGACTGTCAAGGATTGATTGTGAATGCATAATATTCCACCAGCTTTATGTGACTGATGCGCAAGTCACATGATCATGTTTTTCTTGATGAAACCTGTCATTTTATGATAGTCTTATTAGTTGTCGTCGGGGGAATAGTTACAACTAATAATTCTAAAATGGATATTCTGCAAGAATTGCGGTAGTCAGCTTTGAATTTAGTTATGGTGAAAAGAGATAGGCTAGGATAAATTATATAAAGATATAGACAATGTTGGCAAATTTTCCCATCCGTAAGAATAGACAAAACAATGACTTAAAATATCGATTGTTATAGGCAGCATTCCTACAAGGAAAGTATAATTGTTGTCGTGTAACTACATGCGCACAATTGCGTAAATGTGTTATTGTCTATGCACAGTAAAATACATCACACATGGTCAATTTTCGAAAATTGATGTGCTTTGTACCTTAGTACAAGCAAGAAACATGCTTGAGTAAAGAAAACATACTTACAAGATGCACATTAATCATATCGTGCTTACGTAAATTTTACATAAACAATATTGATGATGTAAACGAATGTGATGCCTGAGTATGTTTCATCATGTATTTTGTGTTTTATAATTTCAAAACGTGTTCATGTGCGTGTTTAAATACGAGAAAAATCCATAGAATGCAGATTTGCACCTAATAGCCTAAATCTAAGGATTGTGCACGTTTTACAAATACCAATATACCTGCCGTATCAGAATATCATATGTTTATTTGCAAAAAAGTTTGCATAAGCATGAAATGAACAGAAGTAGCATTCACAAAGTAGTGCCAAACATTACATTTTACAAGCTATAAAGTACAAATATGAGAAGAGTAGAGGCAACAATTCATGCATGTAATTAATTCAAATGGATAGCCTAAGTCCAGACACAATGAATGAATTAGTAATGAATTTTAATGCATGTCCTAATTTATTACGCTCGTTTATCCTAATGTCTTATTAAATCGAGGATCAGCCAGAGAAAATATGAATTAATAATATGGTACATTGTAATTATATACGGGAGTGTAGTTATACTCGCATATCTGCTGAATTTCATTTCAGTGTTCATGGCAACACATTATTATTATTATTATAGTTTTTACCAAAGCGGTTTTTACCGATTTTTACCACTGGTATTTGCCACCACCGGGAAAATTCATCCAACCCTGGTACATATTGATTGATTCTTACTTCCTTTGTTTTACGTTTTTTCATATTCCTTTTGTTCACCAATAGGTGTATTGTCTCTCATATCAGAAGAGCAACGCCACGAACACTGTAAACCGTCAGCTACCACAGAAATAAATTTCGCTGCCATGCGAAAAAAGCTTGCCATGCATGGTATGCATCAAAATGTCAAATAGGGTGATAGATTTGATTAACCGCAGAAAATTAACTTCCAATGCTGTAGACCTAATTTGAGTGATATTTTTAAACAATCATGTTTTTCTCCATTCACGGTAAATCTTAAAAGGCTGTTGTCGATAGCCTCTCATTTATTAGTACTCGTAAAGTTATTACACAATTTCCCTTTATAGCCTTTTCATTTTGAAATGCCTATCTGTCGGTGATATAGGGCCCATGCGGCTAGGAAACATCATTTTTGAGACTGTCACATTTATAGAATGACATATAATTCATGGAATGAAGGTGTCTATAACCTATGAAAAGTACCTCAAGTGATTCGCAATGTAAGCTTCGTATTGTCATGTGTATCATTCAAGAAGTAAACGAAAAAAAATCGGAAGTAGCCATACTTCAAAAATATGCACGAACTTGTAGCATGAAAAACTTTAAACTTTAAAAGTCATTGGCTGCCTTCAAAAGTCTGTTGAATTGTCATGAAAAAAACTTAAAAACGTTACCAGAAAATAAAGTCTAAATTTGAAATGTACCATAAATCATTACAATGCAAACTTTGAAAATTACCATGTAGATCATGACAAAGCATTGATAATCGCCAAAGTCAATGTATTTTATGACAATTTCAAAAGAAAACAATACTTTTTCTCGGGTACAGAGAGGAATCCACAGCAGAGCCTGAACACAGCCGCATTATCAACCACATAGTATCAACAAAGCAAAACTTGAAATGAGACTAAACTGAAGTCGATCATGGAGAATTCAGATGAAAATCGGATAAACAATGATCGCTATAATTGATTTCAACCCTCCTCATGCTGGTAGGAATTTGGTGTCATTCATGATACAATATTATGAAAATTATTTGATCCACAGTTATGTATGCTTTATTAACATAGTACTTCTGCGACAAGGAAAGCATCTGGTAGGCATCAAGCGGGTCTGATAGCTTTGCTGCCAAACAGTAAAAACGCCACCAAATGAAAAGCAATAAACCATTTGGTAGCAAGCATTTCATCGGTTTGGCAGCGTACGGTTTACAGCATAGAGTCAATGCACCTGATATAATTAGACAATATCAGTAGTAAGTAAAACTCCACTTCTGGATAGCGCAAGATGGCCGCCGTCGCTGACGTCCCCCCGCCTCTGGACCGTCAGAGTGTCGTGGTCGGCCGCCGTGGTGCTTCGTGTCCGACGTCCCCCCCCCTCTGGTCGACCGTCGTGTAGCGCGCGGTGATGTGGTGTCTAGGTTGGCGTGGTGTGCCGGCCAGGTTGTCGTGGTGTGCCGGCCAGGTTGGGAGGGTGGACTGTCGTAGCTCACCTGAAAAAATCCTAAGTGTCAGAGTGGCTTTGTATGGGTAAAATTTTGAAAAATTTCCAAAGTGTCCCCCCCTTCTCTGGACAGCTCGCTTCGATCTTGGCTTCTAGTGGACGGATTTTGTCGTGCCATAGCTCGTTTGAAAGCTAAGAGTGAGACAAATTCAGTGAAAGAAACGGCTTGTTCATATCTGTCTTCGTTCAAAAGTTAGAGCGGTTACAAGATTTTAGGTCGGAGCTCGCTCACCTGAAAAAATCCTAAGTGTCAGAGTGGCTTTGTATGGGTAAAATTTTGAAAATTTTCCAAAGTGTGGAATTTCGACCTGGGACCGTCACCAAAACATTTTTCATCAAATTTCTCTGAACGAGGGGGGGAGGGGGGGAGGTCAGTGAAATTTGATGAAAAATGTTTTGGTTAAGGTCCCAGGTCGAAATTCGGAAGTTTGAAATTTTTCAAAATTTTCACCACACTGGAGCTCTCACACTTAGGAATTTTTTCACTTGTGGCATGTTACATGGACATGTGCTGACGGACCAACTTCCCGTGGTCATATGAGAATGGTTCAGGTGTCATATGATAGAGAATGATGAGACGAATCGTTTGCAAGAAACCGCATGTCGCTACGATGAATACTTTCGGAGATAGAGCCATTTTAAGTTTTCTTCCGAGCATATATAAACCCCCGACAACGTAAGTCTGATCACTTCATCGAAAGACGAGGTAAGCGACGGTCGTCGCTCTGAGCTCCCGATATCGGGTGTTTCAAAGGACTCTATCTTTTGAAGTAGGCAAGCTATCTTCTTACTTCAAAGTTTGTATGATAGAGTTTGATAGTGTCTTTACTACTGATAAAATTTTTTAAAAGTAGTATGAGTAGTAAAATGCGGAATTTTTTAAAAATTCTTAATTTTCAGTTTTTTCAAAGTTTTAACATATAGACTAAGATTTTCAAGTATCCTGAGTTCAAATCTGCTATCAGATTTGAAATTTAACTAAGTCTAAGGCAGCTTTGAGGGGTTAGATCCCAGCTACTGGTCACTACCTTTGACTCGGCGTTCCTGTTACCACTTCGGGGCAGTGACAATGATGTCTTCAGCTGTAAAGAGCGGGTATCGGGGAAGATCTCTCACTTCCCTAGTGATCAGTACAAGGCCTTCGGGCTGTCGACGGGATCGAGTGCCACTCACTACACTCTTTAGGAATATGACTATGCTACATGATTCCAAACTTATACAAATATCATTATCTTACAGTTCACAATAAAATCAGGCATGGCTAATGACAGGAACCGCAAATACCATATCAAAATGTGCTCATGTGGGCGAATTAATCGCAGTGCGGACGCCAAGGCTCATGTCAAGAAGGCGGGCACCGGCCACATGATTATCTTGAATAGGGTTGCGTGCGTGAAGTGTAGAGTGCTGAAGGGTGATGAGGATGAGGCGCGTTTCTACAGAGTGCATGCTGACTGTAGTGGTGGTTTAGTGACTGATTTGAGATTTGCGCAGTTGATTGTGGTAGAGAGGGAGCGAATGTTGGCGATCGAGCGAGAGGGTAAGGCTGAGAATGTTGTTGAGAATGTTGTTGAGAATGATGAGTTGGCGAGAGCGGTTGCGTCGTTGGAGGGTGAGATTGAGCGAAAGAGAGTGCTTGAGAGTGATGATGAGGATGATGTGGATTTAGATAGGGAGCGTGTGAGGAAGCGTGTGAGGAAGTTGAGCTCTTCGTCGTCGGAGGTGTCAAACATCGTCATCACCGACCCCCCGAAGATCTCATCTTCCCCAAAAGTGAAGAGTGGTGGGATTCGTGTGCAGTCGGCGAGGTGGTTGAAGGATGAAGAGAAGAGGCATGTGTCGCAGCAGATGGCGCATGATTTGTTGGTTAATAAGTATGAGAGTTTGAAGAAAGTGAAGGATGAAGTTGTGAAGGAGTTGGATGAGTTGAAAAAGAAGGAACTGAAGTCGAAGGAGGTAGCGGATGAAAATATTAGAATGAGGCGTAGTGTGACTGATTTGAAGAATAAGACGCGAGAGTTGGAAGAGAAGAATTATGAGTATGAGAAGAGGGCGAGTGCTGCGGAGAGAAGAATGAGAGATGCAGAAGCGAAGTTTGAGGAGATGATGAAGGAGATGAGTGTGTTGAGAGCGAGGAATGTTGAGTTGGAGAGGACTGTGGCTCGGCGGGGTGATGAGAGGCAGGCGTATGAGAAGTTGGAGCGCATGAGGGATGAGTGGGAACGTGTGAATGAGGATCGTTTGTTTGAATTTCACATCCCTATTCGGGATAATCATTTGGCCGGCGAAGTACTCGTAAACCAGAATTTAGACGAATCCATCCTATGCTACAATGGTCATCTCACGAAAAAATGCCTCCACGCCAGCCTGAGAATGCGCGGCCATCTCCACAAATTTTCGATTCGGAAACGCGCGAGACTGCCAAAGGATGACTAACTTGGTAAGTGAAAAAGTAAATAAGATAGTATATCCTATTCTAATACATATCATTTTCATTGCAGATCTTTGCCCGCCTTCACCACCCCATCAATTCACTCCCGAGAACGAACCATCGGCTCTCTTAAGGGCCACCTAGGGGCAAGACATGATAGAACCTCCACGCGGTTTGCCCTGGGCAGTCTTCGGACTGGCGAATACTATCATTAAGTTGAATCTGCTATCAGTCAACTTGAACGTTGCGTCGCGTTAGAGGGGTATATAAACCACTGCCTCTCATTTCACTTCATTTCAATCATGCAGACGCCGAACAGTCAAGTCAGCTCTCCTCGCGGACTGCAGTTAAGGCCGCAAAATTTATTTGAGGAGTTTGCCAGGCTAGAGGAGCAAGACAGAGTTTTTAATAATCTTGCTCGGATTGGCAATCCGATGACAGCAACTGCTGTCAATCCAACGGAATGGCGCTACATTCCACTTTTTAGTCACGTCCCAATTAGCGTGGAAGTCGACAGTGCTACCAAAGAGAGAGTCAAAGACTCTCTCAGCAGAATTGGTAGGGTGTAAGATGACGTTACTCCCGAGAACGAACCATCGGCTCTCTTAAGGGCCACCATGGGGCAAGACATGATAGAACCTCCTCGCGGTTTGCCCTGGGCAGTCTTCGGACTGGCGAATACTATCATTAAGTTGAATCTGCTATCAGTCAACTTGAACATTATGCAGTCGATTGCTATCCCTGAAGCATTCTGATTCGCTGTTGAGCAATTCATTGTTGAAAACCCTATATAAGCCAGAAGATTGTAGCGCTTCTCATTCAATTTGAAGTCACGATGAAAGCGACATCTGCCGACAACATTCCCGTCTTCACCGATGAAGACAACGCCATTCCCGAGTTCGTCATCCTCGACGAGTGGGATGAGGAGGATGAGAAGAAGGGGAAGATCAAGAGGATCGTTTGGACGGATGAGGTGTGGACTCCTAAAACCACTCGCATCCGAAAGGTGCCAGATGCACCACCACGGCTTAGGCGGCACAGGGTTTATGACAACCTAACTGTCATACCTATTGACTATTCAAGCCAATAGTCAACTTAATTGTCACCGAGAACGAACCATCGGCTCTCTTAAGGGCCACCATGGGGCAAGACATGATAGAACCTCCTCGCGGTTTGCCCTGGGCAGTCTTCGGACTGGCGAATACTATCATTAAGTTGAATCTGCTATCAGTCAACTTGAACGTTGCAAATGAAGTTCGGTGTAATACTTCCTTTCGACGGGCGTTCCTGTAAAGGGCGGCGGTGAAACCCGTAGCTATGTATACCGCAAGGGACATTCGGCAATGGTCAATCTTGTTAAACCTCTCTGCGTCATGTTTGCAAGTGATTGCCTCTGTCTCAACGTAGTATGCATTCGCGCCAGGGCGACATTTAGCCAACTGTCGAAGGTTGCCTAAAACTTTCCATTGCATACGTTATGAGAACCATGAGTTCTACCTGTCTCTATCAATGAGACGAATTGATGAATGGAATGAAATGGGAGGACACTCACGCGCCACACGCAACATAACACACTTCTCTCTTCCGTAGTCTAACAAGCTCTTTACACATGGATCGCAGTCGATTGCTATCCCTGTATCAGAAGTGTAAGCTATCTTAATTTTATCTAACACTATTTCATCTACCATTATCATCCATATGAAATGTTATAAGAATTGCAAGTTAGACTAAGCGTGCTACTATTTCCAAATGAAAAAGTATACATGGTTAAATCATCCACTTAAGCCCATCCGTAGTCTAACAGGCTCTTTACACATGGATCGCAGTCGATTGCTATCCCTGTATCAGAAGTGTAAGCTATCTTAATTTTATTTGACACTATTTCATCTACCATCATCATCGTCCATATGAAATGTTTTAAGATTTACAAGTTAGACTAAGCGTGCTACTATTTCCAAATGAAAATGTATACATGGTTAAATCATCCACTTAAGCCCATCCGTAGTCTAACAGGCTCTTTACACATGGATCGCAGTCGATTGCTATCCCTGTATCAGAAGTGTAAGCTATCTTAATTTTATTTGACACTATTTCATCTACCATCATCATCGTCCATATGAAATGTTTTAAGATTTACAAGTTAGACTAAGCGTGCTACTATTTCCAAATGAAAATGTATACATGGTTAAATCATCCACTGAAGCCCCATTCAAGTACGTCAGTATGAAAGCAAAGATAATATGAAATAAAAATTTATTATGGCATGTATTTCAAAAGGTCTTCATCGTCAATATCGTCCCAGAGTCTGGCTTCACATAGATAACAAAAACAGTTCAGTTGCTTTAATCGTTCTTCCACTGCGAGCCTCACTTTATCAATATACTCCCACTCCTCCATAGTTCGTGGCTGGGAGTTAGGGGTGTACCACTCCCATAATTGGTGGAGGAATTTCGTGCTGGTGATCTCCATCACATCGTCAGTATCGTACTGGAGATACTTCCACCTCACGCCTGTTAAGTCGGGACACTCCTTCTCACATACACTCTCTTCGTTGTTCGCTGGTAAATAACACCTTCTCTACCTTCGTTGGAGCGTTTGGTGTTGAGGATGGAGAAGAGAATTTTGTGTTTGGTGTTGTCGGAGGGCTTGTCATGTTGACTGTGAATAATAACTTTGAAATTTTTTCTAATTCTTAAGTATCAACAAGCAACCAATCAGAATGAACAGCCAATGAATGATGAATATGAAAGTATATATGTAAAGTGACATTCGTGTCATTTCACTCTGTCTTTGAGACGCATAAGTGAACTGTTGTCTAGCGAATTCTGTTATTATTTGAGGCGTACAAGTGAATTCCAAATTTGAGACGTATTATTTGAGTGAAGTCTCTATCTTGTTGAAGTATCAAGCTTAAACATAATTTGGTTGAAATGGTAAGTTGAAAATTTCTTCACTCATCTCCCTCAAACGTGTGGCTAATAGCATCTTCCTCAATTTCAGGCATCAACTTCATCACCAACACCCTCCCTTCTCGAGGAAAGTTTAGAGTTGTTGAGTCAAGGTAGGTTGTAACAATACACTGAGACTTGAACAGAGATGAAAGAATGATTTCTCTTTCAGGTGATGTGAGTTCCAGCTCAGGACTCTCGCGGCAAGGCAACGAGTGGGAATGTGCCGACTGCGGACATATGTTTACAAGGAAGCACAGTCTCCTTCGACACATCAAACAACGTGTGTGTCAACGCAAAGCGGCGTCAATCTCCGGAGGTGAAGTTGATTCTGACGATGACATCTCCTTTCCTTGCGATTTGTGCCCTCTTTCTTTTGATAGTCACTTTCAGCGATCTTCGCACAGACTTCAACACACGCATGCAAATGATCACTACACCAACGGTACCTCTACCATCTCCCTCATTAATGTTTCACATAATAATTTAGTACGCAACTACTGCATGGAGTCCAATACTCAAATAGTAGATTTTCCTGAGTGGCTCCTTCAAAATTCAAACATTATCGAAGCGCTCTTCAACAATTTAGACAATTTTAGAATGAAGGCGCTCATCTACCTTAAACTAAAATATATTAAGATAGATTTTCAAACGGGTCAAGTGACGGAGAGAATACAGTTTCATGTTCCTTCCTCTTCCGCAACCGAAGTTGTAGACTGCGAGTCTTGGCTAAATTTTCACATTCAATGTTTAAAATCAAATGTAGATAAATTCAATCAACGCGACAGCGCTCTCATTTTTGATGGTGTGGACTCAGCCATATTCAAAATTTCACTATTAGAAAGTCATGCAGCTCGAGGTACATTTAAACTACCAAAAACGTTGTATAATAAGAAAGCTGTCATCAATGTCGATTGTAAATCACAGTGTTTCAAATATGCAGTCCTATCCATCCTTCACTATAATGATATCAACGCGAATCGAAATCCTACCTATAGCTATAGACAGTGGGAGGATGAACTAGACTTTGAAGGTTGTGATAGTAACAACATGAAAATCAAAGATGTAGAAACGTTCGAAAAACATAATAAGATTAAAATTGTCGTTCACGTGTGGGAGAAGGGGTTGAAGGGTGCCCGCTATAATTCAGGTTCAACTTGTTATGAACGTGTAGTCAACCTCTTATTAGTAAAACAAGATGATAGCGAGGAATGGCACTACTGTGGTATTCCCAAAATCTCTCGCTTGTACACTCACTTGGGGCACTTTAAAAGAGGTGAACATTTTGCATGCGACCGCTGCATCCGCTCCTTTTGGAGTAAAGATAAATTTGAAACTCACTATGAATGGTGCAAGCGAGGTAAATTACAAATGGAACGCATGCCCAAAGATAAAATATTTTCACATAGGGATAATGGTGACGAATTAAGTCCCCTGCGTGTCATTTACGCAGACATAGAATGCTACATTGATGATATCATCCACAAGCCAGCAGCCATATCCTGCTATGAAGTATGGCATGACCACTTTAGGAATAGACAAAACAAAATGCATACTTGGCAAGGTGAAGATTGCATTTCAAAATTTCTAGAATTTCTCGATAAAGCTGCAAAAATTTCAACAATCATATGATTCCCAATTGCAGCGTAAGTCACTACATATGTCAGATGAAGACAAACAAAAATTTGAAAGTTGCACATCCTGTCCTAAATGTCATAAAACGTTTGATGACGATAAAATTAAGAAAGTGCGTGATCATGATCACATCACTGGTAAATTTAGAATTGCACTCTGCTCCAAATGTAACTTTTCACTTAGGTTGAGACGTCGTACACTACCCGTCATTTTTCATAACTTTAAGGGTTATGACAGTCATATGCTCATAAAAGGAGGGTTGAGCCAGATGAAATCGTGGCAGTTTAATGTAATAGCACAAACGAGAGAAAAATTCATGGCAATGACAGCCAAAGTACCAGTAGATAAAACTAAAGAAAATAAGACAGTCTTCTTCGAAATAAAATTTTTAGATTCATTTCAATTCATGTCAGCGTCACTAGCTTCTCTCGTTCGAAATCTCAAGTTTCTTCCCCATAGTCAAACTTTGAAGAAACACTATCCAAACTTAACGGATGAAATTATCACTCGCAAAGGAGTCTTTCCGTATGCGTATTTTAGCTCAATGTCTAAACTAAATGAAACAACCCTTCCTTCCATTGACAAATTCCAAAACGATTTGACGGGTGAAGATTGTCCAGTAGAGGACTATGAACATGCTCAAGAGGCATGGTTAAAATTTGAATGTAAAACGTTTGGCGATTATATGATCGCTTACTTAGAATTAGATGTCATTTTGCTGGCTGATGTCTTTCAGGAATTTCGACGAGTGGCATTAGAAGAAGACAAATTAGATCCTGTCCACTTTGTCAGTCTACCAGCCATGTCCTTTAAATCAGCCTTTAAAATGACTGGTGAGACCATTCATCTCTTACAAGACCCGGAGATGTATAATATATTTGAGCGCGGAATACGCGGTGGTCTCACATTTGTAAATAAACATCATATAAAATCTGAAACAGTAGGTGATGATCATATCCACTTAAAGTACTATGACCAAACTAATTTATATGGTAGTTCACTGTCTAAACCACTACCTCATTCCGAGTTTAGTTGGTTAAATCAAGATGAGCTTGAGTATTACTCCAACCCTTCAAACATACTGAAGATTCCAGATGAAGGTGATTGGGGATATTATTTTGAAGTGGATTTGATTTATCCAAATAGCATCAAAAATAAAACTGCTGATTTCCCACTCGCACCTGAATCTGGTGAAGTGACTGAAGATATGTTTTCACCATTCATGTCACAATTTCATAATAACTTAACAGAGTGTGGACAGCCAAGGTACAAACCATGCCGCAAACTTTTACTCACCCAATATGATAAGAAAAATTATCTCGTACACTTCTGCATACTAATATTCTATTTAGAAATGGGCATGCTTCTAAAGTCAGTTCACCGCATTATCAAATTTAGACAGAAAGCCTTCCTCAAACCCTACGTAGATAGTAACAGTCAAAAACGTGCACTCGCCCAAAATAATTTTGAAAAGGATTTTTATAAATATAAGAATAACAGTCTTTTCGGAAAGACCATGGAGGATGTTAGAAAACGTATGAACTACAAACTAGTCGTTGATGAACAAAAATATCACAAATTGACCTCATCACCTCTTTTCATTGATAGAGACATCATCGATGAGGATCTTGTAGGTGTTAAAATGATAAAATCAGAAGTTGAGTTGTGCAAACCCATCTATATTGGACAAGCCGTTTTAGATTATTCCAAGCTTGAAATGTATCAACTCTTCTACAAAATATTAAAACCATGCCCTCTCGTAAAAGAGGTTCGCTTGCTGGGTGGTGATACAGATAGTTTCTTTTTAGGAATTACCACTCAAAAAGATTTAAATTTTAATGAAGTAGGCAAGTCATTAGAAAAATATTTCGACACATCTAACTACAATCCCACTCATCCACTCTATTCCATACAGAATAAAGCCAAACTTGGTTGTTTTAAGGATGAAACAGCAGGAAAGGAAATAGATGAAATGATTCTCCTCCGTCCTAAAATGTATTCCATGAAATTAAAAGAATGTGCAGATAGTATTAAGCGTGCTAAAGGTATATCAAAATCCATTGTTCATAAAATGAAACATCGCTCCTATAAGAAGGCCTATAAAAATAAAAATATAACGTTTGTCAATATGACAATCTTAAAATCTCAAGTTCATACTGTGAAAACGTACACGTTCAAGAAACGAGCACTTTCAGCATGGGAGAATAAGAGGTGTTGGATAGGGCATAACACATCTCTTCCACATGGACATCCTGACACAAACATACCACCACCCAAAAGAATAAAACTCACGCTACCACATTCAGGAGATGTATTGACATAATCAACTTTAACTCAGTATTTTGATGTTGCTTTTTGTAGATATACATGGTTGTTTTATGTATCGCATGAGATCGTTTCTTCCTTGTGAATATATGCCTACAGTTAGCTCATTCCCCCTATATCTGTGAAAAGACTTTTTCATATACATATTTTTATTTCAATAAACATATCACAATGACTTCACTTTGTTTTCCGAAACACTAAAGTTACGAGGGATTTAGTATCTTTCACATGGATGCACTCTTGTAAACCATTGGTAATTTTGATAGCAATAGAGGGTATAGTTTGTTTGACGACGGGATGATAGAAAATAGATTCAAACATCTTCTCGACTATTCCATATGAAGCGTCTTTATCATGAATGAAATCACGTAAAATGTATTCTTTTTTCTCACCAACAGAAATAGGTAGAATCAAATCACTTTGAATGTAAAGGTGCTGTTCATGTTTATCAAGTGTCATTGGTGTTTCTATACCAATCGTATGCGCAGCAGCAAACACTGTTTGTAGCATTGTAAAACCAAAGTTTTTTCAAATTTTTACTCAATTGACATTGAATGTCATCACCCAGTCTCAGAACAACGCGTTGATTTTCAATTGAAAACGAAATGTGGTGTGTCTTTACATCATATTTACTTTTCATCACATGCTTCAACTTCTGTTGTATATAAGGATTTACTACATGAATGAAGCTTTCAACTGTATGATATAGACGCGGCATTATATTGATAGCAACTTTAGATTCTTCATAAGACTGGTAAATTTTCTTGATGCGATCGCCATAGATGTCCACCCACCATTCATCATTAACTGAATCAGCTTTAGTGTGATATTCATGAGAAGCATACACCACACCGCTTCCAATAATAGGTGTATAATGTCTTACAAAATGACGCAAGGTTGGAGAGAAATAAACTGTAAGTTTGTCATTATATTTCTGAATAACCAACTTATTTTTGTTCGCCATAATTTTCTCTCCATACTTCTTACCCACAGTCTCATTCCATCGTTTTACTAACTCAATAAGTGATAAAGGTTGAACACCACGCTTTTTCAAAATGATGCGTTCTTCGCATTCTACAACATCTTCATCAAATATTTTAAATCTATAATGAAATTTGTTGATTCGATTTGAATAAACTTTTTTAACATTTGCAGTAGCAATTGATGTTAGATGTAGTCCATGACCAAAACCAAGATGTGGATAGAATTCATTATCCAACCTCAGCGTAAGACCTTTAGTAAAAGAATGAAAGCGGAGGAACTGTCTCCCACTCCAATGATAGATAGTAAATTCATAAGCTTTCTGATTTTTATTCTTCATGATGGAAGTATTACCACTGTTGAATGCCTTAATAATTTTCTCATTCCCAAATGGTTCATAAGAATCTGATTTTATCTGAATCCATTCATAGTTCCACTTTCCATCTGATGTTAAATTGTATGGGAACTGAAATGCATTATTCATCGTTATTCCATCATGGGTGCGAGGAGTCAATATCATTTCTTCCAAATCATTCACATTCTGAATATTGCTATCATAGCAAATACTAGAAACGCCAACCTCCCATTCACCTTCTAAATGCAGTGGCCGATTTAATTCTACTCGATAGTCTGATGGTTTATTTTTGGGAAATTTATTCATAGAAGCATTACTGGGCAAGTAGATTAGAAACGAGTCCTTATTTTCACTTTCCATATTATTCACATTGGAAAAATATATTAGCATACGTTTGCATTAACTCTTCATTCGGAAATGGAGTGTGATACTTGTCACAGCATCTTTATGAAAAGGAATCAACGCACCAGCATCGTCATAAATGGCAATATCAATTTGTGGGATGTAGTTTGATTTCAGCTTTGTATAATGCACTTTCTTGAAAGTATGCTCAGATAAAATACTGCAGCTTTTTGGCTGGTATGGTATCATTGCTAGCAATGGAGCTTCAACATCTCCCACACGTACATCTTCACCAATATTGGAATATATCTGAAAATAGTTAATACGACGCGATAGCGACATGTCTGCGCTAGCTTTGGTTACAGTACCACTTTTAAAGATATTTTGATCAAAACCCAAAATGTCCATTAGAGTTTTATCCATAATTAGTTCAATACCTTTTCCACTTATAGTGAGAGACAAAGTACCTTCTTTTTCAGAAAATGAAATATGTTGCTCATTAATCACTTCATTTAAATAATCTACAACCAATTTAACCGAAGTAATAATGCGAGGCATCAACACTCTTGTTTCATGTAAGATACCACCTAAAGGCTCTACACACTTTCTGTATAAAGATACGGTCCATTCTGTATCAAATTGATTTGACCTTTCACATGGTAAATGTTGCATATCAGATTTTCCATGAACAGCTGTAGAACGATGTCGTAAGAACTGATGAAAATCTTTTGAACAAACTAATACTAGATCATCATCATTTAATTTGCTTATTGCAATATGATTAGATGATTTAATATAAATCAATGTTGCCACTTGTTTGCCATCAACTCGAAGGAGATAATTAAATTTCTTCAATAATGTTTCAGGAGTCATGTTTGTCTTTCTTGGCTTAATCACAATCTTCTTCACCAACGTCTTCTCATTTCTTGGAATAAGATCTACATAATAAGCTTCCTCTCGATATATTAACTGTTTATGACCACTTATGTGATAATTAACGTTAAAATTATCATAGCTTGTTAAGGTGCTAGCGAGGTAACCTAAATCATTTCTTAAACTTGGACTTAAACCAACAATCCAATCTTTCTCAACTACATGATGTACATAATTATAATCATCATTGTGCGGAGTAAATTGGACAATATGTTTACTCGCTTTATTCAAGAAATCATATATAAACTTTTTACATGATAAGAGATCTTTCTTTGGCCACTGTGGAATGTATACTCGGCACCCCTTTTCACATTGATAAGCAGCTGTACGCCTCATATTAATAGTCATCACCTCATGATCAAAAGTATAGACACAGTTGCTATAAACAAGTTGAGTGACACCCACTTCCCAATTTCCATTTAGCTGTTGTGCATGATCAATGGGAGTAGAAAAGAGTGCGGCTCGATTACTAGTAAATCTCTTTGTAGCCGCATTGCTAAGCAAAATATGATAAAACGACATTTTTATATTGCTAATCTGCAACTTTGCATAACATCATGAAGACATGGATTTTGGACTCTCTACAATATATCAGAGTTGATCGTGATGGAAACGTACATTTCAAAAATTCTCATGGTCATACATCAAGAGGAATTACATTAACATGGCGACAATTTGTCAACCTCAATGATATCATGACGGATTTGGAATATTTTGAAACATTAAGATTCATCTCCTTGGGTGATCAAGTTTGGCTTCAACATTACAGAAATGAAATTCAAATCTACCATTCTCATTCCGCAAACTGTTTCTCATTTCGCAAATACAATTGGGAGAAGTATAGAAGATACATACATCGCTCCATCATGACATTTATTCGTCATGAGTTCATCGCCCTACTATGCAAATCTTAATCAGACATGACTACCACACATCATGAGTTGGAAATTAGATTCCCTACAACGTATTGAAACGGATCATGATCGAAACGTCTATTTCAAAGATTCAACTGGAAATGTGAGAAGAGAGTTTGCTTTATCTTATCGTCATTTTCAATCTCTACATCATATCATGAAGGACTGGAAATACTTCTATATGAAAAGACATTCACGTATTGGAAATCGCATTTGGCTGCGCGTCAACAATCGGCGAATTCAACTCTATCATTCCCAACTTCATACTAACTTCACATTTCATCAAGGTAGTTGGGAAAAGTATAAAAGGAAGGTACATCGCTCAATTTACTCATTCTTTCATCATGAAGCGCCATCGCTACACCATCGTCAACATTCTCCGCCGCTTCAGACTCTACACCAAAATCGATCTCACAACATTACACCAACAGCTTCCAAACAGCAAGTATTACCCGGGCCGTCCTCAAATGTTAGTGGTGAAGATGAACAATTCACGGAATCTTCAACTCTTCCCAAATGGGACTGTACAGATTCTCGGCGCCCTTTCTCATTCATCGGCGCAGTCAATGCGCTTAGAGCTACAGAGACTACTACGTCGGATATGGAAGAGGGAGAGGTGTGTGATGTCGAATCTGGCTGTGGACAATATGGTGATCTCTACTCAATTGAGTGACAGTATCATTTTTGAAGATTCGTACCAGCAGTTACAATTTGTGTTATGAACCCGAACTTTTTCCTGCAGCTCTCATTAGTTGTTGGTTACCTGTGCATGTGGCAATCTTTCATAATAGTAAAGTGATCATTACTGGACTAAAATCTCATGTACAAGCAAATATGATCCTAGACTATCTCATTGAGTATGTACGTACCAGCGGATTGTAAAATAAAAAACAATTTTTCCAACATGATGTTTTTATTTCAAATCATGATAGAACTTACAAATCATTTTTTCATTAGAGGATGGATTACATGAAAAGTTTTGAATAATAGATGCAAATCGAGATACATGTAAACGTTTTAAGATGAAGTACAGTACAAAAGCACCACACGTTGATGAAAGTGGATGTTGTAGTATGCGTTCATTTCGCTGATATTGACACGTATGTTTTCTCAACCACTGCTGTGTTGGTATATTTGGAGGTTGAGCAAGAGAGTCAAATAGTTCACCACGTCGGTCTTCTCCAATAAAGATCGCTTTCCAATGCTCACCGCCTAAATTCTGCGAATGAGTGTTTAGCACAATAAAGATGGGATAGTGATTTACTGCAGGTGGTAAGGTATCGAGTGAATAGACATTATCGAAAGCTTTCAACGTCACTTCGTCTGCATTACGCTGCACTTTAGTCTTAATATCGTCAGCAGTCAACCAACTCATTAACGATTATACTGAAGAATCACGTCACGATACTTTGTAATTTCAATGTTTGAATCGAAGACTGCATAAATTAATACATTGATCGTCTCAGGTAGTGTTCTTTTGAACGTCAAATCCAAACGAATATTATGAGGCACGTTCGCTTGACGATAGGGTGCACTAATATCGCTGTCAGCAGTCAAATCAAATGCATAAATAGTATATCCACTCTTAAACTCTTTCATAGTCAGTCCGTTGGTGTCATCCGTATTGTAAAAGCCAAAGACATCCATAAAATCAACATAACTGCGCATAAATTGATCCGAAGCAAAATCTGGTTTGTAGGGTGGACCAGGATGACTCACACCATTTACACGTAAAGCAATTTCACTTAACTGATTGTGTTTAAAATTGAAAGGATTCTTCTTTATATTACCATTAAATGCATCATTTTCAACCATTGCCACCATGAGGAGCTTCGGTGCTTCCGATGGAAAGAGGCCATCTTTCATGAAACTCTTTTGATCTTTAGGAATTGTAAAGGTGAGAAGCTTTGTATGCTGAACGGGGTAAATGGCATTTTGGCGGTTAAGACCTTCAGCATGTCCTCTAATGACACTTGGATTCGGTACTACTCGACGAATGTAAAGTGCAATATCTTCCACATGAATTCTAAAATTGCCAACTTTAGCAAATGCATTCAGCGCAAATTCAGGCTTATTCAATGTCAGCTTGAGTCGCATGCTGGTATTACAGAGTAAAAACTTTGACTGTCTAAAGAAGTCTAAATTTAGCGGACCATATAGCTGACATACTCTGCTATCTTTAATCATAGCAGATCGCTTTACAAGAGGGTAAGGACTCTTCTCTTAGCGGACCTTAATGTTGACCTTGTGACACCCTGGGCCCGCCAATTTGGAAATACAACTTGAGTTGTGGCATTGAAGTCCTCTTGGGTTGAAGAACGTGTGGCCCAGCGAAGAATCTGAGAGTAGACCACTCCTCTAAAGACATGCGGGACATGGTGGGAGTCCATTGGAAGAATGCGGTGGCAAGCAGTATCTTTAAAAGCGATGCGATGACATAGCTGATTCACACCCACAGGACGGTATATCATGAGATCCAGGAAGTGAATAGATTCACTATTGAAGTTCAGCTCCAACTGAATGTGTGGATCACAGCCGTTCAAATGATCGCGTGATTGATGATTTATGATTAAATATGATGAAATTATTATAATGATGAATTTATGATGAAATATGATTTATAGGGATAATCGCTTTGACCACCTTCCACCTGCTGCTCTCCAATCGTTAGAGAAACATCACGAAGTAATGTAGTCAATGGTAAATTGTTCAGCCCAACTTTATGTGCATCGTCAATAGCAGTTCCATCTGCTTGCTGAATTCTAAACCTCAAATCAACCATCGCATAACTCAAATCTATGTAGTCATCACTACCACCAGGAATAACAAATTCAATGGGGCCAGCATTCTCAGCTGTTCGAGGATGATAATCTACAATACTTGAACTAAGAATATCTGTCTGTATGGCTTGTTGATCGAACAAACAAAAACCAGAAGTTTTACACTCCATGATTAGAAGTTATAGCAGCGTCGTCGTTTAGCGCCTGATGAATGATTAGAGCCTCTGCGACGTTTGCGTGAATGCCTTTTGACTGAAGATCTCACCTTACCAGCTCCGCGATGTTTCCTCCTTCCTTTTTTCATTCGTTTAGGTGATTTCTTTCCTTGAGTAACACCAGCAAAGGTCTGCTTCAATGTTTTTAAACCGCGTTCTTTCCCACGATTCAACAAACTGCTCTTAAAACTTCTACCTCTGGAAAGATCACTAGCAACATCACCAGCAAAGCCAACGGCATTACTTAAAACATTTCGTTTTAAAGATCTACCGACATTGGATATGAGAGGTGCTACAACAGATTTCAGTGCACCAAGTATGCTACCTCCACGTTGGCGGCGAGCGCCGATGTAAATTTGTCCTCCACCACTTATATAGGAGGGTCGTGAATAAAATGAGGCAGTTGGATTCATAGCTCAAACCCTAAACATTGTTAGTTACAACTTTGCATGAATCACTGTCGATCACTTAGATGAAAGATGTCGGCACGACGCATCCAAGAGTTCATACTTGAAGGATAACCAGTCCATTTAACAAGACACCATTCTTCACCTTGCCGTTTTTTACATCGAATGATTTTCTCTACCAAATATGTTTCACTTTCAGTGACTACCTCAATCTCATCGCGGTAAAAGCTACCCTCAATTTCTTCATTATCGTAATCTTTCAACTTGTAGGTGGTCGGAGAGTCTTTTTGATTAATCCTTGATACTGTAAATACCTCCTCTGTCCAATTCGGAAGGTACCCTTTAGCAAAAACACTTTTCACTTTTGAGATACGAACTTTATCACCAATTTTCACATCACTTTTCACATGAGTGCGTTTACGTTGGAATGATTCGCGCACTTTATCTACATTGTCAGCATTTACATCTACTGGTCTGAGTCCAATAGAACGATGGATAGAGTGATTGTAGGCATGGAGTGTATCTTGTAGAACCTTTGTCCAATTTTGTGTCAAGTTGGCAGTAAAATGTCGCCACAAGCGATTTTTTAATGTGCGATTAAAACGTTCAACGAGTGCAGCTTTATAAGCACTCTTTACACTAAACAACTCAATGTCATGCCTCTCAAATAATCTTGTCACATGCTGATTTTCAAACTCTTTTCCTTGATCACTCTGAATTCTTTTTGGAATGCGACCTTCTCGAAAAATTGTTTGGAATGCTTTTGCTACTCCTTTCCCTTCTTTAGTTTTTAAAGGTTGAGCCCACGCATAACGCGAGAAAATATCAATGACGGTTAAAATAAAATTATTTGCCCGAGTTATGTTTTGAAATGGAGGCAACATCACACAAATCTGCTTGCCACTGTTCATCGATGTCATGAACAATATAATGGCGGGTGCGGTACTTCTTTTTCGCTTGTTTGTGGAGTGTATAGGTAGCCTGACCCTTTAACCATCGTTTCACTTGTGATTGTGGAAGACCACTCGCTTTTGATAATTTCTTGATAGATGCAAATCCTGCCGGATGTTTTACATCATAATAGATTGACTTCAAACGTTCAGTCGATGACGACTGACTCTTTTTCCTCCTTCTCATCTTTTTGTTTTCTTGCCTTTCTACATTTACAACAACTGCAGCATTTAGCTTTAGCGGTTTTGCGATCGTGTTCACATTGCTTAGGGGTTTCATTATGAGAGCTGGCGCAGCAAGTGCAAGTGACAACGACATTCACCTCTGGCGGCTCATTACATGGCAAGCAACACATCTGCTTCATATTAATAGTCTGAGAACATGTATTTCCTAGGAGGAGCTGTTTTACGTTTTCCTTTTACTAGTTTTAGTGGTGATCTACGTCGAGTTCTTCCTCTTGTTTGCTTAGTGAGTGTGGGAGGGGATGTAGCAGGTGACGTCTTAAACCAATTTGTTGGCATTTTCATCGCCTGAAGCATTGGAGCAGTAGCAACTGTTGAATCAAGTTCTTTCAATGTCTCATTATTTAAAGCAAATTTTGGCACATTATGCTTTTTCAATAGTTTAAGAAAGTATGACCAACCAGGTGGAACATAGCCCTGACGGCGCTTTCTACGTGTCGCATACTGAATCAAGTCTTCATAACGTGAAGCATCAATCACTTTATTTTCATCTGTAATGATTTCTCCTCTATCATTTACATTGAGATGGGGTTCAATACTGTTGAAAAGAGATATGGCATGTGCGCGAGATGCTAAAGGTGTAGCAGTCGATACAGAGTCACGCATCTTATTCTTCAAGTTTTTCAATTGCTCAACAGTTTCCGATTGTAATAATACAGCACGATGTGGATCTTTGATGTGAACATTTTGCTGATAATCTATTTCTTTCCTATACATTTGATTTGCAAGAGGTTGCTTTACTTGCTGCATGGCAGTCAATTGTACATATTCATCCTGAGGAATAACAATCATGCGAGAATAAGAACTCATAGTTTGTAGATAATCATGGGAGTTTTCAAAATATCACTTCGAAATCTAAATTCTTCCGGACACTCTTGCGTAAAGTCAATGAATAAGTAACCGTATGGTTTTTCAGTAGCTGCTTGAAAAATTTCAATTAAGGCTTTTGATCCTCTGGGTGCAACTTGTCGCGCTAAAATTTCAAATTGACTTTTATCTCGCGGATTCTTGAACATAGCATAATAGTGTGTATTCAGGTTTCGTGTACGAGCTTCTTTTCCATCAGGAAACAAATTTTGTGTGATATAGATGATAAAACACCTTTTATGATGTGCTGCACGAGTGAACATATCTGTAACATCTTTTGAATTCTTACTTTCTTTTAATAAATCATCCAATACAACAACATCATTAGACTGAAGTTTATCCACTGGAATAATTCCTTCATGTCGAATAAAGTTGCGACTTTGCAATTCCTGAAACAACGACGGTTGATAAATACCATAACACCAAATCACTCGATTGATATGTTCCTTAAACAACTCCCTTCTTTTATCCAATAAATTCAGCGTGAAAACAGTTTTACCTGCATGAGATGGACCTGATACAGTCAGAACTTTATCACATTGAAGTCTGAAATCCATTTTATTACTTTGAGATTCAACATTTGCATAATTAACGCTTAGAGCCAAAGATATTACCCAATAGGTTGCCCACGGCAGGAGCTATCATCGGAAGTATTGCTGAAAGGAAACCGCCCTTTTGTGTTAGAGTTTTCCTCTTTCTTTGAAGGGCGACTTTAGGATTGGAGATGAAACGCAATTTCGTAGCATATCGCTTAAGTAACTTTCGTTGTTTTGGCGCTAATTTCTTCGTCCTTAACTTCCTCACATGAGAAATAATTTCACGGATGAATTTATCATTAGCATGTCGTATAGCATTGTATCGCTGATTTGCTTTCATTCGTCGGAGAGCTTGAATGGCTGAAGAAAACTTTTGACTTTTACGTTTCGCCATTTTCCGTGTTAGTCTTTGCTAAACATATCTTTACCACATTTGCATAGGTATGTTTGAGGAAAAGCGTCGACCAAAAGATCGACGCATGTCGCTCTCCTGCCCCCTCGATAGTCAATACTTGAATCCAAAAAAGGCACAGAGTTCTTGGCACCAAATATATTTCGGTCCTACGACCTTCTTCAGTGGTGATGTCACAAGAACTGAATTTTACAAGTAGCTGATGCAAATGACAATCAATAATCTGAACATTGACATGCTTTGGTTACACAATAGAGAGTCCAGCACTACATTGTAGAAATTAGGCACAGTTAAGAACTAAATGGTGAACAGGTGCACAATTACTCTGCAAATTGAAAGTCATAGCTTTCTAAAAACAGGACATGCTGGCATAGAAATTTCACAAGAAGAAATAAAAATGAATATGTCAGCATTGATTCGGTTTGAACAATAAACAGCTCATCAGACAGCACAGCTGGGTGACCTATACGCAAAACAAGTCAAGGAAAAAAAAACCCCGAAAATCAGTATTTAAAGGGAAAGCTCAAACATAGAAGATGGTCACAGAAATGAATACGGCAAAAATACCATACTTCAACAAAAGACAGTAAATCCGAACCGATATGAGAGAAATAAACAAATGCACCTAAGCGCAAGAAATAATAATACCTATTAAAGAATGATAAAGATAAAAAGTCGAAAAAGGATCATAAAATAAATTAAATAAGAGGAAAAACGCAAATGGAATACTGATAAGTAAATTAAGGCAGATTATTCAGGATATATACAATAAATACATGAACAAAATATGAAAATCCTGCACAAGAGTAGAAGAAGCGGAAAATACATCAACGTAAGAATGACAAAAGGTTACGATCAGTTTTGTATGATAGACGAACAGAAATGTCAGGAACATCGCGACAGACACTTCGGATAAAGGAATTGAGGCGCGCAGTACACTCTCCATGTGACGTCAAAAGGTTAACAGTACTGACAGCTGGAGTTACAGCCCTGTTAAGTCCCAGCGGGCGGCCCGTATGCAGAGTGCCAATCCATTTGGACTCTTTCATGAGCCTGTGACTCTTAGACGGACATCGATCTATAGCAAAAAAAGCTAAATCAGAAGAACTATGAACATCAGTGAAATGTGGCACAAGCGGAGAAGTAGGGGTGCGATCGCGAATGTCCCGGAGATGCTGCCCAATGCGGTGGCGTAGAGGATAGCTTGTCTGGCCAACATAACGAATAAAACATTGCCGACATTCGATGACATAGACACAGTTACTAGTCGAACACGAGAAATTAAATAAAATGGGAAAAACATCCGTGGCTAAGTGGCCTCTAAAATAAAGCAGGGGCTTTGCATGCATACAAAGACGACAGCGAGGGCCCTCACAAGCTCTGAAGCCCGGACGCCAATCAAAGCGGAAGCCGGTGAGGGTAAGGACTCTTCTCTTAGCGGACCTTAATGTTGACCTTGTGACACCCTGGGCCCGCCAATTTGGAAATACAACTTGAGTTGTGGCATTGAAGTCCTCTTGGGTTGAAGAACGTGTGGCCCAGCGAAGAATCTGAGAGTAGACCACTCCTCTAAAGACATGCGGGACATGGTGGGAGTCCATTGGAAGAATGCGGTGGCAAGCAGTATCTTTAAAAGCGATGCGATGACATAGCTGATTCACACCCACAGGACGGTATATCATGAGATCCAGGAAGTGAATAGATTCACTATTGAAGTTCAGCTCCAACTGAATGTGTGGATCACAGCCGTTCAAATGATCGCCAAAGTCACTCAGAGTGTCAATACCATGGGGCCAAACCATGAAGATGTCGTCCTGAAAACGGACCCACATGGTCGGTCTTAAGTGATAGGACGAAACAGCGTGCTCTTCCCAAACTCCCATATAAATGTTTGCGAACGAGCCACCAAAGGATTTGCCCATTGCAACCCCGGACGTCTGAATCCATCGCTGGTTGGAGAACACGAAGTCATTGCGTTCCAGGGAAAGCTTGAGAGCCTGGATAACCAAATCATCAGGTCTACGATCGTCTGGAAAGTTAGTGAAGGCAGAAGAAACACGACGAATACCTTCGTTGATAGGGATATTCGTGTAAAGCGATTTGACGTCCAGCGTGCACAAAAGGTAGTCATCGGGCAATGTCACACGACGAAGGATAGCAATGAGATGCTGGGAGTCTCGCAAGAAACTCGGGAGTCGCCTTGCCAAGGGGAACAGGAAGTGCTCGATGAAACTGCCGATCTTTCCACTAACGGAATCAACGTCTGCGACGATGGGTCTTCCTGGAGGCATCTCAAATGATGGCCAAACACTCTTGTGGACTTTGGGGAGGACGTAGAACTTCCTATCCCTCGGAGTCAAAGACGGAGAGAGAAAGCGGAATTCTCTTCTGGTGATGAAGCCCGTGGAAAGGAGACTGTTCAGGATGTCAGTAAACAGAAATTCACTATCTGGGAGAGGTGAGGCAAGAGCGTCGTAGAATTCACTGTTGCTTAATTGACTGAGGCATTCATGATCATAGGCAGGCCTGTCCACGATAATCCAACGACCACCTTTGTCGGCAGGACGTATAACAATATCGTCATTGATGCTCAGTAAGCGAAGACAATCACGTTCATCTGTGGGAAGGTTGTTAGTGAAGTAACATTGATGATCAGCAAATAAGATCGAGCGAGCAGCAGAAAGTATCTTCTGGGAGAGTGCCTGAATATGCGGAGGGATGCGAGATGCTGGAGGCCACACACAGGAGCGTTGGAGACCAAAACGACACTCAAAGTGGCCTCTACGTGGCAAAATAATGTGCCATTGCAGTTTGCGGATAAATTCCACCACTTCCTTGAAAACCAACCGATGATTACAGGAATCAGGAGTTGGGATGAATTTGGGCGGTCTGGAAAGTAGTTTCAACATAGGAAAAGAAACCGCGACGGAAGTTGAGAGGTTGCAAGTTGACGATAGAAGTTGGGGCGTTAGCCTCCCAAATGTCAGTTTAAATGCGACAAGATCTTCTGATAAACGCCATGTCTTGTAGAATCGTTCCACACATTGCTCACACAGATGAAAGGAGATGGCGCCGAGAGAATAACACTGCCGGAAGGATGTTTGTTGCGGAGTGTTGAAGCCAACTCATGGAAAGAGGCACGGTGCTCAGCAGAACAGTTCTGGGGGCAGCCACTGAGGATCACGAACAAAGTTGCGCCACTGAAGAGCTTATTACAGCGTCCAAGAATGCTTTGAATATTCGTATAATTAGATACGAAGCGATTCCCAATGTCAAGGGAGCTAAGACAGATGAAAACTTTCGAGATATGCCTGTCACGTCTTGAAGCATGTAAGTGAGAGCGAAGAGCATGTAGCCGTCCATTCTGCAAAGATATTACACGACAACGATGATCAGTAAAGCCCTCCAAATTCGAATCACCCATAACAAGGACAAATGGTGAATCATTAGAGTCTTGCAAAGAAATCTCAGCATGCGACGCGACTGGCGTAGGCCTGCCGGAGCCGGGAGCGGAAGAGACAGATGGCGGAATCTCGGCAGAGTCAGGAGCAGGTGGCGGCAGTGCATGCGCGGCTGAGGTAAATGCGGAAGAAGCAGAGGACGAAGACTCAGCGGAGGCAGTCACAGATAGCACGGACACTGCGGAGTCAAAACCGGAAGAGGCAGCGGCCGGAGTCACAGCGGTGGCAGAAGTAGGCGGCGGCAGTGCAGGCACGGTTGAGGTGAATGCAGAAGAGGCAGAGAGCGGAGTCACGCCAGATACGGGAGCAGGTGGCTCAGGCACAGCGGGGTTGAGACCTGCGGATCCACATTCAGTGGAGTAAGGAGCAGGTGGCATGTTGAAGTTGAGTTCCGGAGACATAGGGACAGTAGAGATCGAGGCTGAAGACTGAGTGAGATCAGACGTCATCGTAGGAGAGGAAGTTTGTTGATGACGACGAATTAACGAAATACTATTGTCCAAAACTTCATTCTGCAATCTTCTTCCTAGTTGTCTTCTGGCCCACCGACAGGCAATAGACAAAGACAAATCCAAAAGAGAAGAGGTCATCGGAGTTGATGATATCAGAGTAATGGACTCATCAAATACAGCCTGATAATGCTGTATTAGAGAGTTAACGGACGACTGAAGCCAAATGGAGGCAGCGCTATCTGAGGAACGACTGAAAGTCTCAGTAGGAAATGCTGGACAGAGAAGAGATGAAAGATGATTCTTTGCACGCACCAGCATCGGTGGAGGACGCAGTTGCAGTTGATTGATGTGATGCTGGCACTTAATTACACGGAAGTGGGCCTTGGTGAGATGGAATTGTTCGTGGGGTATCCAACCACCGTTGCTGGACTGCGATGTTGGTCGGGATACCGATGAAGGCGACGGACGAGGATGAACAATCAGTGCTGGACGAGGACAAGGGCCAAGTATTGACGGCGAAGGACGAGCAGGATCCGGACTGATAGCATTGTTTGAGGAAAAGCGTCGACCAAAAGATCGACGCATGTCGCTCTCCTGCCCCCTCGATAGTCAATACTTGAATCCAAAAAAGGCACAGAGTTCTTGGCACCAAATATATTTCGGTCCTACGACCTTCTTCAGTGGTGATGTCACAAGAACTGAATTTTACAAGTAGCTGATGCAAATGACAATCAATAATCTGAACATTGACATGCTTTGGTTACACAATAGAGAGTCCAGCACTACATTGTAGAAATTAGGCACAGTTAAGAACTAAATGGTGAACAGGTGCACAATTACTCTGCAAATTGAAAGTCATAGCTTTCTAAAAACAGGACATGCTGGCATAGAAATTTCACAAGAAGAAATAAAAATGAATATGTCAGTATTGATTCGGTTTGAACAATAAACAGCTCATCAGACAGCACAGCTGGGTGACCTATACGCAAAACAAGTCAAGGAAAAAAAAAACCCCGAAAATCAGTATTTAAAGGGAAAGCTCAAACATAGAAGATGGTCACAGAAATGAATACGGCAAAAATACCATACTTCAACAAAAGACAGTAAATCCGAACCGATATGAGAGAAATAAACAAATGCACCTAAGCGCAAGAAATAATAATACCTATTAAAGAATGATAAAGATAAAAAGTCGAAAAAGGATCATAAAATAAATTAAATAAGAGGAAAAACGCAAATGGAATACTGATAAGTAAATTAAGGCAGATTATTCAGGATATATACAATAAATACATGAACAAAATATGAAAATCCTGCACAAGAGTAGAAGAAGCGGAAAATACATCAACGTAAGAATGACAAAAGGTTACGATCAGTTTTGTATGATAGACGAACAGAAATGTCAGGAACATTGCGACAGACACTTCGGATAAAGGAATTGAGGCGCGCAGTACACTCTCCATGTGACGTCAAAAGGTTAACAGTACTGACAGCTGGAGTTACAGCCCTGTTAAGTCCCAGCGGGCGGCCCGTATGCAGAGTGCCAATCCATTTGGACTCTTTCATGAGCCTGTGACTCTTAGACGGACATCGATCTATAGCAAAAAAAGCTAAATCAGAAGAACTATGAACATCAGTGAAATGTGGCACAAGCGGAGAAGTAGGGGTGCGATCGCGAATGTCCCGGAGATGCTGCCCAATGCGGTGGCGTAGAGGATAGCTTGTCTGGCCAACATAACGAATAAAACATTGCCGACATTCGATGACATAGACACAGTTACTAGTCGAACACGAGAAATTAAATAAAATGGGAAAAACATCCGTGGCTAAGTGGCCTCTAAAATAAAGCAGGGGCTTTGCATGCATACAAAGACGACAGCGAGGGCCCTCACAAGCTCTGAAGCCCGGACGCCAATCAAAGCGGAAGCCGGTGAGGGTAAGGACTCTTCTCTTAGCGGACCTTAATGTTGACCTTGTGACACCCTGGGCCCGCCAATTTGGAAATACAACTTGAGTTGTGGCATTGAAGTCCTCTTGGGTTGAAGAACGTGTGGCCCAGCGAAGAATCTGAGAGTAGACCACTCCTCTAAAGACATGCGGGACATGGTGGGAGTCCATTGGAAGAATGCGGTGGCAAGCAGTATCTTTAAAAGCGATGCGATGACATAGCTGATTCACACCCACAGGACGGTATATCATGAGATCCAGGAAGTGAATAGATTCACTATTGAAGTTCAGCTCCAACTGAATGTGTGGATCACAGCCGTTCAAATGATCGCGTGATTGATGATTTATGATTAAATATGATGAAATTATTATAATGATGAATTTATGATGAAATATGATTTATAGGGATAATCGCTTTGACCACCTTCCACCTGCTGCTCTCCAATCGTTAGAGAAACATCACGAAGTAATGTAGTCAATGGTAAATTGTTCAGCCCAACTTTATGTGCATCGTCAATAGCAGTTCCATCTGCTTGCTGAATTCTAAACCTCAAATCAACCATCGCATAACTCAAATCTATGTAGTCATCACTACCACCAGGAATAACAAATTCAATGGGGCCAGCATTCTCAGCTGTTCGAGGATGATAATCTACAATACTTGAACTAAGAATATCTGTCTGTATGGCTTGTTGATCGAACAAACAAAAACCAGAAGTTTTACACTCCATGATTAGAAGTTATAGCAGCGTCGTCGTTTAGCGCCTGATGAATGATTAGAGCCTCTGCGACGTTTGCGTGAATGCCTTTTGACTGAAGATCTCACCTTACCAGCTCCGCGATGTTTCCTCCTTCCTTTTTTCATTCGTTTAGGTGATTTCTTTCCTTGAGTAACACCAGCAAAGGTCTGCTTCAATGTTTTTAAACCGCGTTCTTTCCCACGATTCAACAAACTGCTCTTAAAACTTCTACCTCTGGAAAGATCACTAGCAACATCACCAGCAAAGCCAACGGCATTACTTAAAACATTTCGTTTTAAAGATCTACCGACATTGGATATGAGAGGTGCTACAACAGATTTCAGTGCACCAAGTATGCTACCTCCACGTTGGCGGCGAGCGCCGATGTAAATTTGTCCTCCACCACTTACATAGGAGGGTCGTGAATAAAATGAGGCAGTTGGATTCATAGCTCAAACCCTAAACATTGTTAGTTACAACTTTGCATGAATCACTGTCGATCACTTAGATGAAAGATGTCGGCACGACGCATCCAAGAGTTCATACTTGAAGGATAACCAGTCCATTTAACAAGACACCATTCTTCACCTTGCCGTTTTTTACATCGAATGATTTTCTCTACCAAATATGTTTCACTTTCAGTGACTACCTCAATCTCATCGCGGTAAAAGCTACCCTCAATTTCTTCATTATCGTAATCTTTCAACTTGTAGGTGGTCGGAGAGTCTTTTTGATTAATCCTTGATACTGTAAATACCTCCTCTGTCCAATTCGGAAGGTACCCTTTAGCAAAAACACTTTTCACTTTTGAGATACGAACTTTATCACCAATTTTCACATCACTTTTCACATGAGTGCGTTTACGTTGGAATGATTCGCGCACTTTATCTACATTGTCAGCATTTACATCTACTGGTCTGAGTCCAATAGAACGATGGATAGAGTGATTGTAGGCATGGAGTGTATCTTGTAGAACCTTTGTCCAATTTTGTGTCAAGTTGGCAGTAAAATGTCGCCACAAGCGATTTTTTAATGTGCGATTAAAACGTTCAACGAGTGCAGCTTTATAAGCACTCTTTACACTAAACAACTCAATGTCATGCCTCTCAAATAATCTTGTCACATGCTGATTTTCAAACTCTTTTCCTTGATCACTCTGAATTCTTTTTGGAATGCGACCTTCTCGAAAAATTGTTTGGAATGCTTTTGCTACTCCTTTCCCTTCTTTAGTTTTTAAAGGTTGAGCCCACGCATAACGCGAGAAAATATCAATGACGGTTAAAATAAAATTATTTGCCCGAGTTATGTTTTGAAATGGAGGCAACATCACACAAATCTGCTTGCCACTGTTCATCGATGTCATGAACAATATAATGGCGGGTGCGGTACTTCTTTTTCGCTTGTTTGTGGAGTGTATAGGTAGCCTGACCCTTTAACCATCGTTTCACTTGTGATTGTGGAAGACCACTCGCTTTTGATAATTTCTTGATAGATGCAAATCCTGCCGGATGTTTTACATCATAATAGATTGACTTCAAACGTTCAGTCGATGACGACTGACTCTTTTTCCTCCTTCTCATCTTTTTGTTTTCTTGCCTTTCTACATTTACAACAACTGCAGCATTTAGCTTTAGCGGTTTTGCGATCGTGTTCACATTGCTTAGGGGTTTCATTATGAGAGCTGGCGCAGCAAGTGCAAGTGACAACGACATTCACCTCTGGCGGCTCATTACATGGCAAGCAACACATCTGCTTCATATTAATAGTCTGAGAACATGTATTTCCTAGGAGGAGCTGTTTTACGTTTTCCTTTTACTAGTTTTAGTGGTGATCTACGTCGAGTTCTTCCTCTTGTTTGCTTAGTGAGTGTGGGAGGGGATGTAGCAGGTGACGTCTTAAACCAATTTGTTGGCATTTTCATCGCCTGAAGCATTGGAGCAGTAGCAACTGTTGAATCAAGTTCTTTCAATGTCTCATTATTTAAAGCAAATTTTGGCACATTATGCTTTTTCAATAGTTTAAGAAAGTATGACCAACCAGGTGGAACATAGCCCTGACGGCGCTTTCTACGTGTCGCATACTGAATCAAGTCTTCATAACGTGAAGCATCAATCACTTTATTTTCATCTGTAATGATTTCTCCTCTATCATTTACATTGAGATGGGGTTCAATACTGTTGAAAAGAGATATGGCATGTGCGCGAGATGCTAAAGGTGTAGCAGTCGATACAGAGTCACGCATCTTATTCTTCAAGTTTTTCAATTGCTCAACAGTTTCCGATTGTAATAATACAGCACGATGTGGATCTTTGATGTGAACATTTTGCTGATAATCTATTTCTTTCCTATACATTTGATTTGCAAGAGGTTGCTTTACTTGCTGCATGGCAGTCAATTGTACATATTCATCCTGAGGAATAACAATCATGCGAGAATAAGAACTCATAGTTTGTAGATAATCATGGGAGTTTTCAAAATATCACTTCGAAATCTAAATTCTTCCGGACACTCTTGCGTAAAGTCAATGAATAAGTAACCGTATGGTTTTTCAGTAGCTGCTTGAAAAATTTCAATTAAGGCTTTTGATCCTCTGGGTGCAACTTGTCGCGCTAAAATTTCAAATTGACTTTTATCTCGCGGATTCTTGAACATAGCATAATAGTGTGTATTCAGGTTTCGTGTACGAGCTTCTTTTCCATCAGGAAACAAATTTTGTGTGATATAGATGATAAAACACCTTTTATGATGTGCTGCACGAGTGAACATATCTGTAACATCTTTTGAATTCTTACTTTCTTTTAATAAATCATCCAATACAACAACATCATTAGACTGAAGTTTATCCACTGGAATAATTCCTTCATGTCGAATAAAGTTGCGACTTTGCAATTCCTGAAACAACGACGGTTGATAAATACCATAACACCAAATCACTCGATTGATATGTTCCTTAAACAACTCCCTTCTTTTATCCAATAAATTCAGCGTGAAAACAGTTTTACCTGCATGAGATGGACCTGATACAGTCAGAACTTTATCACATTGAAGTCTGAAATCCATTTTATTACTTTGAGATTCAACATTTGCATAATTAACGCTTAGAGCCAAAGATATTACCCAATAGGTTGCCCACGGCAGGAGCTATCATTGGAAGTATTGCTGAAAGGAAACCACCCTTTTGTGTTAGAGTTTTCCTCTTTCTTTGAAGGGCGACTTTAGGATTGGAGATGAAACGCAATTTCGTAGCATATCGCTTAAGTAACTTTCGTTGTTTTGGCGCTAATTTCTTCGTCCTTAACTTCCTCACATGAGAAATAATTTCACGGATGAATTTATCATTAGCATGTCGTATAGCATTGTATCGCTGATTTGCTTTCATTCGTCGGAGAGCTTGAATGGCTGAAGAAAACTTTTGACTTTTACGTTTCGCCATTTTCCGTGTTAGTCTTTGCTAAACATATCTTTACCACATTTGCATAGGTACTAACTATTGCAACATAAGTGACACTCGAAATGAGCAATGTCACAGTGGCTACATTTGCAAAGTTGAATGCAATTACGTATGAAACAGCGTTGACAAAAAGCATGCTTACATCTCTTGAAGATGCGCTTTTCATTTCCATCCTTTCGCTTACATACATCACAGCACATAGTTTCACCGTTACTGATGTCTATAGCAAGTCTTTTTGAAGATATGAATTTGCTAGCCTTTTCTAAATAATAGACACATGTACAGAAGGAATATACTTCGAGAGTGAGCAGACATAGCTCGAAAACCAGTTGTGCTACAATCAAGTACCACTGCATTTTCAATTTTTCTTTATGTAAAGTTGAATGTGAATATCTGAAATCGCTTCAATCACTAGACTGCTACCATGATGGTTGAATGCGTTAAGACGTTCAGCAATTTTTATCATATGTCTTTTAAAAAATTCTTCGGGGTGATCTACCACTTCCATTGAATAAGAAGCAAAATGGAAAGAGCGACTTTCCACCTCTTCCTTTCCAAAATGACTAAACTTAATTTTCGCAACTAATCGCGCCATGACAATGCTATCAGAGAATGTATTCATTAACTCTAGAAATAGAGTGCTAGCATCATCGACCATTGCTTCGATGTCGGTCTCATCTTTATGAAAATTTGTCACATAATCTTGAACAGCTCCTTTTAAACTTTGCCTATGAAAATGTAATGTTCCGCAGTCGTTTGAGAAAGACATGATCGCCCTTTAACTAACCCATCCATTGCATGAAAACAACTCTTCTAATAGTAACATTTATTGAATAACGGTAACAAGCATGCATTATAAATCAATGGTTTGAAACAGATAAAATAGATACAGCTGGTAACTATCATACAGCGAGCAATGATAACCATATAGGACTTTGGCAGTGCTGAGGTAAGGAGGAAAGAAGCATTGGTTATGAAGGTAGCTACTACAACGAACAGACAAAATAGGAACACACAAATCCTTAAAACGTTTCGTGACTTCATGATAATGTTGATTCACTCTACTATCCCAAGGTGGGAGCAAAATATCATCAATGATTAGATTGGGAAATACTTTCCTCTCCTTACCAGGATTATTACAAAAGATGCGTATAACATTGAAAGCAGCTAACCATCGTTTAAAGTCAATAAGAAGAGCACTCTCACAAGAAAAGCCATAGTCTTGCAAATATTTCAGATTAAGTCCATGAATGTGTTTTCTCGCCCATTGATCAACATTGGGATTGCAGTTGGCATGTTGATGATAGACACTGACAATCTGATATGTCCAATTGTTCATAGCAATAGCACTGAGCTCCTGTACAGGTTCACCCTCACAATCCTGAAAATGATGATAGAAGCCTAAAACGGAAATTTACACATCTAAGGAAACGTTCTATAACATATTACAAAATGAAGAATTACATCGATGCTTTTCACGACAAAATACACAAATGATATGATGGCAACGAAGAAGTAAAATGTATCTAATAAAACCACGTCTACGACACTCAAAGCACATAAGCGAATTGTCATAGGGTAGAGTTAGCAAAGGGAAATTCTAACTCTATCGTTTTTCGTCAATCTCCCAAAATCTTAAATGGCGTCTCACATCTAAACGAAGACAGATAGGAACAAGGCGATTCTTTCAGTGAATTTTTCTCACTCTTAGCTTTCAAACGAGCTATTGCACGACTTTCTACGATCTCTAGAACCAAAGTTGGAAGATCGGTGCGGGGGGGGACGTCAGCGAAACTTTTTCTCTCCGATTGACTTGAAACTCACCATACCGATGCAGAATTTCACGCTGAATCCGAATCTGGCCTCCGTTTTCCCATCCGATGCCTCGTTTTGACGCTACAGCCCAAAACGTCCAAAATTCTAACTCTGTCGTTTTTCGACAGTCTCCCAAAATCGTAAATGGCACCTCACATCTAAACGAATACAGATATGAACAAGCCGTTTCTTTCACTGAATTTGTCTCACTCTTAGCTTTCAAACGAGCTATTGCACGACAAAATCCGTCCACTGGAAGCCAAGATCGAAGCTAGCTCTCCCGAGGGGGGGTCAGTGAAATTTGATGAAAAATGTTTTGGTGAAGGTCCCAGGTCGAAATGGCACACTTTGGAAAATTTTCAAAATTTTACCCATACAAAGCCACTCTGACACTTAGGATTTTTTCAGGTGAGCGAGCTCCGACCTAAAATCCTGTAACCGCTCTAACTTTTGAACGGCTGGTCCGATTGACTCGCAACAAAAAAATGTTGTCGAGCAGTTTTTTCTCCTCTTTCCAATGCAACTCGAACGAACAAAATCCGTTCACTAGAACCAAAGTTAGAAGATTGCTGTCGGGGGGGGGGAGGTCAGTGAAATTTGATGAAAAATGTTTTGGTGACGGTCCCAGGTCGAAATTCCACACTTTGGAAATTTTTCAAAATTTTACCCATACAAAGCCACTCTGACACTTAGGATTTTTTCAGGTGAGCTACGACAGTCCACCCTCCCAACCTGGCCGGCACACCACGACAACCTGGCCGGCACACCACGCCAACCTAGACACCACATCACCGCGCGCTACACGACGGTCGACCAGAGGGGGGGGGACGTCGGACACGAAGCACCACGGCGGCCGACCACGACACTCTGACGGTCCAGAGGGGGGGGGACGTCAGCGACGGCGGCCATCTTGCGCTATCCAGAAGTGGAGTTTTACTTACTACTAATATCTCATCGGACTTCTTAGCATCTTTATGTGTGTTTTGATGTATAACGTCACGTGCGTGAAATGACAACGCGTAGCTCTAGTTGCAACCTTGCTTTTCAGCTTTGTTCATTCACAATAAATTTATCAATCGAAAAAGCGTGTGCTTATTTATGAACAAAGCACGATGCCAATCTACGACTGTCCGTTCCCGCTCTGTGGATACCAAACTTCTGACGTATCCGACACATTGGCAGCTACACTACTGCAAATACACGCCTCTGGAACACACGTCAGCTCGCCCACATCATCCAGCACTACAGCAAAGATGGATCGGGTACGCCGTCCAACTGTCTCATCGGCCGGTTCAAGCGAAGACTGGTTATACCTCCTCACCCGCTGGCAGGACTATAAGGATGCCACCAAGCTCATTGGGAAGGATGTCATCATACAGCTATTAGAATGTTGTGAAGAAGACCTTCGAAAAGATCTCACACGTTCGGTGGGCGGCAGCCTAATTAATCTATCCGAAACAAATGTGTTAGCGGCGATGAAGACTCTGGCCGTCAGAGAGGAAAACACTATGGTTGCCCGAGTTGCCCTCTACGAAATGCGACAGGATCGCGATGAAACAATTCGATCATTCGGCGCCCGCATCCGCGGACAAGCTGGTGTATGCAAGTACGCAATGGAATGCACTAGCTGTAAATCGAGCGTAAACTACACAAACCAAACTCTTCGCGACGTCCTTATCCGTGGTGTGGCTGATTCGGAGATTCAACTGGAACTGCTTGGCCACACAAACCAAAACATATCCCTAGAAGCAGTGTTTCAGTTCATCGAAGCAAAAGAAGCTGGAAAACGTTCCGCAAACAAGCTTCTTGAGACGCAGGGAGCAACAGCAGCCATGGCCCGCAGTCAATATCGCCGTCAACAAACGAAAGATCTTCGTGAAGCCAAAATCAACGGTGCAGATATCTGCTCTTACTGTGGTCGTCGAGGACATGGACAGAAAGCTCCACCTGCCTACAGAAAAAATCACTGCCCTGCTTATAATCAGCAGTGTGACTCATGCAGTCGTCTCCATCACATCAGTAAGATGTGTCGCAGAAAAGACAGGACGAAACCCCCTGTCCCCGAGGAAGCTGCGATCTTCGACACTCTCTGTGCCTCAACCCAGGACACATCTAACTGCAGCATCGCTTTAGACCATCATCTCTACTGTGAACTCAATGATCGCTGGAAGCGAGGGCCTTCGAAAGAACAACCAGTTGTCGAAATCAACGCGTCAACCCACACTGAAGACTACCATGCCCTTGAATTACAACTCTCCGTACCACCAGCAGCTATCCGACTTAATGCTATCGCTGATACTGGTTGCCAAAGCTGCCTCATCGGAACCAACCTTACTCGACGACTCGGAATGTCGAACTCTCAACTAGTTCCGGTCAGGATGCGAATGCGAGCGGTTAATGAACACAGTATTGGCATCCTTGGTGCTGTCATTCTCCGACTTTCCGGCAAATCCTCGAGCGGGCAAACCTACGAAACTCGCGTAATAACCTATGTGACTGACGACTCAGACAAACTGTTTATCAGTCGAGAAGCTTGCACCAAACTCGGCCTAATATCGGACACTTTTCCGACAATCGGAGAAGCTGCCTCGAGCCAGCCAGCGTCCCCTGCAGCCACTGCCAGCAGTACGTCGGACTCAGCCATCACAGCTCAATGCCAATGCCCACGCCGCAACCCTCCGCCTGAGAAACCGACGACCCTACCTTTCCCAGCAACTGCAGAGAACCGCGAACGTCTTCAAACATGGCTGCTACAACACTACAAGTCAAGCACGTTCAACGTTTGCGATCGCCAACCGCTTCCAATGATGGAGGGACCACCTTTACGAATCATGATCGATCCAAATGCGGAACCTGTCGCGTTTCACACACCTATTCCGGTCCCCCTTCATTGGCAAGATGACGTTAAAGCTGGTCTACTCCAGGACACACGTCTTGGTGTTATAGAACCAGTGCCGGTCGGTGAACCTGTCACCTGGTGTCATCGCATGGTTATCTGTGCAAAGAAAAACGGTCAACCACGACGCACCGTAGATTTCCAACCTCTTAATTCATTTGCCACTCGCGAAACTCATCATACACAATCGCCGTATCATCAGGCCCGCTCCGTGCCTCCAAACAAGGTGAAAATGGTGTTTGACTGCTGGAATGGTTATCACAGTGTCCCACTTCATGAAAGCGACCGTCACCTTACGACTTTCATCACACCATGGGGACGATTTCGCTATCGTGTCGCACCTCAAGGATACATCGAATTCGGTGATGGCTACTCGAGAAGATTCGCCGAAATTGTCACCGACATCCCAAATAAAACGAAGTGCATCGACGACACACTTTTATGGTCGGATAGCATTGAAGAAAGCTTTTTTCAAGCTGTTGAGTGGCTAGACACTTGCGGACGCCACGGAATAACACTCAATCCCGACAAATTCGTCTTCGCGTCTCACACCGTCACATTTGCCGGATTCGAAATCTCCACAGACAGTGTTCGTCCTTGTCGCCGATTCCTTGACGCCATTCAAAATTTCCCAAAACCGAAAAATGTTTCGACATCCGCTCCTGGTTCGGCCTTATCAACCAAGTCGCCTACGCTTTCGCATCCACTGAACGTATGCTTCTTTTCCGCCATCTGCTAAAACCCAACACACCCTTCCAATGGAGCGATGAACTGAATCTGCTGTTCGATGAGTCAAAGGCCATTATCCTGCGTGAAATTGAAGAAGGTGTACGTATCTTCGACAAAAGCAAACCTACTTGCTTAGCCACCGATTGGTCGAAATCAGGCATCGGCTTCTGGCTCCTTCAAAAGCACTGCTCCTGTGACCGTACCACGCCCTTCTGTTGCCCAGTTGGTTGGAAGACGACTCTAGTGGGCAGTCGATTCACTCACAGCGCTGAATCCCGATATGCCCCGATCGAAGGCGAGGCACTCGCTGTTGCAGATGCCCTCGAGAAAACGCGTTTTTTCGTCCTTGGTTGCCACCACCTCACTGTCGCCGTTGACCACAAGCCACTCCTCAAAGTTTTTGGCGACCGCTCTCTAGATGATATCCCTAACAACCGACTTAGGAACCTGAAGGAAAAGACCCTTCCCTACAGATTTACAATGGTCCACATACCTGGTGTGAAGCACAAAGCCGCTGACACCCTCTCTCGCTTCCCATCTGGCCCCACTGAACCGGAACTCATGCCGCTACCAGACGACGTGGCACACAGCAACGAATCGCACCTCTTTCCATTCAGGTCCCTCATTCTCTCTGAAGAACATTCACCGTCAATCTCCGACGACGATCTCGTCTTCGCCGCCGCATCAGCCCTTGACTCGTTGCAACCTAACGCTATCACTTGGAATAAGGTCCGACTAGCAACCACCAGTGATCCAGACATGCAACAACTTCTACGCTTGATTGAAGATGGTTTCCCCGAACCGTACAATGCTTTACCGCCAGCTGTACGTGAATTCCACCGTTTCAAGCATCACCTTTCCTCTGTCGACGGTGTCATCCTCTATAAGGATCGCATAGTGATACCAAAATCGCTCCAACAAAATGTCCTCTCAACGCTTCACTCTGCTCACCAAGGAGTCACTTCTATGTTAGCCCGCGCAGACTCCACCGTGTTCTGGCCTGGCATCACAACAGACGTCAGCGCACAACGGAACCACTGCAGCGACTGCAATCGCAACGCTCCTTCTCAGCCTAGCGCCCCACCTACTGAATTGATGTTGCCGTCGTACCCCTTCCAATGTATATGCGCAGACTACTTCAAATATAAGGGACACAACTACCTCGTCATAGTCGACCGATATTCCAACTGGCTCATCATTGAACGTGCACACAACGGTACCCAAGGCCTTATAACCAGTCTACGCAGAATTTTCGTCACATATGGTATCCCTGGTGAATGTGCATCCGACGGCGGTCCTGAATTCACTTCGTCATCCGCATCCACGTTCCTCAAAAATTGGGGTGTACACCATCGTCTGTCATCTGTCGCGCACCCACACTCCAACACAAGAGCGGAAATTGGTGTCAAAACGGCGAAGCGTCTCATTGCTTCCAACACGGGCCCTAATGGCAAACTAGACACGGATACATTTCAGAGAGCCGTCCTACAGTATCGCAACACTCCGGATCCCGACACTAAATTATCCCCAGCCATGTGCCTATTTGGTCGACCGATTAAAGACTTCATCCCCATCCTGCCAGGACGATATCAACCTCACCCAACTTGGATTGACATCCTCAATGCTCGCGAAGAAGCATTACGAAACCGACACCAAAAAGCGCTGGAACGTCTTAGCGAACACACAAAACGTCTGCCACCCTTAGCTGTCGGAAATCACGTACGCCTTCAGAACCAGACTGGCCCACATCCGACAAAATGGGACCGCACTGGAAAGAATTGAGGTGAGGCAGTTTGACCAATACGTAGTCCGGGTGGATGGCTCTGGACGCATAACGCTCCGCAATAGCAAATTCTTAAGGAAGTATTTACCAGCTCATCCTCCGACACCGACACGCCGTATTACCGATGATTTGAAGTTCCTTCTAACATTGAACTTCGAACCCGAACTCAGAATCCTCAAGCCAGCATCTACGATACCGCCATCTAACACAGCTCCGCCAACACCAGACCACTCAATCTCCGAAGAAGCCAACGATCTTCCTGCACCCACGAGCCCTGAACGAGAAACCTTAATGATAGGGAACAAACTGGATCGTCAACAAACCGTGAACAATCCGCACACTCCACCTCCTGCTGGTCCCGCCAATGCATCCCGCCCGAAACCTCCACTTGCCCTCCGTCGTCTGATGGACTACAACCCCCCTGGCCGAAAGTGGTAGTGCTTAACATTTTAAACGTCTAAACGAACGCCATGTATTCTCCGACCGACCCGTTTAGACTGGGGAGGAGGTAGACAATATCTCATCGGACTTGTTAGCATCTTTATGTGTGTTTTGATGTATAACTTCACGTACGTGAAATGACAACGCGTAGCTCTAGTTGCAACCTTGCCTTTCAGCTTTGTTCATTCACAATAAATTTATCAATCGAAAAAGCGTGTGCCTATTTAATAATGAGATCTGATCTCTGCAGTTCCTTTTGAATTAGTGCAAAGATTCAAAATTGTCATGAATAAGTGCAGACAAAAAATTGCTTGAATAACACTTTCCTTTGCTAAATAGCCAAATTTTGATTCCAATCATTTGGTTCTCGAACATTTTCTCCATGGAGGTATGAATCACGGGTGATCATGGACTATCGTTTATCTACGAATCCCATTTTTTAAATGTTTTATTTATTATTGGTCAGATTATTACTGTAATATAGATATAAAAGTATGGTTACCTAGTTTTCAATTTCCCACAGGGCAACGTGACCACTTTAAGGGGGCAAGGCAAGCATTTGGCTACATAGTTAATATGTGGAAAAATGCCCTGCGGGCTCGGGTAAGGAACAATGGTAAGCTAGGGCTCATGATCCTGGACATGGAGAAAGTGTCATTTCGGGAACCCGGACACAGTATTTCTCCGGAATACAACCCTTTATTCCAGTTCTGAAACATTTAATAAAATCGCAGAATTCTGTCTTTAGTTAGGAAAGCTGGAGAAGATAATGCTGCCATACATTTACGCACAAAAAAAATCTGTCACTCATGCTTCAATATAAACGTTGCGTCTTAAATAACCGACTGAGAAGGCGTTTCGCAAAACGCCAACAATTGAATTCGAACCTTTCATTTGCTAAAAGTGAGCCCCATTCAAGGATGGCAATTAACATTATAAGTTAAAGGTGAATGGTGAAATTCACAATCCCGAGATTACCTTGATCCTTAATCCTTGAATTCAGCTTCTCATCATATACAAATGATGTGAATTTTCATTTTTGAATCTGTCATGTTTGCAAATGGCAATCTATGAGTATTTATCTACATTTTTTAGTTAGATCACAAATTTTTAGCTTATGTTTATATTATTTTATTTATTGGGTTTAGACTCAAACTCGGGATTGAAATGTTCAATAAGAAATCTCATCATCTGACCACAAGTTTTACCAACATCATAAGCTTAACTTATGACAAAATAGCGTATTTAAGACCCTCAAACTGCAATCGTGACATTGGGATTCTTCGGAATTTAGAATCACAATCTGAGAGGATAATGTATGGGGCAGTTATATAACATTTTTCATATCTTGCCAATTCACTCATAGGTATAGCTGATAGCCTTATATTTTGTCATTCTCGATTTCGGGGTAGACATTGTGATCCCAGGTCTCCAATCCACTAACTCCGAATCTTATGAACATCAAAAGTCAAACCTTTTCCACTGTTTTCTGCTCCTCTCTATGTATTACCTCTAAACATGCATGCATGCATATTGAAACGGAATATGCTTCAAACCTGATCTTATCAATCCCGATACAAATTATGCCGACTTTTGGGAATCCTGAGTCTCTGTTCATGTCTCATCCCGGAATGTCCAAAAGCCAGGATTTCCTACCATCCTGCTCATATAGTGAGGCATAAATTTATGTTTTGAAGTAACACATTTGCGATTCTGTTCAATCCTCGAATCCCGAGACTGAAATTATCCGGGATTTCTAAAAAACCAACATTCTAAAAAGATCAATCATGAACAATACGTCGCTATGTCCAATCGAAATTTTGAATGCGAAGTTGTCAATGCATATATAGATTGATTTAGTTTGTCTTCCAAATAGCTTTGTTTGTTTCCAACAAACATTAATGACTCGGGATGGAAAGATCGTTGACAGAGAAATATTTCGACAGTCCATGTGACTGTTTGGATTACTTCATCACTACCGTTTGCATAACTGACATTTGGCAAAGACAAAACTGAAAAGGCAAATTCTGTTGATCGAAGTGTCGCAGAAGGCTCAAAGACATTTTCTCTGCGGTGTTGATTTAAATACTGTTTGCTGTTGTGGCTGATAATCGACTTCTGATTCCGTGAGAAGTTGACTCTCAAGCGTGTCAGACAACATGAATCATGAAAAAATGCTTCATAATTGTAATAATGCTTTAAAATCCTCTATTTCTTCAACTGACCGTGGATTTCACAATATGCAATTAATCACCATTACTATTGATAATTCACAGACGGAAAGTAACTGCGCGCATTGGTGGATTTGAACCACCCACCTCTGGCATTCCAAGCCAACGCTCTACCAATTGAGCTAGCGACGAGCGACAGTGTGTCTTCCTTTTGAAAAAGTATTTTGAATTGAGGCTTTAATTTTTGAAAGTAGCTTTCGTGTAAATGGGTTAATTAAATTGTCTATGCAAAATCTGTCGATCATTGACCCCAAAATATGATTTGAAAATCAAAATATGGAGCCTTGACAACTAAAACATGTTTTCAACATTTGACACCCATGAACGCAGTTGACGCGAAATTTTAGCACAATACAAATAAGTTCAATCAATAGATTTTCAACCTGTTAGATACATCAATAATAGAGGCATCAAATATAGGCATTATGTGTTGAAGGATTTACCTCGACAATCTGAACGTCAAATATCTTTCTTAGTAGTTTTGAGAACAGATTTCGGGCTGAATAGCTTGTCAGTGAATTATTATTCCAAAACTTCGTGTGTGTGAATAAGTATATAGTAAAGCGTTTTATTTCGAAGCGTTACAAGTGAAATTGCAAAGACAAAATAATTTGATGTCAAATCCAAATTTACAGGATCATTTCCTCTGTGAATAAGCATATGTGCAACTTTGAGATGCTGTATAAATAGACTCTTGTAGCTGCAATGTAATACTTTTGAAGTTCAATCGCTGAGTGCGATGGTTGAAAGTATACTTAATTCCTCCCTGTAAACTGGTAGGTCCCTATTCAAGTTTAAAAAAAGTCAAAGATAGTAACAATCACAGAAGTAGGTATTCCTAATTTTCATGGCAACCATACATACTTTCAAAAACAAACTTCTTCAGGTAACTAATCAGGAATTATGTAAGTATTTAGGAACTGTTATCAAGAAAGATTACTTAACTAATGACCAGAAAGACGATGACTGCATTTAGACTGATGCTCAATGCACAACTCTTGAATTCGAGGTGTCAAGTACGTGAGTTTCAATCTCAAATCGACACGCACACTGATATTGAGTCGATTTCTCTTCGTAGTTACCAAATCTGATACCGCCGTCTAAATTGTAAACCTATTTCAATTGGTAGCCTAATTTATATATGACTGCATTCACAATGATTTTTCTATGAGGAAATCTAAAGATTTTTGTCATTCAAATTTCTCCTTCGAACCTCTTTCCTCCGAAATCCTCCTTCGAGCGTCATTCCACGCCTTGCATGTTGAATTCTCTCCAGGGAGTCAAATGGCCGTCGGCTAAGAATCATGCACGAATACAGCCGGAACATCACACAGCCATATACCAGTTCGCTACCATCGACCGTGAGTTGCTGGACGCCAAAGACCGGTCTTGTAAAGTGAATTTTTTTAATAAAAATAATTTTCGACAAAAACAATTTTGGAGTTAGGCTATTCTTTATCTTTACTTTAGGCTACCTCAAAGTGGATCACCTATCGAGTGTTCAACTATATCATGAAATCATTTGAAGGATCATGGACAATATATATTGCATATTTTGAATCTTGTTTCAGATTTCTTAGACAAGTCAAAAGGAATATGGAACTATGGAAGAAGTGGTTGATAAGTGAAATATTCTGCACGAAGACGACGTTTATAAGTATGTGATCGAAAAACGAACGACAATGGCAGTGCAACCACCGATAGGCTAAGCCTAGCTGCTGCGAATCTGCATAGACAAAATTGACGATGACCGCCGAGCAAACGAAACTTGTTCGGAATCGTTGGTATCGTTCGCAGCACAGCAGCTCTCGAACAAGGTTGGGTCTATTCTTGGGCTTGGGCACCCCCAAGATTGGACCCAACAGTGGCTATTTCTCTAATGAAGTGGAACAACAATTTCCAGAATATGCTTGGAATTTTGATAGAGATTTGAAATTGCATGAAGATATTTTGAATCATACCATATTGTACATATTGCTATCCAATTAATATGTATCTGATGTTCATATTAATTACTATTACATGAATTTGTTATTGCGGAATTCAGGCCATATTAATATTCAGCTAAAAGTTTTAATTATCGGCATAGTTTATCTCTGGGCTTAATATCATCAACCCTGTTTACGTCTACAGTCTAATAATTTCCTAATTAGAACAACATGCATGATTAAGCTACATTCCTTACAACATATCTGATCGAGAAACGAAACACAACATAACATAGGCCTCGTATAGGATGAAAATAGCACAAATGTAGATATAACGATATTTTTGCTAATCATAAGAAGCAATCATCAAGGAATGTCACTGCATTAAATGATACCGATATCTTTCTCTATCTAATACATGTAGCCTAATAGTGGCAATTATTATCTAATAGTTTAAACTTTCAAGGCAACAGGCTATATGAAGCAAGTTATCTATGAATTGTTGTAGGCTACCAAATTAACAGCATAAGTGTTATACAGGTATTGGTTTCATGCATTACATTTTTTCATTTATTATTTGTTTTATTTCACGCAAAATGATGTATACAAAATTCTGTCTAACACAATATGCATTACATCTAGTTTAATGGATTAAATTCACAGGAAGCCATAGGTAATCAAAGCATAGTTTAAAAAGCTAATTAAACAAAATATCAGATAGACATTTACGGTAGGTCTATATCAAAGTTGATGATAGCAGAGCCTTATCATAGAAAGACCAATCGTGTGGTTGAAGTAGGTTACATCTACATGTACATACATGCAAGCTTACATGTAGATGACTTGCTATGACATGATGTGGTCACGCACTTAGGTAGAATTTTTCCAAGAAAACCGCAAATGATCGTTCATGGTCAATTTCTTTACTCTTGGGTTCTCACTCTTGGGGAGGTTACCCAAGCTCTTGGGTCCGCACCCCCAAGACCCAACCTTGTCTCGAACGTCACATTACTACAATGGGACTGACGTGTGAGATATTGCAGAGGAATCTCGGAGTAGAGGCGGGAAATGCGTATTCTCTGTAAACAACTGAACAGATGAACTAGAAATATTACTGTATAACCATGACGATCGATTTATTACATCACGAACTTTTTCTAAATTATTTCAGCATCACGCAATTTGTTATTTCGTGAAATACAAAGAGTCATATAATTTACTTCATGATCAGCCAACATTCCCATTATTTCTTCAATGCATCATTTTCATGGGATGTAGGCAGAAGACCAGCATATTCACTTTATCTAACCGTGTGCTGGTTCAGTAATCCTTCTTTAATGAAAATTCAATGGGTCAATTATTGTTCAGTATTTAATAAAGTGACACTATTTGTTTAGGCTAAAAACGGAGCATAATACGAACATCATCACGATTCTCGAATTCCATTTCCTCCACATATCACGATTTCGAAAACATTTCATCAAATTTTGATATGAATTTATTCTTTATTTTAAATGCTAAATCCATTTATTTATCGGCATACTTGATAAGCTTAAATCGTTTCAATGAAATGCAAGGACAGAAGAACACATTTTATAAGAAACACGTTCATGATTTTTTGAAAAAAATACGTTTTAAACATTTTTTTCAATTAAACGCGTTTTTTACCCACCCTGACTGGAATATGTCCAGAAACTAAAGCGCTATTTATTCTCTAGGAACCTGAGCTACACAATGACCTCACTTTATGAAATCGATTAGATAATAAGTCAAACATCAATGAAACTGACTAAAAAATCATTAGCTCAAATATGTTCAAAGATTCAGAAAAGGTGCGACCGCATAATCTGTGGCTCTGCATGCGCTTGTAACCATAGAGTAGGGATATATGTGTCGATTCACAAAAGTATCTGCATACAGTGAAAATTTTTATATCAAAAGACTCAGTTTTTTGCGGAGATTACGTTCCCGTGGTCCAAACAATTATTTGAGCAGTTCTAAAAAAAGTCAAAATTTTGCAAAGATTCTACCAGAATTCTACCGAGATGACGTCCCTATATAAGTAGTGTGAAACAAGTTGGATATCAAAAGGAATGAATATTTGATAACAAGCATCCTCTATGCGGAAATTAAGCTGATTATCAAGGGAATTTCATGATCCTTATTATAATGAAAGGCTTCATGAAAAAGTCGCGATATTATTCGTGCCTTCTTGGCTGAAATTTTAAGTTTTTGATTCAATTTTCACCGGCATGATTTTATGATTCGATCACTAATTTCATGCTTCATTTCTTGAATCTGAATAGTGATATGGACCCATCTACATCTTTCAAAGTTAAATGAAGTCATTGTCTTTGTTTCTGTTATTTTGCTGTAGCAGTGGCAGGTTACCTGTGACATGATCACGCTTAAGAAAATACTCTTTGAGGTTCAGCATGAAAGTAATAGGAACCCATCGAATTGCTAAGTTAGCAAACATTAAATCTCCAAGGCTGTCATGACACTGAGAATCTGTGAAATACCATCATTCCTTCTGCATTACAATCATGATCACTCATTTCCGAGGCAATTTCTTCAAAGCTGCAAAAATTTGCATATCTCACATTTGGTTACAATATACCACCTGCATCTCCCTTGAGTTCATTAAATAAAATCGAAAGTATATACACATTGGGGATTTAATAAATGTGGAGTTACCACTCTACCTAATATACCTACTCTATGCTTGTAGCGACTTCGAACTGATGGGTACGCGACGCATGACTCTTGCTTTGAGATTTTTTGAGAAGACAAAGGACAATGATTTGGTACTTCATCAACTTTTCCACCAAAGTTTCACCAACCACTCACCGCTATTAAATCCACTCCATTAAGTCATGCCCGTTGTTCACACCAAACGCCGATCAATTTCTTTCTTCTCATCCTGTACTAGTGTGTATAGCAACCATCATTGATTTTTTTTTCTTTAACTAATTGAATTCGCTGTGTCATATTGAAGAAAGCCTTATTTCTTGTAAGGATTGATTTTCGGTCATATGAAAGTCATTGTATGAAAATAAAACGCATTATTATTCTCTTGACGAATATCAGTTCAACATTCAGTTTTACGAACTGAACATACAGACATGACAACGCATATGTATTGACTCATATTCTTTTACAAATTGATGACCGTTTTCATTTGATAAAAATGTCTATGTTGCACGTTCCTATTTGAAAAAAAGTACAATAAAGTATTTTCGACTACCTCTATCAATCACCTTTACACTGTAGACTGTAGAGTACCAAAGCAGATTGATTTTGACAAAGAAATCGCACTGCAAAACGATAATAACAAAATGTACGGAAGCATTAATGTTCGTGTTCACTAGATATGGAGATGATTGCTCTCGTTTTGATCAGACTTTGTGCTTTCGTGTCCCTACCTGGTCTATCCATTAGGGAAAGCAAGTCGCCTTAATAGCTAATGGAAATGGACAATACTGCAAATACCAATTTTGTTATTCTCTTTTTGAACATCGGTTTCATAAGTAGTTTTGGCACGCACAGTTTACAGGGCATGTGGACCACCTACCTGTGTCTCTACTGTCCTATTGGTGTTCCACTTATAGAGGCTTCAATGGTAGAATAAGTACATATATAGTAGGTAAAGTGTCGACTCAAAAAAGTGTCTGTATACAGTAGCAGGCAGTTTGGCTAAAAAAATACTCTCTTATTAAAAAGGTTGAGCATTGAAGTAATAGAACCCATACTGTTAATTTAACAAACTATATTACCTCTTCAAAGTTGACATGACACGGGGATTTGTAAAATGCTATTATTCCTTCTGTATTGCTGTCATAATCAGTCAGTTCCGTGAATTTTTCTCTAAATGTGTGCCAAATTTGCATATATCACATGTGGTACTGGGTTTCAACTCGAGTTCATTTAATAAATCGAAACTGCATACACATTGGGGATTTAATTAATGCTGAGTTGCTACTCTACTCAGCATACTTACTCTATGGCTTCAATGTACCAAAGCAGCAGTTAATGCCAATCACATGTCTGATTTTGATATGTTGGTGTCATAATTCCACGAATATGATAAATGATTGAGATGTTTCCAATTGTCGTTTCTTCATCGTTGATTTATAACAAAAGGAATCTACATATACTGCTTTTGCATACTTGTAAATATTAATTCTTCAAAACATTTCTTACTTCTAAATATGAATTGACATTTTGGGATAATGATAAGTTCGAATCGACACATTCAATGGTATTTGTAGAACATGAGAATTCATAAAAACACATATTCGCGTTAGTCTCATGAAAAAATTTCAATTATCAATCCAACCATCAATGCTGACCGAATAACACAGAATTCCCTTTTGATTTCTTAGCATCCATTCGAAAAGACTTGTAAATGAAGAAAATCAAACAGCTGTAGAATAGGAATGAGATGAATGGTGGAAACAAAGACATCCCAAAATATTTGAAATTCTTACTTCCCTAGGCTTTATGAAAATTGTTGTGTTTGAAGAAATTTTGTGATGAGTTATCGTGCAGACAGCTTCTAATGACTATGAAGTCGATGCAACAAATCTATCCTGACGTCAATTTCTAATTTCTCATTCCGCTCGCCTGATTCCTTTTGATACATGACAATCATGTTAAACATTTTGTTTTCCTTTCGAAGTTGAAGATTGGAAGAGAAAGTTAATAGTTAAAGAATTCGAACTCTCCCCAACTTAACATCCATTGTTGATTCGAAAGATGTCAAATGTCAAATGAATTCTTTAGAAAAAGACTTTTAATTAGGATAACAACATTTTCAAGTATTTCAGGAGCCTAGGGGATAACTTAATTGGAATGGTTACTGCCTAAAATGCAAGCAGTCGGGAAGAACCTGTGTCTGAGTAGTAATCCCATCCCAAAATCAAGTGCAAAATGAGGAGCAATGCTGACTCAGCCCCCCCCCCTCTGGAAGGAAGTCGCCAAGGATGTGCTGGGAGGAATGGGTCCGAGAGGAGGAAACTGTTCCCTACCCCCCCTCTGGAAGGAAGGAAGGAGTTTTCTAGCAAGGGGTAGGAAGGAAGAAGGGTAGGAATGGGGGAGGGATAGAGTGAGAAAAGGGTGGGTGTTGGTGGCTTTGGGATGAGAAAAGTTGGAAATCGTCATGAAGGAGGGTTCGGATGTGAAATTGGAGGTCAGATTTGGAATCTACGTGAAATTTTGGGTGGGGAAGGAAGGCAGGGAGGAGTTTTCCTGAGAGGCAAGGGGTGGAACGTCAGAGTTGGAAAAGGATGGGTGTTGATGGTTTTGGGATGAGAAAAGTCGGAATTCGTCATGAAGGAGTGCTCGGATGGGAAAACGGAGTCCAGATTCGGAATCTACGTGAAATTTTGGGTCTAGGAACTTCTTCCCAGCTCAATCGGAGAGAAAAAGTTCTGACCCCCCCCCCCATCCTGTCAAACTAGAGATCGTAGAAAGTCGTGCAATGGCTCATTTGAAAGCTAAGATTGAGAAAAATGCAGTGGAAAGGTCAGTTTGGCCCTATTTTCTTGGGTTTAGGGAGGAAAATGGCAGGAAAACGTCAGAGTTGGAAAAGTCAGGTTTTGGATGTTTTGGGATGAGAAAGTCCATTTTTCGACATGAAGGATGGGACAACGGAGTGCAAATTCGGACGTTTTGGCCAATGTTGTGTCTAGGAACTTCTTTCCAGCTCAATCGGAGAGAAAAAGTTCTGACCTCCCCCCCCTCGGCAACGATCTTCCAACTTAGGTTGTAGGGATCGTAGAAAGTCGTGCAATAGCTCGTTTGAAAGCTGAGAGTGAGACAAATTCAGTGGAAGACACGGCTTGCTCCTATCTGCCTTCGTATAGTTGTGAGACGTCATTGAAAATTGAAAATTTTGGACATTGGCGAAAAAACGACAGAGTTAGAATTTTTACGAAAACGGCTCTAGCGGGTGAACGACGGCTCGGACGGGAAATCAGAGACCAGATTCTACATCTAGAGGGTGAGTTTCAAGTCAATCGGAGAGAAAAAGTTGAAAAGTTGGGTCTCCACATAAGATTTTTTCCTGAAAATGTTAAATTGTGACCACCTTTGGCGATGAATAGCGGAGGATTGAAAGTGAATGAAGAGCTCGGGTTTCTTTTAGGGGCAAGACCGCACTTTCTTCTCTAGGATCCCATCTTTTCAGATGCGTGGAAGGTTTCTTTTCCAAATGAGATCCTGTTAAAAATCGAGTTTTGTGCATATTCCAAGATTTTGGAACTTTTTGAAAAAACGACCGAGTTTTTTCAGCTCCGCTCCTGATCATCGTAGAGGGTCGAGGGATGTCTTAAATGAAAGGGGAGAGCGAGAAAACATGGCTGTCAAAATTTGAAATCAATCGGAGCAGTAGAACCGGAGATAGACGGGTTTAAAGTTTTTGGATGATGGATATTACGTCATCAGCTGATCGCCACAAACTATATAAGCGGGGAACCGACAGAGACTTTTCATTAAGAGGAGAGCGATTGTCAAGGGTAGGTCGTCTCTCTGAGCTCCGATGATAGCATCGGACATTCCAAGTTTCGGGTTTCTGTAAGAAACCGACTTAGAAAATTTCATTGCTGATATCAGCTAATGCGTCAGACTTAGAGGTTCGCCAGGAGATGGCCTTCGTCTCCAGGCCATAAAAGACTCCAAAACTTTAAAGGCTTGTAACTTTGCTTCTACAAGTCCGTTTGACTTGATTCGAAAAAGGTTCGGTCGCTATTGATCAGACCTATATGGACAGACTACTTATAAAATTTCATAAGTAGTGTTAAAAAGTTGAAAAAATTCGAATTCACTATTTTTGGAGGTTTTCTGGGGTTTTCGACCCTGCTGAAGTCAACTAAAGGATTTGTCATGATGTCTGAGCCAGTCTTCTCATGTCTTACCATTATACAAGCAGGTTTTCACTGAAAGCGAGCAAGACACGGAGAGTTTTCCTGTAATATTCCACTGACAGGGTGATCCTTCGGGACGGCGGACGATGCCGTAGTGATAAGTGTGGCAAGGGAGTGTGTCATATTTTAGACCGAAACCGCTGGGGCGACTCATGTTGAGCATTTGACACAGTTCTCAACGTAGCACTTTGAACGCCAATCGGTTGAATCTTAGCTATCTTGTCTTGGGTGGCATCTAAACATCTCCATTGCAAAACGCTTGTGAATCACGGCTTGCTATCAAGCTAACCAAAGCAACGACTTGGGATGTTTCCTCTTGTAAATAACTCCACCGGTTTTTATGTCAAAATCGGGGCCAGGATACCAACACAGTGACATGACGCACGCTCTGTCCGCTCGAGGTTGGATTTGTGGGTCGAGGTCTTGGAGCTGGGATAAGATCCCCTCTGAGTAATGCCTGTAACGATTCAAGAGCTTAACACCTTAACGGTTGCTGGCTTGCTATCAGGCCTTTGTGAAATCTCGTCTAGCCTCAGTAACTCAGGGTTGGCAACGTCTATCGCTTGTCATTGTAACTTGGTAAAAATGAGACGGTTACTGCAGACATTGACGTCAAACTTTTTCGCGTCATAGGGTAACCCGTCTTTGTGTTGGGAGTTGGTAACTGACAACACGGTGACTGCCGATGGCCATACATGGTAAAACCGCTGTTGTCATGCCAAATACATAGCCAAATAAGAAAGGTTTGAATCATGGCTTTGTGTCAGAGGGGCATATAAACCGCCGACTCTCATTTAATTTCATTTCAATCATGCAGACGCCGAACACTCTGGTCAGCTCTCCTGACAAGCCTCGGTTGAAGCCCAGAAATCTATTTCAAGAGTTTCAGCGGGCTGAAGAGCGAGAAAAGATTTTTAACAATCTTGCTCGTATAGGCGCATCTGATTACGGTGATGATGATGATAGGACTCAGTGAGGCTATATACCACCCCCAAGTATGCAGTTAGTAGCAGTAGAGGTCGATGCTGCTACCATAGAGAGAATCAAAGACTCTCTCAGCAGAATCGGTCTAAAGTAAGGCGACTGATTACGATCCCGAGAACGTCCCATGAGCCCTCTTAAGGGCTACCTTCTAATGCAGCTAAAGCGGTCCCAAGCCCGCCACATATCTTCGGATATGGAATGCAGAGGGTAAGAATAAATGATGATTGGAATGAAATGGGAGGACAGCCTTGCACCACATGCAACACACCAGACTTCTCTCTTTAGTTGTGAACAAGCTCTTGTGAACGTAGTCAGAAAGTGCATCAAGTTGTACAAAAGTTTTTACTGCCACACAGTTTGATAAAGTGATAATGTAGTCTTCATCTAAATTAGAATCATTCTGATTGGTTGTTGAGGAATTCATTATTTAAAAACATATAAAAGTCAGAAAATTGAAACACTTATCATTCTCATCTATCTCATGATGGAAGGTACATCTCCTGCCTTAGAGATCTTTAACAAAATATTTGAAGTCATTGACGAGTGGGGTGAAGACAAGTGTGAACAAGAGGAGGAGTCTCGCAAAAAAGTCGTCATTGAAAAAGTTGTGTGGACTGATGGTGAATTCAAGCCAAAAACGACGCGTGTTAGAAAAGTGCCCGACGCTCCAAAACAGCCAAGGTGTTATAAAGTGTACAGCGACTTAGAGGTTATTCCGCTTGACTTTCCTCGCTGTAAAGTATATGTGATTCAATTATAAATAAACATACATACTACATGTCTTTGTTTTGCAATGTATTTATCTTGAAATGGAAATAAATGGAGGAATTTAGATATGGGTTAGTTAACACATTTATTATCGGTCTACTTTTCTATCAAAAGGGATCACACCATTAGAGAAGATAGAAAATGATTTTGTATACGTGTGGTATAAGAGTGACAAGCAGAACTCATGGCTCATTCTCAGATAACGTTGCTTCACCTAAAATCATGTCTCATATGTTGAATGATTTCTAGTAACTGTGTTAAGTGTCTAGATGATAGGATATCTTATGCTAACAATAGTTCCCAATCGATGCTATGCTTACTCGATGATCCTTTCGAAGCCATTCAGTTTATATGAAGGAAAAACAACACTGTCATGATACACATTTATTGAAAAGAAATAAAAGCAATACGCTTTGTAATAAGACGGTACATGATGTCTACTAAGTCAAACTCTTCTTGATTGTGGGGCTGACTAGAAGGAGAGAAGAGGTCTAGCCAGCTCCGGAGAGTCTCAATACACCACTCCATCATGACGTCCTTTGGAGACACACTCAGGAAGGCAGCTCTGATTGTATCACCACTGTCCTCTTCATCGTCGGAAATGATGATTTCCTCATCCAACTGCAGCGGCTCGACCTCACCATCGTAAATGGTTTTCACTTGCGTCTTGCGTGGGGCATTGGGCATGAGTAAGGCATAGGCGTTCGGTGGTGTATCCATTTTAATGATATTATGAGGAAATGGTCATTGCACCGCACTTATATAGATTCTCTCTCCCTGCTTCGCGCTCTCTCATTGGACGACAGCTATTTATCAATCACACTGCATCATTCTCATATATAAAGAAGAGTGTTTTGCATTTCACTATCATAGTCATGTCCGACACAGAGGAAACATTTACACCTCTTGCTAGCTCAACTCCTACGAAGAAGGAAGTTGAGAGAAAGTTTCAACAAAAAGAGGAAGAGAGACAAATGATTGAAGGCTGCAAGAAGCTCACTCTGTAAACGGTTGAGAGTGAGCCTTTCATAAACGAGGCTGACTTTCAGGAGTGAAAAGCCCATTGATGAGACCAGAGAATGCCCCAAACGGTCTTTATGAGACCACGGCCTTGACGGCCACCTAATCAAGAAAGAAAAGACATTGACTGTGCCACACGCAACATTAGTGATTTGATGTTATCTGACGAAAATGAAGTGTCAAGACAGTACGACCACCAATGAATTGAATAGGATTACCACTGTCATCATAGATACCAAATTTGCAATGGGATAATCGTGATGCATTGACTGGAATGTATACCTTGTTCAGGAACTCCCTGTGCATGGTCACACCAAAGTCGCCAATGTCAATAGGAATATATCTTGAAAGGGGAACCATTTGACCACCAACTTGTGTTGAATGGATAAAGTTAGTGTAAATGTAAAAGTGATTGATATTCATATCGAGCAAGAATGTTGAGCCACAATACTTCTCGTCGTAGAATATGTCACGTTTGAATCCTAAAATCTTTGTCAACTCTTTTGAAATGTGAATGACCGTTTTACCATGTACACTGATACAGAATGTATTTTCTTTAGGATCATAGTCAAAATGACATGAGTGTAGATTTGATGCACCCTTGTTCAAGTATGTACAAACATCATAGCCATTGCTATAATGCTTTGGAGGTATCGGTAACTTTTCATTTGGCTTCCATGTAAGACTGGGACGTAAAGCAGGGTCTGTGCGTTTGAAAAAAAGGACCATTCGACAATCGGATTGCTGTTCAGATGTTACTTTCACATTCCCCTATTCATGGTATGACCATAAGACGTCTGTATTTAAAGAGAGCAAATCGCGAAATTTAGAATTGATGTGAACAAATCCAATGTGTGAACGCTCATAATCATTTCGGAACTCAACCCTTGCTTTATTGTGTACTCGAGTGATGGACATAGATAGTCCATTTATTTCATTTACCTGTTTGATCAAGTCATCAACAGTACCAGATTTAAAAAGCACAAAGCGCTCATGCATGCGATCAAGGGGAAGAAGGGTAATATTAAATTTTTTCCTGTGCCAATTTGGATATTTCTTAATCTGCTTTGATACTTTCATGGACACTTGAGCTCTCAAAGGGAAGGCACCGCCTCCTTTTACTTCTGAAAATTTTGCGATTGGTAGAAAGAAACGTGATTTAAGATTCAATATCTTTTGCAGAGGTCCACTCACATAAAATCCATGGGAAATAGTAGTCGGTCTCATGTAGAGGGCAACTTTATGTAGATTTGGATCCATCTGCCAGAACCATAGATCCCTTGCCAAATCATTCATAACATTCAATAGGCGTTGAATTTTCATTTAATAGTATGATTGCTCTAAACTATGACGTAATGATGGGTTTGTAGGTTGCTTCCATTTCAGGGGTGAAGCATTTTTAGCAATGGGTATGTCTGTATCTGCAATGATAATTAAAGTAGGGCCATTTACAATCTCATCAACAGCTCGCTTTCCCCGACGGGCGTTTACTATAGGAATAGAATTCCACTCTGCTGCATGTTCATTCAAGTTGTAGGTATGTACTTTATCATTTCGCTCTAGTTTTGGAAAGTACAAGTCTTGATTCGTTGCAGTGCCTAATGTAATCTCTTTATTTGCAATGGTTCTTATATTTTTCACATAGCTCAAATCTTGCAGGGCCACTTCCCAATCACCATTTAAGTCAATCGGCTGCGTTAAATCAGTCTCAAACTCGGCAGCTGTATTTTCATATCGCTCAGGTTGAGCATTACTGGGAAACACTGCTGTAAACTCCATGTTAAAGTATCAACATAAAGCGTCGTTTGCTTAGGCGTTATGTCGCATGACATAACGAACTGCTGCTTTCAATCTATTCACAGTAGGCACTTTCTGTCGTCCTAGGAATTTGGTTAAGAGTGATTGCCCTTTCACATAATGTACTCCCCTAAGTATGCTTGTACCGTCTTCTTTCATATTGCGATAGTTGATACAACCAAATATGACTTGATATCTTGGTCTTCTACGTTTAAAATCTGCAAGGGTATGAAATATTTCGCGTTTTATTGATGAGCACACACGGCAGCTATTTTTTACTTCCATTGCAATGCGACGAACAGGATTGATCAAATCGATGCCGCCTACAGGCGATCGCTTAAAGCCATAATCTGTTAACACCATTTCCCACGCATGACTCATTCGCTGACGTAAAATCTGAAGTTTGTAAGCATGATTTTGCCAAGGATCGGCTATGCCGGAAAGAAATACATCTTCAATAGGTCTTGTTGCATAAATAGGTGATTTGATGAGACCAACTGCATCATCTAATCCTCGTCCCACTAATGTCACTATTGCAAATGATAATATGATGATGAATCTTAACATGACTTCGTCCATTTCTTATTAATGCTTTGCTTAAACGAGAAGACTAAGCAAACGTTTTGCTATGTCTAAAGCTAACCATGATTGCCAAGCTCTTTTCTCAGTGCTACGTTACATGGAAGGCTCGACGCATTACCTTTAACGATACTCATCGACACGTTAAAATAAGTTTATCCCCTTTTCAAATGGATAACCTCCACGATGCTTTACATATCATGGATCATCCAATGTACTATGTCACTCTAGGTGGACGTCTCTTCATTATTCGACGAGATTTCATTGCTCTTCATGATCAATATGATGTTATACATCTTACATCCTCAAGTTGGAACAAGTATAGAGAACGTATACATCCTCGCATAATGACTTACCTTCAACAAACCAACACTCATAAGCATGAATGTGACAAGTGAACAATGTCTTCTTATCTCTACCTATTCATGTTTGATGACTAAATACAACCTATTCAATCACATCATCTACTTTTCCATTGAAGTATAATAAAGAAAAAAACTTTAATCGTACATATTTATTGAAGGCTTTTATAAAAGTTACGAATGCGCTTTTCATTGATAAGGGTATCATGTGAAAAATGTTTACAAATGTCATGTAAAGAGTCATAATGTAGTCGTTGCATTACAAAGTAGAGGGCATAGGCTCCACATGTTGAAGACAAGGGATGGTGATAGGCCAAAGCATTGCGAATCCATTTTCGTGAATGTCGGTTCATGAAACGTGTGACATACTCACAGTTTGGTAAGGCCAATGAATCAAAGATTTCGCCGCAATAGTTTTTATCAATCAACAAAACTTTCCAGTGTTTGCCGGGTAAGTGTGCTGTATCAGTATTCATGATAATGAATGATGGTGGTTTTGGTAAAACTGTAGGCATATTATTAATGGAAAACACACCTCGAAATGCTGCAACAGTGCGTTTATCACCATATTCTTCAACGACTCTCTCTAGCTCTGCATCAGATAACCAACTCACTAACTTGTATACGAATCGGAAACGTCACGTAGTCTGTTAATTCGAATGGTGGAATCGAACACAGCATAGATGAGTACATTGACTGTTTTCGTCAAATCTTTTTCAAAGAAGAATTCTAGTTTAAGACCCTTCGTGGAAGTGCCCGGACGATAAGAAGCACCTGCCTCATTGTTTGCTGTCAAATCAAATGCATAAAGTGTATAACCCTTAGCAAATTCATCATAGGTCAAACCATTGGTGTCATCAGTATTCCAGTATTTAAATGTCTCCATAGTATTTTGATATGAGCGAGAATAATGTCCATTAGCGACGTCTGGACAAAAAGGAGTACCAGGAATACAATCAGTATCGCGATACAATCCGATTTGATTTAAACCAAAGTGTTCAAAGTTGAGGGGATTCTTCGATATATTACCATTGTATGCATCATTTGCAATCAATCCCACAATGATCATTTTTGGTGATTGTATAGGAAACAAACTATCTTTAACAAAACTCTTTTGCGCACGAGGAATGGTGAAACTATGGATCCCAGTATGATTTACATCATAAAGAGCATCATACTTCTTCAAACCCATCTCGTGACCATTAATCACGGAAGGATTCAGTCATTCGTCGCACATAAAGTCTAACACTTTCAAACACAATCTTAAATTCAGTCTTTGCTCCATAAGAATTCAATACAAATTTAGGATCGTTCGGCAAGAGATGAACTCGCATGTCTACTTTTGACATTAAGAAACGTGATTGACGGGAAAAGTCCTAGTATAGGGGACCATATAATTCACACACCCTACTTTCTGCAGTCCACTTTTCACGAATGACAAATCCCTTGTTTTTGTCACTATCAAATTTACCAGCTTCATCTTCACACCAACCCATAGCCATGTGACTCTTTTGTGCTTGTGGCTGGAACTGCATGACTGTTGAAAAATAACCGAGATAGGGATAACTGTGTTGACCACCTTCAACCCGAGTTTCACCAATGGTCAATGATACATCCTTGAAGAGCGTTGCTATTGCCAAGTTATTCACGGCTACTTTGTCCTTGTCGTCAAGGTTTGTACCGTCCTTATTTACTATCTTAAACTTAACATGTAGATTGATGTCATTTACATCGATGTACTCAGCATCATTTCCTGGTATTAAAAACTCAATGACACTACCAGAATCGATACTTGTCTGTTGATAACGAATGGATACATAATTTCTAATGATATCCGTCTGTATAGGTGTTCTATCAAATAAGCAAAGGGATGAGGTTTTACATTCCATAATTAAAACAGTCCACGTCGTCTGCGTTTGCTAGGAGGTATACGAGATGCTCTTCGCTTATGTTTGCCTGAAGTAGAGAGTGGATTGATATGACTGATGACAGACCTGATACCAGCTTTACCGACATTCTTCAAACGCTGTATTCCATGACGCTTTAGCGATTCACGAATCGGCAATCTTCCTGAAAGCACATCACTTGCTACATCTGCTGCTAATCCTACAGCTTCCTTTAAAGCTGATTTTCCCACATTTGCGATAGTGGGGAGCATCATACCTTTGACAGCACCCAATATACTACCCCCTTTTTGACGTCTCGATCCAGCATGAACGGGAAAGCCAGCTCCATGACTAGCATAGGAGGGGGCAGAATAAAACGTAGCAGTTTGATCCATAGGTATATATTTATATATATTTACACAATTCATTACTTTGCTTAGGAACGTTGACTAACACGATAAAGGTCAGAATGACGAATCCAACTGTTCATTGAATTTGGATAGCCAGCCCATTTCACCAGGCTCCACTTTTCCCCTTGTCGCATTTGGTGATGAAGTATCTTTTCAACCATGTAGTCATCATCTTCTGTGGTAATGGGCGTTATCTCATGACGATAAAAGCTCCCTTCAATTTTTTCACCATGATAATCACGAAGCTTGTAAGTAGTGGGCTTGAATTTCTTGTTAACCTCAGAGAAAGTAAATATTTCTTCCGTCCAATTGGGAAGATATCCTCTCGCAAACACGCTTTTCACCTTGGAAATGCGAACTTTGTCACCAACCTGAATGTCACGTTTACCTTGTGATGGTTGCTTGCGTTTAGCATTGATTTCACGGATTGTATCCACCATGTCTGGAGTTATGTCAGCAGGTTTGTGACCAATCATACGATCAACAGAATGATTGTAAGCGTGTACAGTATCTTGTAATACATCTGTCCATTTTTGTGTTACTTTTGCAGTGAAATAGCGCCATAGGCGAGTTTTCAGTGTACGATTAAAGCGCTCGACCACTGCAGCCTTGTATGCACTTTTCACACTAAACAGCTCAATTGTGTGTTCGCGAAATGAAGCACGCATACGTACGTATGTTTTCAAACCCTTTTCTTGATCAGTCTGAATACGTGTGAGAATGCGTCCTTCACTGAAAATATTTTGTAAAGCCTCGGCCACTTCTTCACCACGCTTTGTCTTCAGTGGTTGAATGCAAGCATAACGAGAAAATAGGTCAATGACAGTTAGGAGAAGGCGATAGCCTTTATTCTTTTTAGCTAATAAAGAAACATCAGCCAAATCTGCTTGCCATTGTTCATCAATATCATGAACGATATAAGAACGGGTAGGATAACGTTTTCGAGCTTGTGTGTGCAATGTATATGCAGGTTGAGCTTTCAACCATCTCTTCACTTGCTTCTGTGAATAACCACTTGCTTGTGACAACTTCTTCACTGAAGCATAACCTGCATAATGCTTTGGGTTATAGTTAATTGACTTCAGATGTACATCCACGTCTATTACGAGGGATTTTTTTTTTGCCTCAAAGTATCAGTCTTTTTCTCCTCTAGGGTTTGCGTTTGTGTTTGAGTCCTGCTTTTGCTACTTTTTTGAGCCGTCTTGTATGAATCACTTTTACAACATGTACTTAAGCAGTTCAATGACACATGAATGTTTGGCAACCCTGAACATGGGATGCAACATAGCTTCTTCATTAAAAGTCTATGATAAAATCAAATGATGGAAAACGTGTTGAAGGTTTTGGTATACGCTTCGGCAACTTCTCGGGTGTTTTCAAAGTTTGCTTGATTCTCTTTTTAGGTCTCTCTACACTTTGCAACTTTCTCTTCCTAGGTGTAGAATCATTTTCCATTTCCTGTAAGGTATCACGACCAAGAATTGCTTTTGGAACATTGAATTTCTTCATACTTTTTAAAAAGAATTCCCATCCTGTAGGTGTAAAGTGACGACGACGATCACGAACAGCATGAATAATTAAATCTTCCACTCTTGAGTCCCTAATGACTGCACCATCATCACCTACCACTTCACCTCGATGTGTGATTTTCAAGTTGGGTTCGAGACTTCGATATAAGCTCAGTCCGCGATTGCGATAGGGTTTGGGTGAACCAAGCGAAAGATCATCGCGAATTTTTTCTTTCAATTGTTTCATTTCTTCTAAGGTAGAACTCTGCTTTATCAAACGATCACATGGATTTTTACTTTTTACAGCTTCTTGTTCATATTGCTGATTAAGTTGTGACATTTGATTTGCCCAAGGTTGATGAACACTCTGCATTGTAGTCAGATGTATATATTCTTCTTGTCGAATAGCAATCATGCGTTGAAAACCGCTCATAACAATTTATATATGATCACGGGTTTCTCAAACAGATGACTGCGTAAGCGATAATCCTCAGGACACTCCTGGGTAAAGTCCAAAAATAAATAATTATAGGTTTTTTCCGTAGCAGCCTCAAATACTTCAATCAATGCTTTTGACTTGCGAGGAAGAACTTGTCGAGATAGAAATTCAACTTGACTTTTAACGCGAGGATTTTTAAAGATGATATAGTAATGCGTGTTTAGACTTGGAGTCCGTGCTTCCTTTCCACTTGGAAAAAGATTTTGCATAATACAAATGATAAAGCATGGTTTGTGATGAGCAGCCTTGGTAAACATAGCAGCTACTTCTTGTGAGTTCTTACTCTCATTAAGTAAATCATCAAGGATGATAATATCATAGGGTTGAATATAGCAGTGCTGATAATCCCCGGTTGAACCAAGTAACCTTTACCAACCAATTCACGATGTAACTTATGTTGATAAATTCCATAGCACCAAACAGCACGATTCGGTATGCAGTCAAAAATCTCATTACGTCGCTCCAACAATTGCAGTGTTAAATGTGTCTTCCCACTATGAGAGGGTTCTATGATACACATAGTGCGATTACAGCGTAAACGGAAATCCATGTTGACTTTGATGAAAAGTCATACCATTTAACTTAGTATCTTTCCATTAATGGCTTTATTTGCGAGAGCACCAGCGAATCCTCCAAAAGCAGGACCGGCAGCTGCCATGATGATAGGTGCTAAAAGTGGTAAGAAGCCACCGCGCTGTGATAATAGTTTGCGCTTTGTAGGAATTGATGTTTTTGGATTGCTCAAGGTGCGAAGAACTTCACCATGCCTGGCAATTGCATTGGCCTTTTTGCTATTTAATGTCATATAACGCACTTTTCGTATTTCCGCGCACATTTTACGAATGAAGGCATTGTTTGCCAGCTTCATTGCCTCACATCGATGAGATGGATTTAATTTAACTATACATCAACCTGTGTTGCAGTAAAACCTTTGTACAACATGACATACTTTCTGACTACACTCACAAGAGCTTGTTCACTAGCGAAGAGAGAAATGAGCGTGTGGTTGCGTGTAGCGCATGAATCTCCTCCCGTTTCATCCCTTCATCATTTAGCCTCGGTGATACAGACAAGCAGAACGCATGGTTCATCCTCCCATGGTTGGCCAACTATCGGGAGACAAGTGCAATGGAGATTTTATGAGGTAACCTGTGGCAGATAGCTAAATGTCGCCCTGGCGGTCAGAGTACAACGTTGAGACGAAAGGCAACCACTTGGAAACATGACGCAGAGAGGTTTCACAAGGTTTACCATTGCCCACGTCCCGTGCAGTACTCATCGCTACGGACTTCACCGCTGTCTCGAAAGAACGCCCACCAACAGGAAGTATGACACCGAAAATCTCCGTGACTTGCACCGTCCATGACTTGATCGCCAGACATGAAAACCGGTAGAGTTGGTAAGAGGAAACATCCCAAGTCGTTGCTTTGATCAGCTTGATAGGAAGCCGTGATTCACAAGCGTTTTGCAATGGAGATGTTTAGATGCCACCCAAGACAAGATAGCTAAGACTCAACCGATTGGCGATCAAAGTGCTACGTTGAGAACTGTGTCAAATGCTCAACATGAATCGCCCAGCGGTTTCGGTCTAAAATATGACACACTCCCTTGCCACACTTATCACTACGGCATCGTCCGCCGTCCCGAAGGATCACCCTGTCAGTGGAATATTACAGGAAAACTCTCCGTGTCTTGCTCGCTTTCAGTGAAAACCTGCTTGTATAATGGTAAGACATGAGAAGACTGGCTCAGACATCATGACAAATCCTTTAGTTGACTTCACCAGGGTCGAAAACCCCAGAAAACCTCCAAAAATAGTGAATTCGAATTTTTTCAACTTTTTAACACTACTTATGAAATTTTATAAGTAGTCTGTCCATATAGGTCTGATCAATAGCGACCGAACCTTTTTTGAATCAAGTCAAACGGACTTGTAGAAGCAAAGTTACAAGCCTTTAAAGTTTTGGAGTCTTTTATGGCCTGGAGACGAAGGCCATCTCCTGGCGAACCTCTAAGTCTGACGCATTAGCTGATATCAGCAATGAAATTTTCTAAGTCGGTTTCTTACAGAAACCCGAAATTTGGAATGTCCAATGCTATCATCGGAGCTCAGAGAGACGACCTACCCTTGACAATCGCTCTCCTCTTAATGAAAAGTCTCTGTCGGTTCCCCGCTTATATAGTTTGTGGCGATCAGCTGATGACGTAATATCCATCATCCAAAAACTTTAAACCCGTCTATCTCCGGTTCTACTGCTCCGATTGATTTCAAATTTTGACAGCCATGTTTTCTCGCTCTCCCCTTTCATTTAAGACATCCCTCGACCCTCTACGATGATCAGGAGCGGAGCTGAAAAAACTCGGTCGTTTTTTCAAAAAGTTCCAAAATCTTGGAATATGCACAAAACTCGATTTTTAACAGGCTCTCATTTGGAAAAGAAACCTTCCACGCATCTGAAAATATGGGATCCTAGAGAAGAAAGTGCGGTCTTGCCCCTAAAAGAAACCCGAGCTCTTCATTCACTTTCAATCCTCCGCTATTCATCGCCAAAGGTGGTCACAATTTAACATTTTCAGGAAAAAATCTTATGTGGAGACCCAACTTTTCAACTTTTTCTCTCCGATTGACTTGAAACTCACCCTCTAGATGTAGAATCTGGTCTCTGATTTCCCGTCCGAGCCGTCGTTCACCCGCTAGAGCCGTTTTCGTAAAAATTCTAACTCTGTCGTTTTTTCGCCAATGTCCAAAATTTTCAATTTTCAATGACGTCTCACAACTATACGAAGGCAGATAGGAGCAAGCCGTGTCTTCCACTGAATTTGTCTCACTCTCAGCTTTCAAACGAGCTATTGCACGACTTTCTACGATCCCTACAACCTAAGTTGGAAGATCGTTGCCGAGGGGGGGGAGGTCAGAACTTTTTCTCTCCGATTGAGCTGGAAAGAAGTTCCTAGACACAACATTGGCCAAAACGTCCGAATTTGCACTCCGTTGTCCCATCCTTCATGTCGAAAAATGGACTTTCTCATCCCAAAACATCCAAAACCTGACTTTTCCAACTCTGACGTTTTCCTGCCATTTTCCTCCCTAAACCCAAGAAAATAGGGCCAAACTGACCTTTCCACTGCATTTTTCTCAATCTTAGCTTTCAAATGAGCCATTGCACGACTTTCTACGATCTCTAGTTTGACAGGATGGGGGGGTCAGAACTTTTTCTCTCCGATTGAGCTGGGAAGAAGTTCCTAGACCCAAAATTTCACGTAGATTCCGAATCTGGACTCCGTTTTCCCATCCGAGCACTCCTTCATGACGAATTCCGACTTTTCTCATCCCAAAACCATCAACACCCATCCTTTTCCAACTCTGACGTTTCACCCCTTGCCTCTCAGGAAAACTCCTCCCTGCCTTCCTTCCCCACCCAAAATTTCACGTAGATTCCAAATCTGACCTCCAATTTCACATCCGAACCCTCCTTCATGACGATTTCCAACTTTTCTCATCCCAAAGCCACCAACACCCACCCTTTTCTCACTCTATCCCTCCCCCATTCCTACCCTTCTCCCTTCCTACCCCTTGCTAGAAAACTCCTTCCTTCCTTCCAGAGGGGGGGGGGTAGGGAACAGTTTCCTCCTCTCGGACCCATTCCTCCCAGCACATCCTTGGCGACTTCCTTCCAGAGGGGGGGGGGGCTGAGTCAGCATTGCTCCTCATTTTGCACTTGATTTTGGGATGGGATTACTACTTGTCTGAGAAAAGATCCGAACGTCTGCCGAAGATTTGTTACTAGATTGACCCAAACTGAACCTGCTACTCATTATGGCGTGCTGGCCGCCCGCGCGAGTTTCTGTAAGGAAAGAGGCCGAAAATTAGACTTTCACAGAGTGATGTGCACTCTTTGGCCATTACAAATCTGCGTGTCTACCGAGTTTCATATGGTTCCTCTTCTTGTCAGACAGGATCAAGGAGAAACACATGGAAATCCAATGGGAGGCAGATTGCATTTCAGTAAAATGACCTTTGTCCGTGTTTCTCTGATTAGTAAGTGAAAGTGACTAAGTCTAAAACCATAGAGTAATTATATTAGGTAGAGTATCAACTCAGTGATAATTAAGTCCCCTTTGTGTATATGCGATGAGTTAATACATCACTTTAATAAGAGCACTTTCCTGAACGTGACCATATCACAAGCTATAACCTTACACTGGAGCAGCAAAATAAAATAATCACTGACAATGATCACAATCAACTTTAAAGATGTAAATGGGTCCGCATCACTATTCAGATTTGAGTGAATCATAAAATTAATTATACCGATGAAAATGGAATCAAAAACTTGAAATTTCAGCCAAGAAAGCGCAATAAGATGTCGACATTTTTATTAACACTTGCATTATAATGCAGCTCATGAATTTCCTTTGATAATCAGCTTGATTTCCGCCTAACTGAGATGCTTGTTAGCAGATGTTCATTCCCTTTGGTATCCAACTTGTTTCATTCTACTTATAACGGGGCTTCATCTCGGTAGTACATATATTTGCAAAATTTTAGCTTTTTAAAAATTTCTCAAATAATGTTTTGGACCGCAGGAACGTAATGTCCTCAAAAAACTGAATCTTTTCATAAAAAATGTTTACTGTATACAGAAACTTGTTTGAGTCGACACTCTACTTGCATATACTTACTCTGTCAAAAAACCCTAATATTTCGCATGAATTTTATTCCTTTAATGATGTCATATGTTCATGCACTTTTGTCACAAAAAATGCAGATTTAGCAAGCCTTCAAATGACGGCAAGCACAAAATTGTGGCCACTAAACATGCACGTGATAGGATCTGACATGAAGACATTCCATAGCAAAAATCACAACTCAAGACTTAGTACTTTTCCCAATCAGTGGAAACAAGAAAATCTCATTTTGACCGAATGCCTAAGCTTGCTTCCGATTGGAATTACATGTGTTTCTATATAGTATGACAAGAACCCGGTAGATCTCGGTAGATTCGCAGATTTATAGTAGCCAAGATAGTCCGGCAGCCAGAACGAGTTTCTGCAGGGACCGAGGCCAAAAGTGAGACTTTCACAGAATGATGTACACCCTATGTCTACTACGAATCGGCACGTCTGCCGAGTTCTAGTGAGTTCCTCTTCTTGTCAGACAGAATCAAAGAAAAACACATGTAAATCCAATGGTATGCAGATTGAAGTTTCTGGTTAAAATGAAATTTTCTCTTTTTTCTCTTATCAACTGAAAAGTAGAAAGTCTAGAGTCATAATTTTCGGCATGATGTGTCTTCAGGTCATTTCCTATTATGTGCATGTGCTGTTATCATGCTTCTGATCGACAATGTATGTGAGAATGTGGTTGAATGTGGATTAAGTTGTTCAAAATGCTTGTGTTTGTCGACATTAAGAGGCTCGCCAAATCTAAATGTGTTCAGCTTTATAGAATGGGGTTGCATGAACGTGAAAGTAAATGACCTGAAGACATTCCACTTCAAAAATTATGACTCTGGGTTTAGTAATTTTCGTTTAATCAGAGGAAACATAGAAAATTTCATTTTAGCCAAAAACTGCAATCTGAGTCCCATTGGATTTGCATGTGTTTCTCTTTGAGCCTGTCTGAAAAAAAGAGGTACTCACTAGAACTCGGCAGCCGTGCCGATTCGTAGTAGGTATGGTGTAGATCAATCAGTGAAAAGTATCACTTTTGGCCTCGTTCCCTGCAGAAACTCGTGCTGGCGACCTGACTACTAGTAATCTCATTGAAGATTCACCTGTATTATGAATGAGCGAAGCAGTTAATATGCAGTGGTCGCAGTGAAGTCGGCGTGTAGTCTACATTCCATATGAAAGCTTGAGAAAGCTTGAGGCAACATCATGAGACAGCTTAAGGTAAAATTCTCTTTACGTCCTAGGGAATGTTCAAAAATAGGACTGCTAAAAAGCAGGGCACTTCCATGACAAAAGTAAAAGAACTTTCCGTGAGCCAGATCTATTAAAATGTGGGGAGACTTTGAAAACATGTAAAATTCAATCGGCTACGGATCCTAGGTCTACTTGTAGATCACGCGCTTTAGCTTCAAATCATTCTAGGCATAAATGCGTCATTCGCACTACCCAGTACCCACCTCCCAGTAGACCGTTGTAGTGTTGCTGTCGTTGACGAAAACGAAAACGATAGCGAAAACATTTTAGCACTTTCGCTTTCGTTTCGAACGCCGGTAAACGAGTCAGTGCCTATAAGGCAAAATTAATGGACATCATTTCAGCTCAGCTCACAGAATGCGACAAACTACAAGTTGCATACTGCAGTAGTCCTACAATCTTTGACGGGAACTGCACTGTTCAAAATTCATTCTGTGAGCTGTCTCCTTCACTAGCACTGTACATAGAACACTAGTGTCCTAGTATCCGGTAGTAATCCTAGTCCAAAGTGTGGTGCATAGAACTCCTAGCCACATTCACACGAAGTATTCCGAGTTTTGAAAAAACATGTGAGAAAAGCGTCGACGTTGATGTGATGATGGCGCGTAGGTACCACTGCTAGATGGCTGGCTATCATCTCTTTCGTGAATTCGTCTTTCTAAGTTCTTGTGAAACGGATGTGAGTGTTGTGACTGGGAGATCGAAGACCACTTTATCTTAGATCACTTTAGCTTTAGACCACTTTATCTTCGAGAATGAAGTCACGAAATGGAAATAATGTTCATTTACACGAAAAGATAAAGCTTGTGTCATTTCAGAGGCAGAAGAAACATGCTTGCAGGACAGCATTTCAAAAGGGAGACCCTATTCCAGGGCAGTCTTGCTCTGACAATTTCTCCAGTCACTTCTTGGCAATAAGTTATTACCAAGAAGTGACTGGAGCAATTGTCAGAACAGGGCCAATAAACCTTGACGGTTTCAATAAATTTGGCTATAATAATGAGTTCAATTCATTTTATATTAATTTCTTTTGATCGAGTGAGAGAGCCTAACATTATTTTTCAAGTTTACATGGGACTTGTATTTTGCCATCTATCATACTGTTGGCCGGTATTGTGTGACATTGGGGTGAAATACTTTAGGAAGTTTGGAAACCTGGATCGCTTAGCCTTGAGGTGGTCTGGCTTGACCGGTGTGGCCCCTTTGAAGAACAGATTGGATAAATCATGTATCAAATTGATCAAGTCTATTTCAGACCATGAAAGTCATCCTCTCAATTGCTTTTTTCAAGAAACGCCTTCTCTATAATAATCTTCGACAGACGAGAGCCTTGATTCGTTTGAACCGGAAACCAATGTACAACAAGTCTTTTGTGAAATACGCTGTACACTCATAATTGTCGAAATTGCACGTTGTACCTATATTGTCATACCGCCTTTTGTACTGACATCAATGAAGTCTTTATTATCATTATTTTGTGAAACTGACATGTTTCGCATACCGGTACAATAATCATGCTTATTCTATGCTATATGCATGTGCATGTATAATCATCTTCTACTCAGGCTACAAACATTACAAATATTACATGTATGCAAGTAACTGCAAAGAAGCATTATTTACATAATATGTGTTTACTATTAATTTAGTATATAATGCTTTAAGTCCACTTCAATAATCAAAAAAATGAAATATTAAAAAATGCAAAACCGATAGCGAAAACCTAAGTGAAAATAGAAATTAAAAATCTGGGGCGAAAACAACACAATATCCTTTAGATAACACGGATGAGTTGAGGTCAGACTTGGAACCGTCCCTGAGATTATGTGCATTTGTTAGCGTGTTCGATATATCATTGACGAGTTGTAGTCGAGTCCTTCCGCTAAGTGGGCTTTCCGCTGACTGGGAAGTAAAGTGAAACCTACATAAAAGTGGCTCAATCGAAAGCAATTTGGTACACAAACGAAGCCAGCATTTTCTCATATTTCTAACGTTGTCATCCGGTTACATTAACGGTTAAACGGCTAGTTAGATATTAACTACTTGACTCTCTCATTGAAACCATCACGACCCCTGATATCATGAAACTAATTCTCTAAATGTTCCTGGGTAAACCGTCTAGAACAAACAAAATCGAAATGGTCTTCGGATGATTTCTGTGATTTCTCTATTTTTCAAATTAGACATTTATGCAATTTTTACCTCCATATGCGGACGTATTTGATATCCTTTTGAAACTTATAAAATCTGACTTCATTACCATCACTGTTGAAATTTGAACCTCAGAATACTCTCAAACTTGACACAATCGACCGTCTCCCATACGTGCATCCATGAATCACGGTACTGCACCGCGCTATCCTACGATCGGTAAAAGTAAAAAATAACTACTGCGTCTAACTTTATTTCAATGGAAATAAAACATTCAATATAATCTAGAAGCCATTGTAGCTTACCTACATGTAGTCTATATGTCTTTTGCCTAAGGCCTACTCCAAGTTATTCTTTTACTTTGACATTTTTGATCAGCAGACTTTACCAAATTCAGTAAAAGTACAAAAAGTAATCAAGTAAAGGAATTAATGAAATATTAAGACATCAGACTTACGTTTTCCTTTTCAAATGAAAAACTTTGATTTAACTTTGGTTGCGCCTTTGCATGGAATTCGTCGGCAACTTTGTTTAGAGAATTCTGTAGGTTATCCAAAACTACCCATCAGCGAGCTTACAGGCAACGATCGTGACTGAATATAGGCTTCACATGCATTTAAGTAGAAGGATTCATACACAAGAATCATAATTTTCAATTGACTGTCCTGGGTTTTTCTTTACTTACTTTTACATTTGACAGTCCAATTTAAGTGACAAATACTGCAGAGCATCCAGCAGTCTCAGCACCAGACTCACTCAGTAATTGGAAAAAGTGCATAAAAATGTAAAACATGCATGCGCCTGATTGTCTGTGAAAAATAGAAATCATTTATATGTTCCCTCCTGTGTCCATATCTGCATCAGCATATCCTATCCATATCCATTACACTCAATTTATGGTTGTTTTTAGTAGAGATGTGGCCATGTGACGATTTCAGATAGAAAGCACAATTGCCATATTTTCAATTAAAGGTCAATGCAAAAGACACACTTGCAACCATAGAAATTGATAACAATAAACCTCTAGAATGGAAGTAAAGCTCATCATAGGTACTTCATGCCCCAACTTAGTTCCCCCGGATGTGCCGCGACCTTGAGTCAATTTCCATTCTGGTCAACTGTAGATAAACAATCTATTTCTATGCTTGCAACATGTCATTATGTCGAAGCAGCAAGTCTTCATGAATTTCTGGTAATTTACAATTGTTGTCTTCTATTTCATTCAACATAATATTTCCGATCAATGCGGTATGTAATAAAATGAAGGTTAACGCATGGCTCTCTGAATGCCTCTTTTTGATGATCGATTGATTGAATAATTATGACGACTGGAAATTTGCTGACAATGGATGTAATGGCACATGACTAACATTTCGCATCGCTATATATCTTGTCCAATCTATAATAATAGATAATCAGTCTTCAGTCATGGTCTATATCATTCAATGTTTACGCGAAACTATTGAAATTCGATAAATATCTTTTCTTCTTTCTGCACCTTTGAATTAATAGTGGAATGATAATTTCAGACATGAAGCCTTTCATTTATTCTGTCTCGACTCGAAGCATTCATGGCGCCACATTAAGTTATCTGCAGTGATCATAGGAGAAGCGGTGGTTTTCAGACTTTGTAGATCGCATGATAAACAAGACTGCTATTTTATAATCGGAAAGCTACATTAATAACAGTGGTTCTTAATGATAAAGGAAATATTTTATCAAAAGCATTAAAGCTAATTCAGTATTCCAACAATCGATTTTGGACTGAAATTAAATTTGAAAATCTACATCGCATCACCCATGTTATGGAAAAATAAAACATTGAAACATAGAGTAGGAATATATAGGTAGAGTGTCGACTCAAAAAGGTATCTGTATGCAGTGAAAATTTGTATATGAAAAGATTCAGTTTCTTGCGGAGATTGCGTTCCCGTTGTCCAAACAATTATTTGAGCAGTTCTAAAAAAAGTCAAAATTTTGCCAATTTATTTACTACCGAGATGACGTCCCTATATAGGTAGTATGAAACAAGTTGGATATCAAAAGAAATGAATATTTGCTAATAAACATCCTAACTAAGCCGAAATTAAGCTGATTATCAAGGGAATTTCATGATCCGCATTATAATGGAAGTCTTCATGAAAAAGTCGCGATATTATTCGTGCTTTCATGGCTGAAATTTCAAGTTTTTAATTCAATTTTAACCGGCATGATTTTATGATTCACTAAATTCGTGTTTCATTTCTTGAATCTGAATATTCATGTGGGGCCATTTACATCTTTCAAAGTTAATTGAAATCATTCTCTTTGTTTCTGTTATTTTGCTCTGCCAGTGGCAGGTTGCCTATGATATGATCACCCTTAAGAAAATACTCATGAGGTACAGCATGAATGCAATAGGAACCCATCGAATTGCTAATTTAGCAAACATTAAATCTCCAAGGCTGTCATGACACTGAGAATCTGTGAAATACCATCATTCCTTCTGCATTACAATCATGATCACTCAATTCCGAGGCAATTTCTTCAAAACTGCAAAAATTTGCGTATCTCACATTTGGTTACAATTACCAACTATATCCCCCTCAAGTTCATTTAATAAATTCGAAAGTGTATGCACATTGGGGATTTAATAAATGTGGAGTTACCACTCTACCTAATATACCTGCTCTATGTATTGAATTAATCGTACTAATACATAAGCATAGAGAGTTGAGGAATTCTTGAATTCTAGGTAATTCTTGAATTACTCATAAGAAATTATTGTTAATGGCTATAGTGTAAATAGCCGAAATACATTGACTAACTATTTGTACGATTTAAATAATATAACAATTAATAACTTGGCTCTCCTCCAAACCTACGTGTATTTTCGATTATCATGAGCATAGACACCAAGCAGCCAATCAACATGTAGGGAACAACAAGACAAATACATGACCCAGCTGGAGGGCTGAGAAATGATATTACATGAATGGAGATGAGAGAGAGAGTATAGTTATAGGCCTACTTTCATGAGATTAAACAATCATCATGAAATTACAGAAAATAAAATTCCACCAGATATGTTCAAGTATTTGGAATAAATACTGAAAAGACTATATTTTCGATATATGGTTGGCAGCCAAGTTGGGATAGAGGTTCAATTGGCCCACGAGAGGTCTCGCGAACCACCAATTTTAATAAAAGAAATGTCTCTAAAATTCTTTTATTCCGTTCTTATAATAAGCGAGCGGAAGAACTGCTATTCTATACATTGCGATCGCATGTCCTTACATGCCACAATTGTGGAAATTTATACATCAGCAGCATTGTACACAACTTATGTGTTCGCTGTTACGGAACTGCATTTTACATTCTAATGTCTACCTGAAAAATGAAAAGTGAATGGGCCTAAAAGGGTTATGTGGGGGTTATGGGCAACTAATCACGAAACGTCACTCAAGCTTAAAAAGCGGCTTTCAAAAACCAAGTGTAGGCTCCACTAATGATGCTCGTAATCGTGCGATAATGCCATTCTACAGAGCTGATAATAAAAAACGGACCACCCAAACTTCAATGAAGTTCATTCGATTCTCATGCCTTTTTTCAAACTTCCTCAATATTTTTTCGCATTTCCGCAAAAGTAAATAATCACATTGTAAGGTGAACGAAGGTTCAAAACAAGACAATTATCGAAGGTAAGTCTTTGTTCTCTCATTGCGACTGCCGATTGTTTACAATCATTGTTTGTGTACTTTTGCAGAAATGAGAAAAATATTGAGGAAGTTTGAAAATGAACTATTGAACTTATATGAATATAACTTATACATATTCATACTTCTCATATCGCAAGATTCAGATGATAACAAACATGAGCATTTTGATGAAATAATGAGAACATAACATTTACAACCAAAAAGGTCATGATTTTGTGATAACTTCACGACATCACTTATTTTTTATTAGTTCACCGATTTTTGTGACCAGTACGTCAAAAGAGAACTGAGAAAATGCTCTTTTTCCCCCGTGCTTGATTGATTATCAAACTTTTTTTTCTTTTAGAAAAATTGCGATTTGTAAATTGAACGATTTTCATATTTTGAGCACTGCTTAGCAAATACAATACAGTATGCAAGTCTGTCTACAATAGCTCATTTTAAAGTTAAGAATACAAGCTTTCGAATGATGTATGGCACGTCGGTATGCGACAAGATTGGAAGACATGAAAATCGAATGAACTTCATTGAATTTGGGTGTATATATTTGGGTGGTTTATACGAGTATGATCGGTTTGTGACTTTATTATTTAAAAGCTGTTAAAGAAGACTTGCAACAATCTTATATCTTCATATGGTTGAATTCCCTCATACGCAGCCTATTTTATGTATTTATAGGCTAATCGCAGTGCTTTATTACATAGTGAAACATGCTTAAACATAGTTATAGGCAATGACCTTTGATGCATAGTTGCAGCAAAGTTGGACCAAAACTTGGGTCAAAACCAAAACCAAGACCAAGTTTCAATAAATAGGTGAGGTTTCTATAATTAGGAAACGATTTTTACTGCAAAAACTATAATTAGTAGCTTGCGCACATGTATTACGTTATAAAGTGTTCCTTTAATTTAGACTATACTGACGTACTGACTACTAAAAGATTTTTGATTTAATGATGATTAATGACTCATAAACAAAGTAATTTTCTTCATTTTGTCATTCAGAAATATAAACAGACTTTATAAATAGCAAAGCTACGCAGTGACTGCATGGTTTAGCATACAGGGTGTTTCAGTTGATGTTGCCGACTTTTTTGGCTTGTGCAATCCTTCTTGGAACGTACTGTAATGAGTCATTTATTCTACCAAAAGCAGTAGTCATGTCACCGCATGAATTGTTCTAGCAACTAATGTGTGACTGAATTAGTTTCGTGTGAGCAGACTTCATAGAGGTGATGAGATCTACCAGTGTGTGTGAGTTTCAATGCAGTTCCAATCAGAAATGGAGTACGAAGATTTGACGGATGTTGAAATTGCTATAATCGTAGCACATTCTATCACTATTAATTGTGAGAAAGCTCGACGGATGTTTCTGGAGGACAATGATAAAGAACCGCCCCCTGTTCGAACTCTATGACACTGGAAAGACAGCTTCATGGAGACTTGGAAGTTCAAGTCTGTGCAAGAGCTCTAAACAGATGATTCTGTTATGTACTTATGTTTTTGTGAGACAATCTTGGAGAGACATCGCGGAGATCGTAACTTCGTGATGAACATAAATTTCAGTGACAAGGCAACATTTCATGTGAACGGCTCTGTTAGTTAATGAACACATGCGATGAACACGAGGGGAACTATTGCCTGGCCACCAAGACCACCTGATCTGTCCGCGAATGATTTGTGGCTGTGGGGTGATGCACAACACCGTCTTTTCAGTGATCCCCGACCTCAGATGCTAGAAGACTTAAAAACGAAGCTTGTGGTCATTCTTCGCGAGATCGACACTAATGTGATCAGACGAGATTGACTCATTCTTTCGCCGTTGTGCTGTCTGTGACGAATAGGACGGTCAATATATTGAACAACTCCTGTGATTTGTGTATTCATCATCTATTTGCATACTTAAAATAGAAAACGCTGCGTGTACATTGGGATTATGTCTTCTTCCACATACTGATAATGGTCTAAAAAAGCGGCCGGATACCCTGTATTTAGAATGCGAAATTGGAATGAATTCATTTTCAGTATAACGCATATAATACATAAAAAATGCACAAATGCATGACATGTAAGCTTTTAGCAAATACAATATGCACGAACACACTAACTTAAAATAGGCGGTATTGTCAAGCCCAAAATGAAATAGCTAATAATTACGAGTATTTCATTTTTGAGATATTCTCTGAGTGGAGTGGAATTTTGATAAAAAATCAGAACTTCATGCTCCTATCATGTAGTTCTCAAATCAAAATATTACTTTTTTATGGCTTGATCTGCAGTCTATGTATGCAGCATTAGAAGAAAATTCAAGTTTAAGGTCCAATCTTGGCTTCAGAGTACGCACTTCCAATCATGGTTTACAATCTCGTCCACAGATGATATCGTGTTTCCTTTTACTTTCAGTAACTTCTGGCGCTGCAAGGCAATACGTCAAGCCACAAGAATGTATCTAGTGTACCTTCCTCGAGAGAGATGCGGTATTTAGTTCGTAGACTAAGATCTCATTAGTCATACTGCTCATTATTAAGAGCATCTTACAGATCGTCATGACAAAATCATTGTCATTTGACGTCTGAATGCTGGGAATACAGGTTTAAAGTGGCCCACTGACACTATTTGAATCGGTGATGCGAAAATGACCCACTCCGAATTTAACCTTTAAAATGCTTCTAAAGTTGAGGGATCTTCTTTAGAATTTTCAAAAAGTCATTGACTAATAACTGAATGAGCGATATGATGGCACGAAAATTCACATTTGAATACTCAAACTTTGTTCCCTTCGTAATGAATAGCAGCATGAACGTACATGACATGGACATCAGCTGCGTGAGCTTGTGCTAAAACACATTGTTTGCTGGCTTGCTGAGCATGATTTATTCGAAATAAACACTGCAATGGAGCCTATGAAGGCATAAAGTCGGCTGCGCATCAGGGAATCCAACCGCAATTTCTTTTCATTAATCATGTAGACATGTTGAATGTAAAATGTAATTCCTTAAAACCTTCAAACGACCACCTTCTTACATTTGTAATATGAGTTAAATTGAAGTCTTGGCTGTCCTTCTGATTGACAAGGCATGCGTCATCATTTCTAATTTTCAACAAATCAACTTTCATCTCAGTAGCTAGCTCAATTGCTGACCTCAGAATGGCAGATATCTGCGGCATTGATGCTTGCGAATTCATGAATATCCATGGTAAACTTTATCGTCAACAAATGCAAACATGACCCATCAGAACAATCCAGATCAAGAACAGCAAAATGCTATTTTATAGCGGCAATTTTTAAATACACGCATATAGAAGGCAGAAATTTTCACTTCAGCCAACAGCAATATCATTAGCCGCTTTCCAGTGACATCATCGCAATTCCTGGGTAAAATGACGATGACGTGATGAGTCGCTCGAATCATTCCTTGTGTTGGTTACCATTACCCATGCATCAGCTGACCTTATGTTCTAGTTTCATGCTGCTGCATATTCGTACAAAAAATGGTGCATGTCTTTGATTTATCTCAATATATAAGGCAATAATAGAGTCAGCAGTACCACTGACATGCCGAGGTCAGTGTGGAATCAGCAGTGTCCTCGTGCAAAGTGGTCTTGATAAAACTCAATAACAATTCAGTTCAACTGACTTTCTTCGTGCATTTGAGGATAACAGTTTCAATATATTCAGTTCTCAAAGTCTTTTAAAAATTAGGCGCTAGCTTTAAGTACGTTATCTTTCCTAATAATGTTGTGTGCGTTTTCGTATAGTTGAATTTTGCTTCAACTACCAAAGCAACAACCATATTGCATTGCCGAATTACGCTCTCGTAGAACACATTTTTTTATTCTTGCTTTCTTTTAAAATTCGTTTTGAAGCTTTCAGTGTAGTAAGCATATCAATATCAAAGATTCATAAAACATTTCATTCATAAAGCATTGAAATCTGCAGATCGGTAGATAGTGGCAGATGTATTGATACAGAAACAGCGTCTATGTCTCCTCGTGCATGGATTTCAATAGCTCTGTTCTCAATAAAGGGAATCGTGTACCAAAACACAATTTCATACAACACACATCGCTTAAGTTAACTAGAGACGCAACAGAAATCGAAACGAGACGATAGTGAAAAGAGAATCTGCCTGAATAAGTTAATTTCATTTATAATGTTGAAGAGCTGACGGCTTCATAATTTGTTGCACAACACAAGAACTACTTTGATTTATTCTTCATTTTTATCAAATGTGATCACAGGACTGTAATTAATTGGCGACACAAGCACAGAACGGCGACGGATGAATTTCAGAAAAACAAATCTGCCATTAACAGAGTTCGAATGACATGTATCGATCATCAATCTTGATCATTGATGTATCAATGTTGATGATGAACATAGGAAGGAAGAAAATAATTGCAACTATTTTGCAAGATCTTCTCGAAGGACCTTCATTGTTCAAAATCGCGGCACTTAGGTTTTTCCTTGGGCCAATGCTGTTATTATTAATTGGTAGTAGTACTGGTTTTGTAACTTGCAAATAGAAGTCCGCTCTTGATAAACTATGCTATATCAGTCAGTAATTAGTGTCTACATTACATGAAGCCAATTTGCGAAGAAACTTGAACCTACGTGCATTTCCTTTCCACAAGCAAACTTATTTACTATATTAGCCATTGACTCGTACAGCTGTGCAATACGTCATGGATGATTGAAGATTTTTTTCTTCTAGCTCAATCAGCTACAGGCAAAGCATGGAAAACATGAAATGAGATTTTAAACACAAATTTCATGTAACGAACCCAACAATAGTTATTGCCGATTCTGAATGACATCAGCTGAGATCATACAAGATTGCAGCGTGTAACGGTAAGTTTGACTGGCCTCAGACACCGGATCACACCCGGCGGGAACGGTCATCAAACGAGAAAAAATACGAGCACTTGAGAACTTGTATTTGTGGAAATCATGCATGTCACAGATATCATGTATGTCAAGCACCAAAATCATCTATGAGCTATTGCCAAATTATCACGTCATCTTTCAAAATGATGATAAAAAATGATTATGAAAATGGGCTGTATCTCGAAAATGAATGATTTTAAGGCGCAATAATGTTTTGCGAACAGATACAAAGTCGACCACTTTCTTTCATTTGAGACTAGTGACATGCCAATAAGTTACATCTATGTCAAATAATTACCTCATAATTCAAATTGGCCGCCATAATTACGAAAATCTGCTGAATTTTGAAAATGAATGATTTTTAGGCCTAAGCATTCATATAGTGTCAACATGCAAGTCTTTATTTCTCCCAACATATCTACGCATCTTACATAAATAAATTTAAGACATAGATAGAAAATCCTACAGATCTCATTCCTAATTAACCCTATAGATAGCGCATACATTTGAGATCGCGCAATTTTCAAAAAACAACTTTTTTCTAAGCAGTGACAAAAAAGTGGATGGTGATAAGTTGGAGTGCTAATTAAATCACAATTTGTAACGAATAACTGTTTCCAGCAAATTTGTGAGTGGAACTTTACTACAATTCTCCCATAAGGTGGTAAAATCCTAGATGATGAAATACAATATTTACAAGTGTTTTATATCACGACAACAAGACATGCTGTTTAGTGCAATCCAAAGATATTTAATATTATAAAGGGTTAGATAGGAAATAGACGTGTTTTTACCCTGTGTGCAATGAAACCGATGAAAATCAGCTGATATTGCATGAATTTCAAAACATTTTGTAAGCAAGCAACAAATATTCGTTTTCATTGTCTCTTTTTAGTAATTACAGAACAAAAACGCATTTTTATATATGTCTAAAAACAACGTCCAAATTGCTACAAGTGGGGCCTACTAGTCTGACACTCTACTTTTTCAGATGTTTTACCAAACGCAGTTGTAGATAAAAGTACTGCTGATACACTTCTTTGAAATAGACTTTACTGAATCATTTTATGTCAGCTGATTATTAAATCTGAAATACGTGCGCATGTTATTTAGGAATAACACAAATGAAAACCAATTGTTTCACTTTTAGATAAGAGCAGAGTGAAGTTCACTAACAATTCACCAAAAACATGACTAAATGACTTTTCTGAAGAGAAAAATGAACGGCGTATTTACTTTTGATCATGCAGATTGTTTCTTTGTAATGAACACCCGGCCTGGCTATGGTTGAACATGCATCGTTATATCGTTGCTGTGCCCACGGGTGCCCGGCCACGCCAGACGCGATTGCCAAGCTTGGCAATAATCCAACGTGTATACATATGCGTGTATATGCAATTTTGCGGTAAGAAATTACATGATACAACACAAAAAAGTAAATATGAATTATCAGAAAATTTGATATAAAATTGGCTTAAGCAAATAAAAACAAACGACATATATTGCGTATGCTATACAATGCACATTGACAACATCTTTGACAGTGACAGACATGCGATGATCGATTCCACATGGACCAAAAATGCCCTCCGTTAATTATTTGAAATACATATATCCTTATTGTACATAGTTTCAGCCTCGTGAATAGCTCGAAGAGCGTTGTTGACATGGCTGAGCCTTATTACTAGCCAATTCCTCACTGCAATACTTTGATTCTCACTAAATTTGTTAATAGTCATGAATTCTACAGAGGGAGTTGAGTATTTATCAACACCCCATCAGTCTTCATCTGAATATTTTTTCTTCCAAATTGATAGTACTGCATTAAATTGCTGTATTATCGCTCTCATCTTTAACAATTTTTTTCAGAGAAACTACTGAATGAATATTCTTGAAACTTATCATATAATATCAGTGAATTATGCTTTACATCACATGCCATTTCCAAGGCTTTTTGTCGGATTGCCACCGCACAGTCGACAAAACAGCAATTTCGCACCATTGCCGTAATGCTTTTTTTACCACGATGAGGACCGTACTAAAATGGGTTCAAATCGAGGCATCTATTTCTCATCTAGCCCTTTTAAACAATTAAATATCTTTGGTGCAATCATATACCACCTTTTAAACCGACTTTGCACTCTGTTAGCAAAGCAATGCTTTACTATACCATCTGCTTGTAAAATTGTACAAATTGGTATCTCGTAGAACAATATCAGTTTAATTTTTGCCTCTATCATGATAAAATTGAGCAATTCAAAATAAATTCAATCGCAAGCTGTTTGCCGGACATACTGCAACTGGTAGGTCGGATTGAAATGTTCAGGGCGGTCAGTGATGTCGCTATAACTTTGAACTTTAAACACGAAGACCGATACTCCGATATTATGATGTTCCCCCGTTCTAAATTGCTGACTGGAAAAGGCATACCGGAGCCAGAAAACTGCTGTAAAAGCTTAATTTCCACCTCATTAAAAGAGACACAATTAAATTCTTCTAGCAGTCACAGTTTGAATGTTTAAATCAGTTAAAAACTTATCAGAGATGCAAATACTGCTTCACTGTGCTTGAAAGAGCTGATTACATGAGCTGAGAAAACGGAAGTAAATTGTTGATAGATGAATATCTCATCATTTTTATTGAACAAATATTATTCCAAACATGGTCGTCCTAAACCGTCCGTCATCATCATAATACAACTTCACAATTTGTACGATGCTCTAAACGTGTGGTGCTAATTAGTTTCATCTTAAGGAAGTTTCGATTGTTTGTATTCATTGGCGCTATATAGTTCTACACAAACCAGCATGTTTTGATAGCAGTTATACAAACACGTGAGTAAATACACATCATAAGAGAGTATTTCAGTGAGGAATTCTTTGGTTGAGGAGCAGATGAAAAAGAGAATGTATACATTTCCTCGTAGAAGTGCTCGTGTTCGAATGAAGGCAGCTCTTTACCAGCGCTCTATATACCAAAACAGGCAGCAACAGAACACGATATTTTTTGACTCGCAATAAGAGCCAACTTCTTCCACCTGCATAATAATGCAAACATTACTTAAAAACTACATAGTCAAATCCAGTGGAAGTGCAGTCTAAGTTCTCAATTTAGATAGTAGTCCCTCTAGCGCCTAAAGAGGGACTACTATTGAATATTTGAAAAGTGATTAATATTTCACTCTAATTTGACATGGCATGGTGCAATTTTCATGGATAAAGTCGCATTGCTCCATGATGAGAAATGACGAAAATGTGTCAGAACGCCCGTGCGTTCTTGCCCGTCTACATCCACTCATCACTAACTTGTTAAAAGCTGTTTATATAAGGATAAGTCCACTGATTCAGATAATTATGATACTTTCAATGAGAAAAGCTTGTGAAGGCAGGTCTGTAAATTGGCAAGCAATGTCGTTACCTTGCAATTTCCTGGGCACGAAAGTTGTCGCAAATTTGTCACGAAAGGAGGATTCTGTACCCTTTTCGCGATAGAAAGCTTGTGACCAATGGCCGCCACGAAATGCCCCAAGTTTTAAACAATCAGAGAGCAAGTAATTCGGGACCATTAACCAATCAAAGGATGAGCATCACTTCTGATGGCTACAATATTTCGCAGTAGCCTATGTGCTATACACATGGGCGGAGTGATTTCTCATTCAATTTTCGATGTTAAATTCTGTTTCAATGCCTCATGATGAATTTGTGACGATTTTTATGGCCAGTCATTTACAGGCATGCGTCAGGGCAATCACGAAGATGACAGAAACATTAAATAAATTTCATGCGGTCTACGTTCAATTTCTCCTTCGAAGACATGATATTGCACTCCTTGCACTTCTATAGCCATTGCTTATCCTACTTTTCCGGTACTACTTAAGCCCCTAAGCATTTTTTTGATTGTTCCAAAACTGCAATTGCATGGCCAACGGATCTAATTCTTTGTGCACCTTAGTTTCGACGCATTTATGATAACCAATTCAACTTTTGTAAAATCTGGTACATGGGAGCATCAAAGATTTGATCAAAAATCGATTATTCTTGTCAATTTCTTACAATAGAGAGAGAGAGAGAAACGTTTATATTTTGTAAATGAAAATCATACATTTCGATTTATAAGTCAGATATACACATGCACAAGATAAACGTATAACCAATTCGATATATTAAAAATCAGACCAAAAATACACAAGAAATACAAAATTTGTTAAAGAGTATTTATGAGACCACAATAAATAAAGATGAAAATAAATCACAAGAAATCGTTGCTCGTGCCATTTGCTACACCACAAATCCATGGGAAAAAAGCGTTCGAGCGTCTAGCGGTTGATGAGAAAGGAACCCGAAGGTGTTCAGTATTGGGAAGTCGGACTGGAACCATGTCATGCAACGGATGAGTTGAAAATTTCTCACAAACCTTTAAAAATTGAAGTCCATGCTCTTTGAAAACTGAAGTTAATGGAGGAAATGCGTCACAAAAACAATCGATTCCGCAAATTAGTCGATGGGCTCTCTTCTGAAACCTCTCAAGCTTTGCCATCAAGAGTTTCGGTAAATTACCATACGTAGGACTTGCATACAGGAAAAGAGAAGTTATAATCGCATGATATACAGTAATCAGTTCCCTTTTGCTCAGCACAGATCTTAATAAACAACGCACTATATAAAGTCTTTGCGCGGCTCTCTTCAAAATGGTACTTATTTGATCTTGCCAAGACAGAGAGTCGGAAAACACAAAACCGAGAATACATAATCGAGACACTCGAGCAAAAATAGGTGGAAACATCTGGTCAACTCGCAAAGTGGATCTCTGAACAAACAGTTCCTGACATTTATTCAAATTTAGCATAAGTCCAGCATTAAAAAACTTTTCTTTAATTGAATCAGTCTGTAGCGGATACTGTGATAATGAGTGAATTTTCTCAATTATTGTAACATCATCAGCGTATTTAACACACTGTACGGTGCTCGACTTGAAGTCAATAGTTGACATAAATGCCGCAAATAGAAAGGGGCCTAAAACAGACCCTTGCGGTACACCGGAATCAGTGCACACTAAGGAACCATAGTTGCCATGGATACGAACTTTAAAACATCTGTTACACAAATACGATTTCAACCACAGAAGAAGACCGTGGTCAAAGCCAGAGGTTCCAAGGAAGTTCACAAGTCGATTGAAGTGAAGTCGATCGAACGCCTTGGAAATATCCAGGGCAGTAATGCGAACAGCCATAGTTTGCGCCTCGTCCAAATAAATAGTCACAAGATTATGAATTTCAACCAAAGCTGATGAAGTGGAGCCATGAGGTCTATATGCATGTTGGTTGCTACCATACAGTTGAACCAATTTATCTTTCACATCAGGCAGCACAAGACGCTCAAAGATCTTACCAATGATTGATAGCAGTGAAATAGGACGAAAATCCTTCAATCCTGGCCTAGATTTCTTCGGAATAGGCTGTACAATGGCAGATTTGAAGGAGTCAGGAAAGGTTCTTGTTCGTATGGAGAGATTGAATAACATGCATAGTGGTCTGTACAAGAAATCGGCACCAACTTTCAAAAGTCTCGCTGGAATATGGTCAGGTCCACAAGCTTTTCCAATATCTAGACGAAGTAGCTCCCTCAAAACATCCTGCTCAGATATCACAATTAATATTAGACATTTTGATCAATTGAAACTTACCTGCAGACCATTCTAGACAAAGTGCATGTGAAGTTTTGATAAGCATATCAATTCATCCACACATGAATATGCAATGCTTTCATGATGATCGCAATAAATTATATACTACTCATATAAAATATTTATAAGTAGATCTGAATGTTTTATGCTACAAATAGTGATGCTATGTAAGATGGACAGATTATGATGCCTCACGATATTTTTGCATGCGTATACTTTCAAAAATCTCTATTTGAATTGTATTCTGCACGGCTTAATTATCTCAATGTAATCAAACATGCTGATTGCAATCTATGCAATCAACACTGTCTTTAGACACTTTCATGTGACAACTAATCAATGCACATCGTTTATCAAAGTCATATGCCATCAATTTCCAACAGATAGCATTCTCAAATATTCAAGTTTTTGAAATAAAAATGGAATTCAAATTTCAAGCTGCTATTTATCGCAACAAGATTAGGGCGTTGGTAAAACCTAAAGACAATGGCATGAGCTAGTTATTTTGGAAAAGGTTGAATCATAGATCAACATCAAAATCACAGTGAGGCTCAAGGAATGCACTGGCTCCCAAGCTTTCAAAGATTAAAATAGTCCGGATAAAATAGGGTTCATAAAGTTTGTGTCCTAATGCATTCATCTTTGCAGCTGCGATGAACATGAAATTTTACTTAATTGCAATTTCAAATTGAACTTCAGCCATCGATTATGGAATCAAAATTATTCTAATTTGAAACACATCAGTATTCAAAGCGAGTGCGCGTAGATTTCCATTTTCATTGCAGTAAACCTTATACAGTTATGAAAAAGTTAGATTAAGTGTTATGTGCCTGTTTATGAAACACAGAAATCATCATACAAGGTAGTGTCAAATTAACACTACTCAAGGTTAAAAGTGCAATAGACAAGGAAATTCAGGATGGATACTATCTTCAGAAATGATTTAGATCCATAAATTTCAAAACTCAAAAGGAAATTCATCAAGGTATTATGAAGATTTCATTCAGCATGAAATAAGTCAATGCAGCTTCACAATTTCCATTTCGCGATAGATTTAATGTATCCATTTTAAGGTACATTTTCCATCTCTATTTAAATGCAATTTACACCGCGCTTGTGCATGCTCAAAGTCATCACGAACACGATACATCAAAATTATTTACTTAATTTCTTGAAATTTTATGTGCACAGAGCAATCGCATGATTATTTGAAAACGACAGCATGTAAGCTATCCTGTACTTTGCGGTCATGAGAAATAGAACAGCAGTAGCGAAGCAAATTGTACATTAAAATAGGTGTGATTGTGACTGTCACTTAAGAAGTTGCAACACTTGCTCATTAACTGTATACTATATTATGCTTTGACAGTTTTACTTCTTTTTTTCACTACTCCCAAAGCTACATAAGACACCAAGGCAAGTCAATTTTACATCAGGTAGATCGTATCCACAAAGTAATGGCAACAATCACACAATGTAAAATTTACAAAGTTCGTCGTTCAGTCAAGAAAATTGTACAAGCTCTTCTTATACTCCAGTGAGGATGCAGATCTGATAACATGAGTGAGCAAAGAATTCCAATCGTCGATGACACACTGGGAGAAAAATGTTCATGAGCTTGAATCCATGAGATTCACGAGATTTTTGAAGACCTTATTAAAGACATTCCTACAAGCTATTGAAAATGACAGTGTTGAAAAACGCACACGGATCACGTCTTAATTGAACAGAGCTGGGCGTCAATATTTGAATTTGAAAGAATCTGCTGTTCGAATCACACGAATCCTACATTTTATAAATGAATCAAAGTGATAGCATTTTCGTTCTGTTTAACCTTCGGCATACCTCAGGCATTCACTTCATGCATGGCATGCGATGATAATTATATATTTTCAAATAATGGCCGGCAATAACGTATAATAACATATAAATTCGATAGCAATGAGAAATGGCGAATTCACACAGCAATCTCGTCCGCTCGTACAACAACCCTACATTGTCCACCGAATTGCAGTGAAATTGATTGAGCAAAAAACAGCATTATTGTATGGAAGAAGTTTTTACATCTCCATAGAAATTACATGCAATAGGGTAAATCCATTTATATAACAACATTTATCAAAAAACGTGTCTTTCGTCTGTAAAATTCTTAGTTCTTAGTCGATTTTCACAAATTTTTTCAGCTAAATCCTTGGGATCTTCTCTTTTCGGTCATCATAAATTCAAATCAATCTAACAAAGCTTTCCTCATGAAAAGTTTAGCTCAAGGTAGAAAAAGTGCCAAAAAAGCCTATCCCGAGCATGTAGGGGAAGGTGGGGCATATTGAATCAGCACCAGCCTTTTCTCCGAAACTTATAAGCAGGCCTAGTGGAAGCTTTATGCTCTAAGACATTGTTTATTGCACCATCTAAAAACGATCGTTGCGTGCAGCCTTATCTTCACACGAGCACGTTTTTGGGGCACAATGAACCACCCAAGATGGCGATACTCAATTTTTTTACTGAGTGAACGAAGTGATTTATAAGTTTTTACGATTGACTAACAAATTGACTATCAAATTGACTATTTAGAAATATTTGAGTCGTTATGGCATCGCTTTTGTGCGTTCCAACTCTTTTCGAAAACAAAGTAGACCTACCAGGGCAGCATAGCGAAGAATAAATATTGAAAAAATTAATTGATGTAAATCAGTGATGTCAATCAAAATGATCTGAGTTTGAATGGAACCTTCCTTACTGGCAAAAGAAGTTGAAATGTAAATGCTTTTTGCTTTTGTGTTTGGTGATTTTTCAGCTATTTTTCTTAGGCCTACTTGGACATGTCTACATTTGATGTGCAGTGCCTACATGGCATGCTTTCATTGATGATCACAATGATAAATATGATGTTGAGCATCAGTACTTTCAGAATTAATGCTCTTATCAAGGCTCTTCCATCATGAATAATACTATTTATCTAAGAGCTCTGCATTTTCCTTTCTGAAATTAGCAGGTATTTTTTCATATCAACCATATACTATCATTTTTGACAACAAATATCTCAAGCAATTAATTTTTTGCTTGATTTTGATAATTCATGAACTGAAGCTATGGATCTGGTGCATAACGTCTAATAAAGTTGAACAACAGAGTAATAAATAAAGGTGGTCCAATGTGCCCCACACCCAGTGCGGCACATTGAACCACTTTGGTAGAAATTTTAAAATTCAAATTGTGATGAGATGAAATGTCACTAAAACGTCCAATAACTCAGAGATTACTACGCATACCATCAATTTTTCATCCGAGTTTGATTTTGGTTCATTTGATTTAGCATATTCAAACTGCTGTTGAGAAAAGATCAAAAGCCTGTGCCCGACCCTTCCCTATACTCTATCTTCGGGAAGAAATTACGCTGTGATCTACATAAATTATACATAAAGTTATGTATCATGCGAAAGCGCAGGACCACTTTCAACCAGACTGTAATTCAGGATTGTATCTCTATACCGGTTCATTGATTTGGGATATTTTTTCAATTAGCCTTTGTCCCCCCGAAAAAAAATTGTCTTCTAACTGATAGCATTTTTTTGTCTCTGACCGTTGCACATTTCTCAACTTAGAAATTATGTTTTTATTTTCTCCATGCAACGTAATTCATCATTTGTGTGTCTAGTTATTGCATCAAAAGGAAAAAATCAACTATGGATCATCACGATTGATCCATTGTGAATAAGAAATGTCCTGTACTCCTTCGACCAGACTTTTTTGATTTTTCTCAAAATTTCAATTTGTTGCTGAAACCACATTTTTTATCCGAATTTCATGAAAACTCAAGGAATTATCAAGAGCCATAATATTATCATGCATGCTAAATTTTATCTGATAGGACAATAATCAAATCATTTTCGAAATCTCGTAAAACAGTCAAAATGTCCATCTCAAAGTATATAAGGGAAGTATGGTGACAGTGACATGGTAAATAGTTTTATCTTCAAATTTTATTAAAATTACAAGTGGATAAAAACAGTGGGAGAGACTTTTCACTACAAAGCTACTATGAGTATGGTGACACTTTGGTCCATCTGACCGACACCACAAAATCATTGGTCAGAATTGACACCAGTAATATTAACGGTGTACACCAGTACAAATACGATAATGTCAGTGGCATCTTCTTCGTACCTGCGAGGCCTTCGGCGCATCCTTAAAAATAATTTTCCAACAATTATAAAAATGAAAAGTGTCATCATTCATTTAAATTCGACATCTTCTCGTGATAGCTGTGCACAGCTTTCCGTCTCAAAGTCAGACGCTCAACCTCATTGAACAGTTTTGCAGCACGTGCTCGAATCACAGCTGTTTTCTTCGAACAATAAGACACGCAAGCTGGTCGTGTGTTCAGACGGAGCATTGATGTTCAGACAGAGCGATAGAAAGTTGTATGCGTGTGAGGCAGTAAGCGCACGCGCTCGCGCCAATATAGGCTTTCCCAATGGACATAATTATGCTTTGCCTTCTCCAATTTTTGCAATGAAATTCTACGCAATTCTTGATCGAGGCGCGCTATCTAAATACAGTAAGGGAGCGCAACCTGGTAATGTGGTCTGGACAGAGAGGGGATATAGTAATCAGTTCCTTGAGAAAGGCGGTTGAGAGATGAGCAATCACTTCTCATGCGCACATTCACTTGGCCTTAAAAAATGTTCTGGAAATTGTAATTAAAAATTCAACTTTTATAAAAATTAATGTTGTAGCATAAAAAATGTCTGGTATAGAAATAGTATTCCGATGCTGAGTGAAGGCGACGCGACGCCAGTGGATAATATGCAAGTACTCATTTGGTGAGGTCACCACAGTGGGCGTAACGCACGCTTATCGAATAGACGGAAAATTAGTAGTATGGAAAAGGTGGGTGCGGAGAGCTATCAATGATGTTAATTACACATAGATAATTCGAGTAGGGTTTGTTAAATCAGCTTTTGCAACGTTTCCGGAACTTCATTTCTAGGAAAACATGGCAGTATGTACATCATGGTCATGTAAAGAAAACCAGTGGTAAAGAATAGGAAGAACTATGTATTAAAAACGCAAAAGCGAAGTCTTATCCTTAGTCACGATACCTAACAGTGTATGCCTAACCTTCCAGAACTCTCTTGTAGGCCTATATAACGAGATGTAATTCATGAGAGACATAGTACAGCAGACAAAAACATTCAAATTCTAATTAGCATGTTAACATGCCACGACTTAATCACTAGCTTTAGGTAGGCTATGTTAATCGTAGTGATGCAACAGGTCTACTCCTACATTACAATTCAATCAACACAACATTGGCTCATTATTTGGCATAGGCCTACCACATATTCAAATAGAACAAATGTGAAAGTTAAGAATGAATAAATAATTAAACAGAAGTAACTTCCATGACCAATAAAATAAAAAGTTCCAGAGCCTGCTGAAACCCAACCCCCCTACCCCTTTTATTTTATATTGAATATTTTGGCGAATCTCGTGACCCAACAAATTTCGTCCGAAATAGACGGAAAATTACGCTCACTGGGTCAACATGCACTATGATTTTCGAGTTCAGCCTGAAAAATTGACTATGTACGCAAATTTTCAAAGAAAACGAAGTTGCAAAGTTGAAAAGACAAAAATTGCCCGAAATGTCTGGACCTATTATAAAAATGGATTTACCCAATAGTGTAGTCTGAATTTTTGAGTGAAAATTCTTAAATATCCATACCAAGAACATAGATAATCATTTCTAAAAATCACTATTTGTAGACATTGACAAAGATTTCATCTTCATTGGGTTTATCAGGATTTCAGAGGAGCCGCTTGGAGCCGACATAAATAAATATGCCGCGTCTGCCGCATTCTACCGGGATCCGGAATTCATATCAGATGCGACCAAAAAGTGCACATGCATGTCCGAGCGCAGCGTGTGGATTGAAGCCTCACTCTGGAAGAATGACATTTGTTTTCGCCTCTTATTAAGCGCTAAGAGCGGTAGTGGTAGGGACTAAATCAGAGACTTCCATCAGTTCCATGCAAAAACATGAAATTATCATGGCTCCCTCTGCGACTCATACTTCATAAATAGAAAATAAGCGGGCAGCAGTCACTAGTAGCTAAGTCACAGTCATGATTGTTAGCATGGTTGTCATTTTTTTATACTGCATGTGCGTACGCCTCCGATCATTGATAAGTACAGAAATGCATTGAAATTTCAGCTTCAGCTAAAACTAGACGCTAACGCGCTGGTCGGAATCTGAACATTTATTACCTGTAAAATGGGATACTATTCCTATATTTATCCAAAATGTTCTCAAAGTTCAAAACTAAATATGAGTTGCAACCCTTAAGTCGTCATCAATCATCAAAAAGACATTTTTTAGATGCAATCATTATATATTTCATAAACAAACAGTATGAAACGGGTTTGTATTAAACGATGGAAGCGATGGGCTTTTACCCCACGATAGAAAACATGACTGTGAACAAAGATAATAAACATCATTGAGAGTGATTAGTGTGACTCCGTGTCCAACGGATCAGCTATACGTATATGCAACGGTAAAAATTGTCATTATGTCTACATTAATCGTTATTGCATAACACTATACAAAGTCGACAAACATTCTGAACAGTTGTGAAGGTTGAGACAGAAGGAAGGCGTCAAAAATTGGAAAGGACGGCGAATAATTGTCGATAAGACCGACATGGCTCTGTTTTTAGTTTTAATACGACAACAGCCGTTCACATAGATACTGAAAAATTGCAACCAATAATAGAACTTTCATCTTTTGTACCACGTAAAATATTTACAAATATCACCAAATACCGATGATGCTCGGACATGACTATTTCAGCTGGTTTCGTAAGATGCCATCTCGACTAGTTTAAAATGTTGACTGAAGAAGTTTTTCTACTGTTCAATGCAAGTAGGCATGTTAAAATGAAAGGTTTCTATGAGGAACAGAAACACCGCCAGATTCATATCCGTCTGAGCGCATGTGAACATTAGCACTTATAAAGTGCTTTTGGATCAGACAAAATTTGCTCCATTAATCCGATGTCTGCCAACAGATCTTTTCATCTAGCAGCAATAATGCTGAGAGTCAAACAAAATA